>VZRO01001567.1:75834-157802 GCA_013397915.1 Daphoenositta chrysoptera | reverse complement strand
ACCTCAAGCACCGGTGGCGGGGCGGCGGTCACCGGCTGCCATGCGCGCTTCCGGCGCGCTGCATTGTGGGGCCGTGACGGGACTGGGCAGTGGGACGTGCACGCGCGTGCGCGGGCGCCACGCCGCCTCACTTTCCCCTTCCTCTACGCTGAGGGGCGCGGTGTGTTCGAGGGGCAGGGGCCGCTCCCCAGCGCTCATGACACCCGGGAGCTGTCCCCACAGCAGCCCTCTGTGGAAGACTTTTGTTTGGCGACACACCAGCGTGTCCTGTGCCACCCCAGGGCAGTGGAAGCCGCGTGGGCTGTTCCGTGTGTGTGCGTGACCCAGACTGCCCGGCGGACACGAGCGGGTTGTGATGGGATTGTTCATAGCTATTAATGTACATTAAGTCTTCAACTTCCTCGTGACGGGAAGTGAAGGGTCAGGCTCTCTGGCGACCAGAGGACGGGACATGAAGCCGTGTCAGGGGAGCTTTAGGTTTGGTATTAAAAAAAAGGTTCTTCCCCCCAGAGGGTGGTTGGGAACTGGAACAGCCTCGCCCCGGGAAAGCGGTCACAGCACCGGCCTGACAGCTCAGAAGCGTTTGGACCGTGCTCTCAGGCACAGGGTGGGGCTCTGAGATTGCCCTCAGCAGGGCCAGGAGTCGGACTCGATGATCCTTGTGAGTCCCTTCCAACTCAGCGTATTCTGTGGTTATGTAACGTGATTTGCATAGGAGCAGTTAATGAACTTCGTCCCATATTCAAGCCGTGTTTTTCTTCCCTGATTTTTTCTTTGCTCAGGGAACAACAGAAATGGCCAACCAAGAAGAAGCAGAGATACAAATTTCAGAGTTAGATTTACTGTCTAGCATGTTTCCTTACGAGGAAGAGTTTGCTGTGACAGACCAACTGGCTCTAGCTGAACTGAAACAATATGTTGAAAATGAGTCTGCTGAGGTGCCATCTTCAAAAGTTCAGTTCGTACTGAATGTAAAGGCAGAGGTGCCTAATGCCTCTATGGTACTGTAAACACCTTTTTTAAAAATTATTTTATTACTTTGTGGGATTTTACGGCTTACTTGAACTAAACATTTGCTGATTTGTTTTTAGGTGGAATTCTCTATGGCCTGTGCTTTACCATTTAAATATCCGACTGTTCTCCCAGAAATTACTGTGAGGTACCACTGTTAAAAACATTTTAAAATCAGAGTGTATTGCACAAATATGGTTATGATCAGAGAAAACAGTCTTTTTTTTTTTTTTTTTTTATGGTTTACTGCCAAATTAAGCCAGGTGGACAACAGTGCTGAAGGAAAAACAAATATACAAGCCTATGATTTCTCTGGTGTGCTCTGCAAATAAGTGAGGAAAAGGGAAAAAGTGTGAAGGAGCCATCACCTGTACAGAAGGGTTACATGTAGATAGTGTTCATAGGTCTGATGCTCAAGAAGAGAGACTTGTCTGTTTTGATAAAGCTTACCACTAACTAAAGGGATGAAAAGTCAAAGGTCTTAATTTTCCCTTGTCACAATGTTACTTCTTCCAGCCTCCTGATGTTTTTTACTTCTGTTTAAAGAAGTAGGCTTGTGTATTACAGGAAATTAGTTCAGCCACCATACTTACTTTTCAAGTACCTTTTTCTTGATTTTGTGTTACGGGTTGGTAGTGCTGTTTCTGAATTCAAGAGTTAGCACACCAGTTAAATACTAATTAAGATGTTTTCATAGCTAATATGAATTAAATATCAATAGCAAGTGCATGTTATCTAACTTTGCCTGATTTTCTTGTCATCTTGAAGCTAAACTTTTGAAAAGTTACAAAACTGGGGAAGGTTCTGGAGCACAAGTTCTGTGAGAAGCAGCTGAGGGAGCTGGGGTTGTTTAGCCTGGAGAAAAGGAGACTCAGGGGAGACCTTACCACTCTCCAGAACTATCTGAAAGGAGGTTTTAGCCAGGTGGAGATTGGCCTCTTCTCCAAGGGAACCAGTGACAGGACGAGAGGAAATGGCTTCAAGCTGTGCCAGGGGAGGTTCAGGTAGGACATCAGGAAGAATTTCTTCATGGAAAGGGTGGTCAGCCATTGGAAGGAGCTGCCCAGGGAGGTGCTGGAGTCCCCTCCCTGGAGGTGCTTAGTGCACGACTGGATGTGGCACTCAGTGCACTGGTTTGGTTGACAAGGTGATCATCGAAGGTTGGACGTGATCTTGGAGGTCTTTTCCGACTCTAAGGATTCTGTTACTCTGTGTTTCTAAAAACGTGCTAAATTGTNTATATATTATTATTATATATTTATACATATACATAATATATATTATATATTTATATATAATATACATAATATGTATATATATTTATATTTTTCTTTAGGTCGTCATTATTAAGCCGCTCTCAGCAGATTCTCCTGAACTCTGATCTAAAAACATATTTGCTGCAAAACTTCAGTGGCGAGCCCTGCATGCTGAGTGCGAGGGAATGGGTTAAAGACCACGCAGCTGCTTACGTTGACAAAGATCTTTCATCTGCCTCAATGACAGCCTCAGATGCCACACAGTCACAAGTCACCACGTTCACTCGATTGTGGATCTACAGTCATCACATTTACAACAAGCAAAAAAGAAAGAATATTATTGACTGGGCCAAGGAGCTCTCCCTGTCAGGGTTTTGCATGCCAGGGAAACCGGGTGTTGTTTGTGTAGAAGGTTTACAAAGTAGCTGTGAAGAGTTCTGGTCAAGGTTAGTTTTTCTTTGTACTTAAATGCCATTAGTAGTTAGAATATTGCATTTTGTCACCTTGTACATGTGGCCAGAAGGTGGGAAATCCAACCACCTGTCAACCTGTGAAGATCTGCTAAGTATTTGTGTTTTTAATTCATGTACAACTGAATATCCACTATACTGTTGGTTGCAACAGTCAAAGCAACAAGTACTGCATGGTGCACATTTATTTCTGTTTTATTTTCCTCTGTGTTCACTTTTATAGAGATGGACTGCAGTACCCCAGTTGTGTTAGATATGTGTGCTGTTATGTCGCTTTACATTCATGTTTTATTCTGCTCCCATCATTTATCCTTCTGGGTGGTGCAGACTAAATGAGCACTGTAATTTGATTGTATCAGCTAAGACTGTGGGGGAATTCTTAGCTCAGGGGAGGCAGAAGTGAGCCCTGAAATGGAAACCACATCTTCATTAATTATTTTGTAAGGAATAACATTAAAGTTTCTCAGTCCAGAGGAGATAAAAAAACCCAAGCTCCTGCTTATGAAAGTGTTTGCATGTGAATAGTATTTCTATCACCAGCTCATGAACCATTATCTCTGTCAATATATATACACAAATAGAATTTATTGACTTTTGTGATAGTAGTTATTCCATAGTATTTCCTAAAGCAGTCTTTATTTTATAGGTAGATTAATATTCCTCTAATTGCTTTCAGGGTAAGAAGATTAACATGGAAAAGAATTCTTATTCGGCACAGAGAAGATGTTTCTTTGGAAGGTGGAGGACATGCTGAGATCCAGAAGCAACGAAAGTTCCCCACTTTGGAAGAAAAATGTTTTGATGCACATGGTGCCAGGGGAAATCATATGGATTTGGGGCAACTATATCATTTTTTAGAAGAAAAAGGATGTGCTGACATATTTCAAATGTACTTTGGGGTTGAAGGGCATTGAAGGAGTTGAAGATCAGCACAGGCCCCAGCACCTACATTTCTAATTTAATCCTCATAACAGATTACTTAGCTTTTCTGCAACATCGAATCAGGGAGGGAATTAATAATTCATGATTTATGTGATGAATCCAGTTTTCAATGAAAACAAATATCCAGTGAAATCCTGAATAATGCAAATGACTATATGAATGCTTTATACACTTTCTGGTGTTAAGGAGTTTGAGGGTACTTACCTACTTAAAATGAAAGAAAATGTGTTTGGTAACCTACTGGACAGTTTTGGAGCTATAGATGGATGAATAGATGGAATATGATGAATGAATATGCGAATAAGAAAAGACAAAAATGCAGTGTGGGTATCTCAGGAGCGAGAACATGTTTACATTAATTGTTACTGTTTACATACAGGTCATAAAAACTTTTTTTAACAATCTTCTTCTTTCTACCTGAAAGTTTAGTAAGCCATGAGATCAATATTTTATTTAAAAACGAACAAAGGGAGGGAGCATGTTTACAAGAGCCTTGCTTATGCTACAAGGATGAATTAGGATGCCTACTCTGAGGCATAAGAATTTTCTGTAAGTAAAGAAAGGTAAGAGAGATACCATGGTGACTCCACTACATCTGTTATTTTGGTTTGTGTAAAAGCAGCAGTTTAGCAAGGATTGGGCTCCCTTACAGCAGCTCCAAAACTCTGAAACGATCCTCAGCCTTCTGAGTTCGTGAGTTTCCAGTCCTGTAACATGAAGTGTGTTATGCTGCATGTGTTTTTGAGTCGGTTTTAACAAAGTTTTATCAATGAATGCTGATTTTGTGGATACTGTATCTAAATCCCATTGGTAGAAAAAGCAGACATTGGTTTCTTTGGATTAAATATTTTTATTAAATATCGATTAAATGTTTCTGTACACATCCAGTAAAATTGCTCACATTCAGATCTCTAGTACGGATTTGGAACACCTTTTGTAGGGATACTTCACAGCGCCGTCATTCGACAAGTGTGAGTGAAACTTTCCCAAATCCAAAGTCCTTGTAAGTGTTCAAGAAGGCCGCGGCTCCACACGGCCGCTCCAAGTTTAAGGTCGATGGATTTTATTTTGTTCTTTCACGGATGTTGCTGAGCTCAGGGCCGCTCCCGGCGGGCTCCCTCACGCCGCGCGCCCCCTGGCGGCGCNCCGCCATGGGGGGCAAGAACAAGCAGCGAACCAAGGGCAACCTGCGGGTGAGCGCGGCCCTCGGGGCCGAGGAGGGCGGCGGGGCCGGGCCCAGGCCTCGGGGACTCGCGGTTCCGGCACCTGCGGGTGCCCTGGGCGGAGGGCCGCGGGCCGCCGGAGCCCGGCTCCCACGGCGGGGGGGCGCGGGGTTCGGGCCCCCCTGTGGGAGGTGGGGNTTGTGGTAGCTGGGTCCTCTTGGCCTGAGTCGTGCTTGAGGGGAGTGTGGCTGCTGCTGCTGTGGTATTTGTACGGAGAGGGGCAACAAAATCACCGCGGGTGTAGATTCAGCAAGGTACCGGTGGTACATTCGGTGTGTTTTCCTGTGCAGAGTCTCGCAATACACTCTTGCCACAAGGCCAGAGGTGATGTGACATCTGTTCTATCACTCAGGATGTGGGACAGGTCTGGTGTTCAGGTTTCCTAATTCCCCCCTGGATTTAGGGAAGACGAGGGAACTCAAAGCAGCATGTCCATAACAGCTCACATGCAGAAAAGGTGATTTAAGCCCCACAAGCTCACAAAACTGCTGCTGTCATTAGGAAATAAAAGGTATTTGCATTATGAGGTGTCCCAGAGGACATTAAAGCGTCAGTCAGTTTTGGGGCAGTCTTTCCAAAAGAGTGGGATTGAAACAAACCTAAGCCAATGATACAGTGAGCAAATGGGGTAAACTAGAAGAGGTGCTGAGCTCCAAAAGGCACACTGTGTGATGGTATTTATTATACTTGTTACATGTGCATGCTTTTGCTCCATGCTTCTAAATAATTTTTGGCCACTTGGTTGGTGGGAGAATCTTTTGTTTTGTTTTTATTTGTTCAGAGATACAAGGAGCATTCCCTGGGAGCTGTATTGGCCCATTATAAGAACCAGGAAAATCAGAAGTAGTGAAGGAGGATAAGTAGTTTCTTAATAAATTGTTTGCTTGCAGAAGGAATTTTCTGTTGGTCTTTTTTGTACAGCAAAAAAACCCCAATAAACAGCAATAAAAGCAATA
Organism: Daphoenositta chrysoptera; assembly: GCA_013397915.1. NCBI lineage: Eukaryota > Metazoa > Chordata > Aves > Passeriformes > Daphoenositta > Daphoenositta chrysoptera. The sequence continues at coordinate 151,944 of VZRO01001567.1, read as the reverse complement.
AAATTTTCTGTAAGTATTCATGCATTATGAGAAAAGAGAATACTGATTCACAGAATCATGGAATAGACTCAGAAATGTTTGTGTTGGAAGGGACCTTAAAGCTCATCTAGTCCCACCCCCTGCCATGGATGGGGACACCTTCTGCTAGATCAGGTTGCTCCAAGTTCCTTCCAACCTGGCCTTGAACACTTACAGGGATGGAGCAGCCACAGCTTTTCTGGGCAGCCTGTGCCAGGGCTTCACCACCCTTGCAGGCAAGAATTTCATATTTAATCTAAACCTACTTCGTTTCAGTTTGAAGTCATTCCTCTTTGTCCTATCACTACAGTTCCTGATGGAGAGTTCTCTCCAGCTTCCTTGTAGGTTCCCTGCTGATACTGGAAGGATTCTGAGAGCTCTCTGGAGCCTTTTCTTTTCCAGGCTGAACAGCCCCAACTTTCTCAGCCTGATCCTAAAGAGAAGAATCATTTTCTAGGTCAAACTTCTATGTTTAAAGCACAGGTGGACTTCTCTTTGTGAGACTTTATTGTAATTAGAAGGTTAATTATACCATATAAATAGGGTCATATTTTATTTGTGCACATCAAATGCATGATGTGTGCAAAACAAAATTAAATAGATCATTGACTCCTGTCCCTGTTTTTTGTCAGCCTTCTAGCAGTGGCCGAGCTGCAGAGCTCCTTGCCAAAGAACGTGGAACAGTGCCTGGGTTTATCGGCTTTGGAACATCTCAGAGTGATCTGGGATACGTCCCGGCAATCCAAGGAGCAGAGGAAATAGACAGCCTTGTGGATGCTGATTTCCGAATGGTGTTGCGAAAACTTTCCAAAAGGGATGTCACAACCAAGTTAAAAGTAGGTGTATCCTTTGCCCTCCCTAATATATTTGTTTTTAATCGGAGAATAACACAGTTTTTTAAAGGGTGGAAGAGGAAGTAACTAACACTAATTTCACTCTGGTGGGTTTGCTAGAACTGCAATCCAGAAGAAATCTTGGATAACCTATAGCAAGGTCCATGATGCAGTTGTCTCTATAGATGCTCAAGTGCAAGAAATGAATTGACTTTTGGAAAAGGGAGTTGCAGTTTCAGATACAAACTGGTAAATTACAGAACATATCTACCTGACTTCTTAAGTCATACTCTTGATATTTTGATTTTAGGCTATGCAAGAGTTTGGGACAATGTGCAAGGAAAGAGAAGCAGAAGTTGTTAAAGGTGTTCTTCCTTACTGGCCAAGAATTTATTGTAAAATTTCACTAGTAAGTATTGAAGTATTTAAATTAAAAACTTACCGTGTACTTCCTGTGACTACCTCTAAGGTGGTCTTTGTTGACCTGTCTACCTTTGTTGAAATTACTGACTTGTTCTAGGAGAAAAATCAAGTTGAAGGAAAATACTGTTCTTTTTTTTGTGGCTGTATTTCAGTATTGGCAGTGGGTGGAATCTTGAACTGTTGATGTCTAGGCTATACTTCCTTGATAAGTCTCTTAGACCTTTATGTTTAAAAGATGGTGCTATAAAAGAAAGTCTAGAGAGTCTGTTCACTTAACATAATTACAAGTCTTCCTGATCCAGGACTAATGCTTTACCAGACTTAACAATAAAAGAAAATCCCAAACCCGAACATGAAAAGACTGTGTAGCCAGATTAGCACTAAGTTTTTTGATATATTTACTGTATTTCCAAGCTCTCTGGAATGGCTACTGTTGGAAACATGATATGGGACAAAATGAATCACCATTCTTACCCATTAGAGTAATTCCTAATGTTTCTTTCTGGAGTCAAGAGTGTAGAAAATTATGATGTTGTAAATTCATATGCAAATAAAGGATGATGATGCACAGCTTTATGGTAGTTCTAATTCAAAAGATGTCTTCAAGACTTCCTGTTTCTCCTGCCTCTTCTCTGTCTGTAAAATGTTTGTATAACTTGGAAACAAAAACTGTAGTTAGGGATATCAGGGAAAGGTTACAATTCTGAGTGTACAACACTTTGGGAATATGATGCTACTAACTTGGGACTCTCCCCATACCTTGGGATACCAAAACTTTTTTGTTGTTGGTGTGTATTCTCAAATCTATGTTTCAAATCCAATTAATTCCAAACACGGCTTTTTAATCACCCCTTTTGCTTTGAAGTACCTGAAATCAAAGGTACATTTCTTAAACCAATAAACGTTTCTCTTTTTTTTCTTCCTTTTTGTGTTTAACAGGATCATGATCGCCGTGTTCGAGAAGCAACTCAGCAATCTTTTGAGCAACTGATTCTTAAAGTAAAAAAACACTTAGCTCCTTACTTAAAAAGTATCATGGGTTACTGGCTGATTGCTCAGTGTGACACTTACTCCCCTGCTGCTTCTGCTGCAAAAGTAGCTTTTGAAAAAGCTTTTCCTTCAAGCAAACAACCTGAAGCCTTAGTATTCTGTAAGGATGAAATTCTTAATGTGAGTTTATACTTTTGTATTTCTTTAAGGCTTTGTATATATCAACTTTTATTATAAGTTTAAAACTCATCCTTCCCTCATCTATTATTCACGGTTAAATTTTTTTGTCACCTGAAACTTTGCTCTTGTGAAGAGAATCATAGGGTTGGAAGGGACTTTGAAAAGGTCTTCACGTAAACCCCCTGCCATGAGAAGAGACACCTTCAACTAGACCAGGTTGCTCTAAGCCCTGTCCAACTTGCCCTTGAACACTTCCAAGGGATGAGGCAGCCACAGCTTCTCTGGGCAGCCTGTACCAGGGCCTCACCTCCCTCACAGGGAAGAATTTCTTCTGTAGGGAAATAAAAAAAGAAAAATAACAAAGAATGCAGAGAAAAAAATACGTATTTTTTTTGGACTTGAGATGAGAATGACTGGAACCAGGGGAATGAACAGTGAATTTCCTTGTGTGCATTCCCATGTAATGATGCTCAGTCAACACATAATGTTGCTGACAGAGGGGGTAATGAGGCTGAAGTAGTGTAGCTGCAGTGTAAAAGGAATGAAGAATACTGAGCAGTGTTTCAGCATCTACAAGTTTAGTTCTGACCAAGGTTTATACTCTTCTGCCAGTCAGATATGATACTGAATTAACTGAATTTTAAAAAGGTAGAAAATTACATTGCTGGCTCATCATATGCAAACCTAAGTATTTCGATTTGCCTCAGTTTGGCTTCTTTTTAGCAGGGGCACATTGGCATAGGGCTGCAATTTACTAAGTATTACGAAGATTAATTCAAACAGTACCACAGCTACTGTGTTCAGCATGAGTCAGATTCTTTTCATGTTTACTAGCATGTCTAAAAATACTAGAAAGGCAACTCAGAGATTGTGGAATTTTATTGTAGGGCTGTCTCTGAATAACGTATGGACTGTATTGTTCACATATAAATATTAGAGTTCTTGGTGTTTATATGTACTATTTTTTCCCCCATAGGTACTTCAAGATCACCTTCTGAAAGAAACAGCTGATACACTCAGTGACCCGCAGTATGTTTGCCTGCTTTAATGTATATTTAAGTCCTCAAATCTTGGTCTGTATTGGGTTCTCTGTCCCTGGAGGTAGTGAATTTAGTTTTGTTTCAAGAGACAGAATAATTATTTGAGTCCAGATCCTGGCAACTTTGTTTGAGACTTAAGTATAAATGGTTTTGAAAGTGTTATCAGTTATCTAATTCTTGTTTCAGCTCTTTTAAGAATAGCATTTGTGAGTAGCTGGAAGATGAGATGACTTGGAACTCTTTTTTCCCTAACATTTTATAATGTAATTTAGAACATATGGAAAGTTTATGTATTTACATTGCTGGTACCTGAAATCAAAAGAAGAACACAAAAAAAAATGAAGGCAGTTTAGTTAAGAAAAACTTGGGATGCCTGCTGGTTTATTTGGGGTTCACTTTAACTTTTTCATTTGTTTTGCTTTCTGAGAACTGTACCAGAAGAAGAAAGGGAAGCCAAATTTTTCCGGATTCTGACCTGTTCATTGTTAGCTTTAAAAAAGTTGCTCAGCATGTTGCCAAAGAAAGAGATGCATTCATTGGAGGAGAAGTTAATGTCACTTCTGTCCCAAAACAAATTTTGGAAATATAGCAAACACAACGTATCACAGGTGACATTTTAATTTCTTCTTTATTTTGCTTGGTTTTTGTTACAGGTAATACACTTAACCTAAGGAAGTATTAGTTACTTGTATTCTAAAAGGATGAACTTTGTACTTTGCTTAGGTTTGAAACAGCCTTCAGGTTCCTAGGTAGATTCCAGAAAGGGTAAAGAGACTGTTCAGTTAACATAATTATAAATCTTTTTGATCTAGGAATAATACCTGACCAGACTTAAAAAAGCCCCAAACTCAATATAGACAATATTGTTTGAAAATTTGTCCATTAAGCTAAATTTTTATTTCCATATCATCATGATCTACTTCCTGGCAATCTGCTGTAAATTAAAATTCATGTAGAAGATACAAACTCTGTCAACTTACAGCATGTGTTCTTAGTGCTTTGGAATTTTCATTTTTTAAACCATGTTACTGGTCTTTGGTCTGCCAAGACCAGCAGTGCACAGAGAGTGATGAATTCATGCAATGGTATTTTGTTTAAAAGTTTTAAGTTGCTTTTGGGAAAAAATGCCTTTTGAGAAGTATATAAAAATACAACTTTTGATAAGGATTTTATCACTAAACAAATTAAGTTAAAATATTTGATACGACTGTTTAATAACTGCTTTGTTTTTCTTAGTTTTTAATAATATTTTAGCTTTTGTTAATAGGATAAAATATGTTGTAAGGTTTTGTTGACTTTAAAAGGAATCTTACAAACTACATGTAGTGACAAATTCTGTTTTCTCTTCTGTGGCCTCTGTCAGGTTCGCTCAGCTTTCTTTGAGCTGATTTCTGCTTTTTGCCAGCATTTGCCTGAGGTGATGAGAGCTGAAGCACCAAGAGTTTGTCCTGCTGTTCTTCTCAGCATTGATGACAGTGATGCAGTGGTGTGTCCTGCTCTTTGGGAAGCAGTGCTTTATACTGTCACCACTATTGAGGTAGTGTGGGATGCCTAAGGGGCAGATATTTTCAGCAAATTTAACTTTTCACCAAACGTTATTGTTCTCTGTGTAGAGTTAGGAAGACAGGCTTGACTGGGTTTTCTTTATGATCAATAACAGGAACTGCTTAAGGCTACATCCTCCTTATTTCCGTGTAACTTTCAAATATATCATGACCAGCATATCTGAAAATTAAGAGTTGTTTTATGAATTTAATTGACCTGAAACCCTTTCATTAAGTGTAGTTACTAGTAAATCAAATAATGCTTGAAACCTTTTTTTTGTTAAAGACTGTTACAAAAATTGCCTGCAGTGCATTTTTGGTTAGTTTGTTTCCCCTTCAAATGTAAGGGTTCTATAGCTTTTCCTTTTTCTTTTTTCCTTAATTTTAAGTGGAACACCAGCTTTGCACTTAATTAGCAGAATGAGGTGTTGCCATAGACTGGGATGCTTTGAGGGTTTAATGCTGCAGATCCCTTTTGCAACTGCTGGAATGAACTGTAACAAGATTTCGTGAAGAAAAACCCCTTAACAATCTTTGTTCAGCTTGTTAAAAATATAGGTACCTTGAACTGTAATAAATATTATAATAAATAAAATAGATCAGGTGACAAAAAATTTAATGGAGGGCAAAGTGTCAAAGCATTTTCTAACCATCAGAAAATTTTTGAAGAGAGTTTTGAAGTTAGTGATACTTCTAAAGTCAGTCATTGGTTGGTCTTGATAATGAGAACTTAAAATTAAATACAGGTCTAATTACAATAGTGATTTCTATGAATAATACTTTCTATTGAAAGTATTATTAAAGAGAAACCTTTAATTGCTGTTGGCTAACAAGGAAGTTCAATTGATTTTAAACAATGCAGAAATAGTTTTATTATGTTAACTTCTTAAATTCACAAGCTGAAATAGGGAGAAAGTGATTTTAAAGAACACTGGCAAGTGAGTAACTTAAGAGAATATAAATGTCACAATAACTTGTTTCAGCTATAATACAGGGAGGTAGGTTAAATGGCTAGCTTGGGAGATCTGAGGCAACGTATTGTTTAATTTATAGCAAGTGAGTTTCTTTCTGTAGGACTGTTGGAGTCATGTAAATGCCAGAAAAGGAGTTCTGCCAAAGCTCTGGACAGTGCTCCGAGAAGGTGGGCGAGGATTAGCTACTGTCATCTACCCAAATCTCCTGCCCTTCATTAGCAAGGTGCCTCCTGATGTTGTGGAACCGAAGCTGGAATACTTCAGAGTTTTTTTCAGCTCTATAATTCAAGGGTATGGACCACAAATTTATTTATTTGGAATCAGTCTATTTTACATTTGGAAATAAAGAAACTAAGCATTTAAAGGTGAATGAGAATCGTACTTCAAAATTTCTTTTCAATATCCAAAACTGGAGTCAGTCCTTTGTGGCAGTTCCTGTTGTCTTAAATCTTCAGCTTTCCTTTTGATTTCATTACATCTTCCTTACATGAAGCATTCTTATATTTCCTTGTCAAAGCTTTGTGTTTATTCCATGACCAGTTTGAATATGGAAAATCAATTATAATTAAGGGTTACTCTTTGGAATCAGTCTCTTCTCACCAGTGTGTAATTGTAACAGAGGGGATTAGCTTTGTGATAGTGACATTTCCTTTACGCAGGAGCTGTAATTCTTGAGATACTGATTTTTAAAGGCTTGAAACTGCTTTTACTTTGTGCCTTTGAAATACATCAAAACCACCTTTCTATCAAATGTAATTTATATGTGCACCTGTGCATTGTGTACACAAAAGCATATATAAATTATTTTATGAAATACCGAAATTTCATTTATTTAAACAAAAATCAGTTCTCAACTGATGTTGGTGTGGCAATTAGCAGAGCTCTTGGAGAAGTTATGTAGGGGTTTGATTGAAAAGTGTATATAATTTTATTACAAGTAGTAAAATGATTGTAATATTTCTGTGATAATTTGTGTGATCAATTTGCAGTTTTTCAGACTCAAAACTGATGAAACTGTCTTTAGGTGGGATTCTTTTCTTCTCTTTTTTTTTCCCTTCTTTTTTTTTTCTTTTTTCTTTTTTTTGTTTTCTGTAATGGCAGAAAGTGACACTTTCTGAACCTCTATGGTGTGTGTGTAAAATTGCAAAGGATTTTTGACAGCCATCTAAAACATGAGACAGTGTGCTTGACTGCATATGGTTTCTCTGTTTACGTAGATCTTTTTTTTCTGAGTGCTGAGACTGGATAAAGAAGTTATTTTGATGTAGGTTCTATTAAGTGCCTGGGTTTATGGACTTTTTAAATTGAGTTTATTTTGATCTGACTCCTATAAATGATTCTATGATCCTGTGTTCTCATACTGGTGTTGTCTGGATCAGAACAACATAACTGAGGGTACATTGATGACATTCATAGTGGGTTTCTTGGAAGCACAGCTGACTGTGTGTCCTCTCACAGGTTGTCAAGTGAGAGGACAATAGCCAGCCCTTCAGAAAGTTCAGCAATTATAACTGCATTTATGGAATGTCTGTGCTTTGCTGTACTACAGAAAAGAGAAGAAGACCAAAGCCAAATCCATCAAATGCTTATATGTGACCAGGTATTCATCAGAAATACTGAGTATTGTTGTGTGTACATTTAATAATTCAAAATTAAAGAAAAATGTGAATTTTAGGTGAGGATTTACTTCTCTGTTGAGAGTTTCTCTAGACTTTATGTAAAAAAACCACACAGAATTGTCAAGGCTGGAAAAGACCTTCGAGATCACCCAGTCCCACTGTCAGCCCAGCACCACCAAAATCGCCCCCAGACCATGTCCCCAAGTCTCTCATCCAGGCATCTCTTAAGCACTTCCAGAGGTGGCGACTCCACCACCTCCCTGGGCATTATTCCAATGACTGACCACACTTCCAGTGATTTTTTTTTTCTAAATACCTGGTCTGAATTTCCTTTGCTGCAATTTAAGCCCATTCCTTCTCATCCTTTCACTTGAGACATGGCAGAAGAGACCCACCCCCACCTTCTTTCAGGGAGTTGTAGAGAGCAATGTGGAACAAAAGTCATGGTAATGAATTTAGGGGGTTTTTTTCTTCCTATGAAATCATCCTTTTTTCTGTGCAATTTAAGTTATATTTAACGGGAAAAAAAGTGCCTCCCACCCTGTGTATTTTTATGAAGTGTTCAAGCATAATAATTCTGGTATTTGCAGAATTGCTTCCAGAACGTTTTTCAGAATTATATAATTTCTTGGCATTATAAAGAATAAAATGCTTTTATAAATTGGATCACTGTTCTTTAATACCTTTTTTTTGTCTTTATAGCTAATTCCTTTTACCGATGCTGTACTTAAGGAGCCCAAGTTACAAAGTGGACCATTATTTTATCAAATAGCAGAAATGCTGAGTTCTTGGGAAGCTAAAGCAGAACTCTCCAATGATGATGACACCGATGAAGTTTTCCAGAAACTGTTGTCAGAATTTTGGGACCATCTTTTAAAAATGTGTATACTTCATGTTGATAGGTTGGATGCTGATGAGAAATCATTGTTTGCCATATCTGGTATGCTAGAAATTCTTCAGAATCCAAAGAGTGCTACAAAACCAAACAACAGAAAATCTCTAAAAATCAGATTTGCAGACGAGGATGAATCTGAAAGGAACACAGAGAATCGAAAGCTCACGGAAGTGAGAAATGTTGACTCTGAAATTCAGGCTGAATTGCAGCAAACTTCACATCTAAGGAAAGAACCTCTAGAGAACTTAGTATGTAACCTTGCTGAGCTGAGCATTGTGTATGTCAATGAACAGAAGTCAGAACTGCATTTGAAATTCCTCTCTGCCCTGCTCAACTCTTTTTCCTCAAACAGAGTTTTCCAAGTACTTTTAGAGCAGGGAAATGATGTAAGAAGCCCTGCTCAAGCTGAATCCCAAAATGAAATGGAAGCTCATAACCGAAGTCCATCTGTACAATTTCTCTATATGTATTTAATAACTTGGCTGAAAGAAGACTGGAGAAAAGACACCCATTTCCTGGTTGATATTTTGTACAGTGTACTTCATTGTTGCAACAGTAATGATGAAAGGAAAGTCATTCTCGATGATTTAGCAAAGGTATGATTTGTACATTATGTTATTAATTTTTATCAAAGTCATTACTGTTTTTGTGGGCTGTGGTTCATTAATAATCTTAATTTGGTACTGTCACATGGAAGATAATTCTACATAAATTTGGGTTAAGTTCAGCATAAGGAAGGTAGTTTTAGGAAAGTTTGACATGATAGTGTTGGGGTGAAAGGTTCTGTCCCTTTCTATATGATATAAATCATTAAAAAAAAGTAACATCAGAATTTCTCTGCTCTTTAAAGTGTACTTTTACAGTAGTCATTGGTAACCTTTCGTATAAATGCAGTCCCTTATTTCATGGTAGAGAAAGATTTGGAAGACAAAAATTATATAATCAATGACTTTGTTATTGAATTTTAGCAGCTTCTACTTATGCCCTACAGAACAGGTAAAATGGCATTATTGCTTCAGCAATATTCAGCTTCAGCAAAGATGTTTATTAAATATTGGTGAATTCTTTTTTTTCTCTTCAGATGGATCTGAAATGGGTTATTTTTCTGCAGATAATTCAAAAGGTACCTCTTAAGATTTTTTGGTTCTTGTTATGCATAGTTTTTAATAATCCTCTGATGTTAGCTTTGAGACTTACATGTGTTTGTAGTGATAATTTCCATAGTTTGAAAATCTTAGCGTTTCAGAGTAGTGTATGTTTAAATGCATTTAAATCTGGAGACCATCTTAAAAATGAAATGATGATGCCAAAACAAAAGAATCTTTGCCTTTTCTGTTTTTGGTCAGTTTGCTTTTTGAGCCAGAGGGATTCCTGATTTGTTGATCATCTCTTCTAAGATAGAATCGAGCTGGGGATTAGACCAATAATTTAAATGGTTATTTTAATAATCATTCTTAAAAGTGCTTGTAAGGAAAAGGTAGTATTACATTTTTTCACACTGAATATTGACAAACTGACATTTAAGTGAATGCATGGAATGAAATATGAAGTGTATGACAAATTTTTGGACAAGAACTCATAGCATTTGATTTACAGTCCAGTGCATAGACCACAGGATCTTCCCTCACACATGCTGTGTATTTTAGGAATACACAGTTTTTACGATTTTGTAGCTTACAGTGGCTCATCCGCAAAGTAATGTTTTTAATTTGTGACCTTCTATTTCTTCTTAAAGAAATTCAGGTGCTGTAAACAGTTTCTATGTTGTAAATAGACTTTATTTCAGCCAGCTTGGTCATTCAGAAGTTATTTTTCTAATTCCAGTGGAGGAATTTCCTGGGCTCTATAGCTCGAGGAGAAAGGTAAAGGAAGCATTTTCAGAAGGTGGCTTGTTTCACTCTGCAGTAGAGATCTGACCCAGCCTTAAGTTGCTGTCTCCGACAAAAAGGAAGTTGGGAGTGTTGTTGCAGATGTAAAATCTAAAGACTGCTTGTGGCAGATGATATAATTCCCACTCTGTGTGTGCAAGTTTGACATATTTATCTTATGCTTACTAATAAAAGTTAAATTAAAGTTACTAATAAAAGTTAATAGTTAATAACAGGTTACCCAGAGAAGCTGGGGCTGCCCCCATCCCTAGAAGGCCAGGTTGGATGGGGCTTGAAGCCACCTGGTCTAGTGGAAGGTGTCCCCTGCCATGGGCAGGGGTTGGTACTTAAATTGGAACTTGGAAGATGATCTTTAAGGTCCCTTCCAACCCAAACCATTCTATTAGTCTATACCCTCTAAAGATTCTTGGAATTTTTTCTTGTCATCCAGGCATGTTCAAGCACAATGAAACTTTCCTTAGTCTCTGACTGGCTGAAAGGAGACACGCTTGGAGAAAGACTGGTAATGCTGGCAGATGATCTGTGTCACCTGGGTTTAAAACCTAGAGCAGCCTCATCAGAATCAGCCTCTTCAGAAAGGTGGACCCTCCTGAGCTTGGTGTTGTCGCAGCACGTTAAAAGTGGTGAGCATACATAATCCTTGGAGTTGGTGAAGTGTAAATGCTCCACTTACGCTTTGCATAAGGTTGAAAGGAATTTGGGGTCTTCCAGAATACTTCATGTAGAGCTTTTAGGCTTTCTCCTGGTAGTTTTTTGTTGATTGGTTGGTTTTTGTTTCTTTATTTTGGGATTTTTTTATACCTGAGGCCATTTACTACATCGAGTTTGATTTTGTAAACACCCAACTTGCAGCAGCAACTGCCATTTTTTTTGGTCCACATTGCTAAACAAGGGCAGTGTTTAAAGAGAAGATTGAGATTTGCAAGTTTGGAAAAGTTGAGGAAGATTTAAGTAAGCTTGATCTATTAGCTGTTGTGCTGTTAAATAATAAGAATTTTTAAACCATACCATGTGAAATTTACCTTCAAGACTAGAATACCAAGTTAATTGTTATGGACCCATGCATGTTTTAGTAATGCCTTGTTACAGGACCTTTGAATTGTTTTGAGCCATTTCCATTTCATTTCATGTCTTTTAAAAACACTGTGTGTGCTATTATGCTGTTTGTATAATCTAGTTTTTTTTATTAACAGCATCCTATTTAATTTATTCTGTGCATTTTTAGTATCTGATATAGAATTCCAGGGGAGTTCAGCTTTCTTCATGTTTTCCATGTAAACTGAGCATTTGCTTTGATCTCTGAGGTGACATATTTCAGTGTCAGTGGTGCTGTGCACATTGCTGGTTCTTCCAAGTTTCGAAGATGCACACAGGCAGCTCACTGTGGTGGGTGTTCTTAGACAAGGCATCCTGAAGGTGTCCTAAGATTGTTTTTTCTGTCACTGGAACTTTTGATGTAAAGGACCATCACGAAAACCTGTTTCCTCTCTCCACAGAGAGGTCAACAAATGTGCTTGTGAGTCAGTGATGTTCTAGGGCTCATTGTCCAGTGACTTTGCTTTTTGACTCTGGAGCTGGAGACACTCCTGAGCTCATTTTCTGCTGGGTGCTGGGTGACCTGTTTTTAATTAATATTGGATGAAGCCTAAGAGATTTTGAGGAGCTATGGTGGTTCTGAACTTAGTCATTCAAGCCAAAATAGAGTATGTGGACTTTCAAAAGGATTTTTTTGATAAGATCTCTTATCTAAGTTTCTTAAGGTAAATTGTCATGGAGGAAATAGACAAGCCTTTCATGGGTCAGTAGCCTATGATGATAGAAATTAAAGGGGGAAAAGGATAAATACTGAAAGGAAGATAATTGTTTCTGATAAATTATTCATAGTAATGAGAACTGAAACTTCACAGACCCATAGCAGTGTGTTGTGATACTGAATGCTTAACTGATACAAAAGATTACAAAAGAAATCCAAAGCCAATAAATATTACGAGTATACATGGGAAGAACACAATTGTAACTGTATCAATTCAATGATAGGCTCTGACCTGTTAAAACTCAAAAAGAGATCTGCAGTCATTGTCGTGTTTCCCTGTAAGTGACAGATTGTAGAGAAGCAGTAAAAAAGGAATAATACAGGTTATTAGGAGCTGCTGTGAAAAGAACGGAGGACAAATGAAAATTATTATAGCATGTAGTTAATACACTGAGTATGTAGTCAGTATCTGGAATACTGCATGTAGTTTTGGTGGCTGCAATGTTCTTGTTCACCTATATGCTTTTGAAAAATGTGTAATAGAATTAGAATATACCCAAAGAAGCCTGGCAGGGATGGTTAGACAAGCAGTGGCTTCTGCTTGTAGAGGCAAGAAAACAGACTAGAATTTGTCAGCTTGTAGTGGAAGTGACTAAGGATGGGGTTGTGCTTGAGCCATAAAACCATAATTTGTATAGAAAACGCAAATAGAGAGAAATTTATCATTGTTTCTTTTAGTGGAAGAACCTGAGTTTCTAACAGATGCTTAGATAGCAGTCTTGAGGGATGAGAAAAGTGCACTTCTTCATACAGTTTATAATTAAATGATGGAACTCATTGCCACAAGTTACTGTGGAGTTTGAGGATAAATGGAATTGGCTTGCTTGTATCCCATGAAAAAATAACTAAGCATGTTCATGGCTATGTGCAATAGTCTGGTGAAATCATGGGCTCACAATGGTTGCCAGAAGCTAGGAAGGCATAAAAGGGGGAGGGGTCACTCTGCACTTGCTCTATTTTATTTACTTTTTCAAAGCTGCTTCAGCTGGCTTAGAGTAAAGATACTTGGCAGTGTGAAACATTGGCTGGTGTCTGTGAAATAAGAGAGTTTAGGTATCCATTAGACTAAAACTGCTTTGCACTTTATTTTGCATTCAAAATTAGTAATTAGAAATCAAATTGGTCCATATTAATATGACATCTTTGCATGGTCATGTTTATGAAGTAATCAAAGCATACTGTCTTTTTCCTCTCCCCAACAGAATCATTGATTGGTGAAACTTTTGTTGAAGGGATTATTGATAAACTTCAAGCAGCTCTGTCTAAAGCAAAGGATCTTTCTGAAGCTGGAAATACTGAACCATCAGTATCTTTCATCTGTGATGTGGCCTCGAGCTTTTTCAGCTCAGTGAAAGGGTGTTTGCTGATGCCATCCTCAGAAGACTTGCTCCTTACAATCTTCCAACTGTGTGCTCAGAGGCAGGATGCAACACACTTGACAGGTAATCTGGAAAAAGAACTTCAGCCAAGCTTTTTCATAGGTGATGATTACATCTGAATATTTCTTTTCATGAAACAGAATCAAGTATGTGGTAGAATATTGAGTTCACATACATTAGGCATTTGCAGCTGTAACTGACCTGAAAATCTGTGCTTTAATTTACAGCGCCCATAGTTACTACTAAGCATCAAGTCCTGTACATCTTTACAAGGATTTTGAAGCTTTTCTGGTGTTAGTATTTGCTACCTTGGAGGCTGTGATATTGCACACTTTTTGGAGTGTTTACAGAAGTTTTTTAAAATCTATGAAATATAACAAATGAACACTTGTTGTTCAGTCTGGGGAGTCTGTGAAAAAATGTGTGCAAATCACTTCATTACAGATAACATGTATTTGTTCTGAAACCATTTATATTGGCCAAGTTGCCCAGACAAATTGTGATTCATGCCTTTCTCTACCAGTGTCTCATGTTCAGACTGAGATCCTGATTTATATTCTTTGAATGCAGATTTTGAGAGTGTTTAGTTGGTACATGCATTTACTGACATTAATACAAGTAAATGCAATATTTCGGTGTTGTCATAGAAGTGAAGCAGGACAGTACTAGCTTGGAAACCACTGCTGCTTTATAAATGACACTTGCTGTTGTGAATGTTCAGTATTTGGGTAGAAAGAGCTGTAGTTTTGAAGACCGTATGGACATATGGTAGCAGAAAACAGGAACATCACTCTTATTCTCAATTAATTTAAATCTTACCTGTGTGTCAGAGTTAAAGTTGCTCTGCGACAAGAAAGCTGTGTATGGGCCCTTGACAGTTTTTGCATGTAACCACAGAAAAGAGAATTATTTTCCTACACCAGGACCTTTAGACATGTGATTGTTGCTGTATGCTGGCTGTAGGTTGTAATTAGTTTACCTGTTTGTGGTGGTTTTGCTTGTCCATTTGTTGTTGTTTTGTTTTCTTTTTTCTTTTCTTTTCCCTACAATAGATTTACTTGTATGCAAATTAAAACACACTTGGATGTCTGGTGTAAATTCACTTGTGCATCAGCTTCAGAGCACTCAGAAACAGAGCACCTTTTTGCTTAAAGCTGCCCTGTGGGTCAAGAACCAAGTTCAGTCTTCCTCTTTGGACGTTAAAAGGTAATTAGGATGCACATGTCTATTCCACAACGTGTCGTTCTCCAAAACAAACCAGATCAGTTCTGTACTAGCCTTTATTTAATTGACATCTGTATTACTGAGAGACTTTTCAGCCTGTTGGAGGTAGAGCAGAACTTAAACCACCCCTGATACAGCATGTATGGAGCATTGTATCAGTAAAAAATATGCAGGTGGCTCTTAATGAATTGTGCCAAATATGTTGGCAGCGTTTTCTCCTTTTCTCAGTCTTCAGGTTTTGATCTCTGCAGTCAGTGATTTGTTGTTGAAGCTCATGGAAGCTGATGGACAGTCTGGATATCTTGTGAGAGCTTATGTTGAGCATGTCACACCGAACAAAGCTGAGTGGGGGAAATTGCACGAGTCTCTGTGCTCAGAGGTATGGAAATGATAATGGATTGCACAGGGTGGTCAGTCTTTCCTCAAGCCTCTGTCCCCTGGGGTGCTAAGCATTCTTCCTTTTGACATGGCACTGCACTTATAAATACCATATGTTTGTGCAGAGGTTCTTTTCAGCCTCTGTCCATAAAGAGGACAAAATCTCTGTGTTTATGGACCCATCCAGTACTTACTGGAGAAAAACTAAAATCCATGAAATTACCTTTTCTGCATGGAACACCAGCAACTTGCTTTACAATTCAGGAATTTTATCTGACGGAGTATGTATTATGAAGATGTTCTTATCTCTAAGTTAATTCTTCATAAAGATTAATTTTGTGAGAGACATCAATATCTGCAGAGGAACATGGTGTGCTAGCTATCAACAAAATGCTGACATACATAGCGTAGAGAGTGGGGAAGGACAAAAATTTCCTGTGCAGCCACCAGTCTTCAGTGATCCTAGAATTTCTTGTAAAATACATAGAGTTCTAAAGAAATGTATTTATTTCTGAGGCAGCAGTGCAGTTCCAAATTACTGCTGTGCAATTAAGTTTTTAATACACTGCAGTGGGTCATCCTCACCATTGTGCTTTTGATGTCAATGTGTATGTTTTATGGCTATTTCTTAATAATTCTGAATTTTCAAGGTTAAACAGATCAAAGTATTTTTTTCTTACTCTTTTTATGCACATATTACAGTGGATGCACAAGCCTCTGTTGGAAGGAAGGCTTAGTATGAATTGTGAACCTCTGGGATCAAGTGTCAAGCTGTGTGGCACAACTAAACTTCCAGGCCATCTGTGTACTTCAGCCTTATTAAGTAAAATGGTACTACTTCAATTGAAAAATAGTGTAGTCCATGGAAATGATGATGCTGAAAGAAAGAAAATTGATAATATAAGTAAGTTACAATGGTAAAACTTAAAGGAATTTTATTTTATAGTAGTTGTAACCTGAATTGAATAACAGAAATGCATAGTTAAAGTTTCGCATACAGGTATGAGAAATTATCCTTTCACCTTTTGTTGCTGGTTCTTTTTTTTGTTCAGGTCTCCTTTAAAAGTGTGCACAAATGTAGTATTTATATTCCTGGACCTCTTTTGGTTATATACATCCTATCTCAACAGAACTTTGAACTGGGAGAATTTTCAATGAACTTGAGATTTGTTCATTGCCAAAACACACGGGGAATTGGCATGAGTGAGCAATAGGAACTGTATCCCTCCCTTGAGGGTTTAACCATAATGTAAAAATAGTTTGAGACAACAGTTTTTCTTATTTCCATGAGGTGGAATCTAGTTTCCTTTTATTTTTAAAATGCTCAAATTAAATTAAATGCATCATTATCAAATTAGGAATTCTGTCTCCAAAAATCTCACCATGAGAAGTGTAGTTGTTTAGTGTGGGTTTTTGTGAGCTAATGAAGGAACCACATGCTAGGTCTTAAAAATTTGCTTGGTTTTCTTTTGGACTTAGATATTGATTGCCTTGTCTGCAAGAAATATATATTTAAAAAAGGGGGAGAACAGAGAGGAGTTATGTCATGCTTAATTTGCTTTAAAATTTCTTGAATATCTAGAATACTGTAGCTTTTTTTCTCTTGTGTGTTATGATACAATGGCAAATTGGTTCGTGCTCTGAAGCACCTGAGATTGCATGTAAAAATAGTATCTTTAATGCAATGAAACATATTAAAAATAACAACAAAAACTTGACATGAGACTCCTTGCTTATGCAAGTCAGTAGTCATTTATAAACAACAGCTGTTGTTTAATTAGTTGCAGAACTGTTGTACTCATTACAATGGATTGAAGAATTGGAGAATCCTCCTTATCCGCTTCTGGAATATCTTCATATGTTAGAAGAGATGCACATCACATATAAGGAGTTCAGTACTCTGAGTAGTACAGCTAGCCTGCAGCAAACTATATTTGACAGGTATGTGAGAACAAGTGAAACAACTCTTAGCTCTGTCTTCACAGTTTGCATTCTATAGAGTGCCACTGTATTTCCATCTGTGTGTTGATTCAGAATGTATCCAAATGCTTTTGTGGTGAACCCTGAGCATCTGCATGTGCTAACCAGGGTCTTTCTTGTTCTTTGAAGATCAGAGGAACATGGAAGACTCTGGTCCTTAACCATGGCCAAAGTGATCCATGCTGAGAACGCTGTATCCTGGGAGAAGAAAGAACTTTTCAAGACAACAGAAGGGTATCAATACTGCTGCCTATAAACTTGTGAATGTTGATAGTGTGAAATGATCCTGATTCTGACCAGTGACAACTGAAGGCTGAAAATGAAGTGATGCATGTGTATGGCATGTGAAAGTCACACTCAGTTTAGCATGTGGGACTAGTTATGTCAGAGGATAGTACATCGTTATGAACTAACTAATACTTTGTTTCCTAGTTCAGTTTTTGGGTTAGTTTCATTCTTGATGTTTTGCTTGTATGAATAGGTTCCTTCAATTAACAGAGGGAAGATTGCATACACTTCAGTGTTTATCACCTTTCTTAATTGAGGAAGAAAAGAGAGAACTTGTCTTCCACTGTGTGGCCAAACTTATGACATGTACACAGACAGAGCTTTCCAGCACTGATGGTGAGTATATTCTTACGTCAGTCTAGTTCATTAGAATTTAAGAACATTATTTTGTAATAATGTTTGCTTTTAGATAAAACATACTTACTGTAATACTGCTTTTCCTAGAAAGAAGTGCTTTCTCAGTTTGCCTATTTCTTCTAGACTGTTTGGCATAGTAGTTTTCTGCTTCATTCAGAAAGTACAAGCTCTACTGCTGGGTACAAAATTAGAACTAAAAGATTTAGGCTGATATTATTAAAAGCATCCTGATGTTGCTGTACTTCTAGTTTGATCTATCTTATATAAGCACATCTGTAAATATTAAAGTTTTCCATGAACCATTTAGGCTTTACACAGCATGCAAAAATACTACAATTGTCAACTGGTCATGATTGTCTTTAGATGCTTTGCCAAGAACTCTTTCACAGTTTTCATATAATTTTTGAGTAGCTCCTCCAGCTGAAAACTGCACTACATTAACTGTCTGCAGCTGTGAAAAATTACTTAAGAGATGATTGAGATGTATTATAATATTGCTTTGACTCTAGCCACTTAGTTTGGGTCTGCGTTTTCACAAACTTGCTGCTTTTCAAGAAAATTATTTGGAAATGCTCACACACAGTCTTTCTATCTGTATGAATTAGATGTCATTTAAGAGGAAAGTCCTTTTTGTTTTTGTCCCTTACTGCTTTTGGGTTTTCTTGCACACACTCTTATTGATCAGTCTATATGAAAACTGAAATGTAGGTTTTGTATTTGTAACAGAACTGTGCGTACTTAAATTGAAAAAAACCTGTCTTTAAACTGTGGACATCTGTTCCTTGGCAGTGTTCTCAGAATTTCAGGTGATTTCTTCAAATGGGTGTTCTTCAGGTGTGAAAATTGTCAGTGTTAGTGTCATGCAGCAGTTGAGAGGAATCTTAAAAATCTCTACTGTGGTAGTTTTCTACTCTTTCATCTTAGTTGAGACTTCCTGGCCTTTTAAGTGAACCAGTGAGGCAAACAAATGTGTCTGTGAAACTTTAAATAGAAGAAAATGGAAAAATTCCTCACTCTTCCTCTGTTGTGGAGGCCTTTTATTTGTAATCGACATTTCCCTTGTACTACTTCCCAATTTTCTGAGGATTCCTGAGCAGAATATATATGTCCAAATTCATATTAGGTGGGATGTAGGATGTAGGTGTAGCATTCCAGTGGTCTCTTTCTTTTCAGGTCAGGAAAATGCTGCTAAAGTTGTTTAAGTGAAGCAGGTCTTTGGTTGGTTGGTTTTGCTATGCATATGTGATACTTCACCTCATTTCTTTGTCATCGTGCTTGTTGGAAATGTTCACTTTCTCCAAGAAATCTAGATAAATACAGTTCTTCTTAGAAATGGAAAATAGTGCTAATGCAACAGTTGTACTTCACTCTAAAAGTAAAAATCAACATTCCAACTTGAACTCCAATTAACATTCCAATAATATTAGAATTCACAACTTTCAGTTGTGTTGTCTTAATTATCTGTCCAAATTATTGCTTTGCATGCTATATTTTTAGTAGCACAAAGAAATTCCAATCTTTGCAGGTATTTTTCCTTTTTTAAAATTTTGTAAACTATCACTTAGTCTTATAGTAGGTGGGTTTTTTTTGAAGTTTGCATTTGATATAGTATTTTGATTTAACAATGACGTCTGTGGATTAAGTGTTCAAAGAAGAAAGCTTAGGTATTATCCAAACTGTCTTATGATATTAAAGTTAAGTTCTATTGAAACACATTCTAATTTTTGTTTTGTCTTGATAATTGAGACTAAGGAGTATACATTTTTATTATGTCATAGGAGCATTTGGGTGTCTTTCCATTTTGAACTCCTGCTTGAAGGACAGAAGTATTGATTGTGATCATCTACTACCTGCAATACTGAAAATCATAATATCTTGGAAAAATGATAATGAGGACAGCTTTCTCTTTAGCTGGTGGGTGTAGCTTTGAGATAATTTGACTTTTTTTTATTTCTAAGACAAGAGTTTAAAAATAAAGACTAGTTATTAATTCAAACAAAATCCATCTGTACAACTGCCATCTACTGCTCTAATATTACATATTTAAGCATTTGTAGAACCCTTAGTTTAATATATCTGTTATTAAGTATTTACTAACTCATGCTGCAGAAAATTACCTGGATGGTTAAAGGCTGGGAAACTAAGGAGCTTTCTCAATGCTTTTGAAAGATGTGAAGTGTTTTCAAACACATTGAGAACTGACCAACTCCTGTAGGTGTTGCTGGATATTCAGTTCCAAGTTCTGATTGCTTATTTTGGCAGCAGGAAGAGAACTTGCATGCCAAACTTAGGTGTGTCCGTCTTCTAAAATTCTGGACCCAAAAATGTAACTTGAAAAGCTTCCAGCAAGGAGTGAAAATATACTGAGATTTATTTGTCTTGACTATGGTGAGAAAAATTCTGGCAACAAAGTTTCAAAATAATCCTAAAACTGTAGAGTGGTCTGGCTTGGAAGGGACCTTAAAGCTCATCCAGTTCCACCCCCTGCCATGGGCAGGGACACCTTCCACTAGACCGAGTTGCTCCAAGATCCATCCAGCTTGGCCTTCAACATTTCCAGGAATGGGGCAGCCACAGCTCCTCTGGCAACCTGTGCCAGGGCCTCACCACCCTCACAAGGGAGAATTTCTTCTTAATAATCTAAACCTGTAATATATAATATTTGGACACTTGAGGGCTAATATTTTTTCCTAAATCACTAACTTAAAATGATTATTTTTCTTGCATTGTTTTAATTAAAATTACTAAATTTCGTAGTTTATGTAAGTATATTGCTTGAACAAATGTGTAAATTGTAGAAATTTGTGAGTCTGTAATTTAGTAATCTTATTTAGACTTGGCAGCTAATGTAGCACTCTACCTTTGAAAGACAGAATATCAAAAGCACACAGGGCAGAGTGTGGTGGTGCCAGACAAATTCGTCCTGTGAGGAGAAATGAAGGCAAGAATATAAATACTTGTATCTACAACTTGAAGCTGTATAAGCTTTGGTTGTATTTTTATTACAGCAATCTGAAAGGAACAAGTGCTCAATTGCTTGGTTTCAACATTGAGATGATGCGTTACCTTCCCTTGTTGCTGAAATATTCCACAGCTCCTTTGGCTGATAATGAGTGGGACTTTTTGATGTGCTCCATGCTGGCTTGGTTAGAGGTAATATGGAAGCATCTTCACTTTTAATGTACTTAACCTTTTTGTTTATTCCCTGCATATAGCATGGACACTGTAATCTCAGCATACCAAATACTTGACACAATGTTAAAAAGAATTGCACAAAATCCTGCTTATGTTGGACTTTGGACAAAGGTCATATGTGGTTTAAAAGCACAAGCAATAATACTGTCCTATTTCTTTTTGTGTATGGAGATAAAATCAGCTCACTCTTCAAGTAATATGGTATTTAATAATGACACTGGTAATTGGAGAATAATTTTGAAATACGTCTGCTGTAGGTATCTATGTTGAAAAATAATATTCCTTTAAGACACAGTCTAACATGATACATCAAAATTAATTGAATAAAAAGCAGTGTCTGCATTTCAGTATCTAACTGATCACATGAAACATGGAAGTTATATTCTGTTAGTTATATTTCTGTTAGGAAATAGGTCAGTAGTGTCAGTAGTCAACTAACTACTTCCTGATTAATCAAATAAAGATACAGAATCTCTCCCTCTCTGTCATCTACCCACTTAAAAGGGCAGGCCTGAAACTTCAGGTGACCTTTCTTGGTCTCAGGATTAATCTTACCTAATGGTTTGTGCCTCAGAACTATATATTTTATGTAAAAACAAACAAACAACAAACTTTTAAGAAAATCTTGTTGTGTAGACTAAGTAGGGAATATAATTAATTGATAATGATGGTCTTTTCTGAGGGAACTAGAAAGAACAAAAGTAAAAAGAAAGCAGCTGTTCTGGGGGAGAGGAAATATTCTCCTGATATCCACTTCAGTAGTTTCCAGTTTTTAGTAGCATGTTGTCAATTGACTTTTCTTTCTGTCCTTATAAGGAAGGTTATATAATGGAAACAATCCATGGTTCTAAATATTGGTGAGACTTGGAAATTCATTTCCGGAAGTCTTTTTAAAGTACAAATTCTATTTTTAAACACACCTCCCTGCCCCAAATAAATTTCAAATGGTCCTTGCAGTTTAATTGTCTTTGAAATTACACTTTCTGGTGTAAATAGGAAATGTGAAACATATTTTAAAGCAATTTTATGGTTAAGGAATCTTCCTCTTTGTTTATTTCCTCCTAGACAACAAGTGAAAGCCGTTTGCTTTACCACGTCCCACTTGTGCAGATTTTTGCTTGTGTCAGTTGTGACTTGGCATCTGCCCTTAGTGCTTACTTTGAGGCTGCAACTCCTGACAGTACTCCAAATCTGCCTAGGAACTTGGTCAGTGAATGGAAAGAATTCTTTTCGGAGGGAATTCACAATTTGCTGTTACCTTTGTTGGTGAAAATCACAGGCAAGTATATGACAAGGAGATAACTGCCAGGCTGTTCTGAAATAGAACTGAACAGACCACATTTTTGAATTTACAGGAATATTATGTAAATGGAGTTTATAACAACTCAGTTTTTTTAACACTTACATGCTAATTAGTAAAGTAATTGCATGTAACCTAGAGATTGTTAAGATAAGATGGAACCTGCCAAGTGCAGTCTTGAGTTGTTTCCAGCAGAGCTTGTTTATGGTATCATCCATATGTTCTGCATCACAGCTTGTCTTCTTTTAAATAGGAGAAACCAAAAATGCATCAGAAGGCTCTTTTCAGAACTCTGTGTTAACATCTTTGGGTGAAGCTCTCACTTACATCTCAAAGGACCAGTTGTTAAACCATAAGCTGCCACCGAAGTTTGTTGCAGGCCAGAAGACAAATCTTCCAGATAAACTCCAGACTCTACTGAACACACTCTCTCCATTGTTGCTTTTCCGGGCTCGACCTGTACAGGTTTCTGTCTACCATATGCTGCATAAGTAAGAAGCAACAGATTTCTCACTCCCCTTACCTCTCAACCTTCCTGTCCCCCTTTTTTTTTTTTTTAATGTGCTATAGAATATGCACTTGTAGCAAAATCATGTTCCATTATGGGAGAAAATCCCTAACTGGGCAATTTGTGTTCTTTTTTGGAGGACAGTGTATAAAACTATAAATGCTAAAGTTAATTATATTAGTAGACTTAATAAAGGTATTTATTTTTAGCGCTTATTTCAGCACTCATAGAAACCTAAAATGTAAACTGAAATATACTAGGTTTGATCTGGGCCTGACACTACTATTAAATAGTATGATGTTTTTATTTTCGCTAATTTAGGTAAGAAAGTGAATATAAATAAGTAGTATTCTTGTGAGCTTCTTGAATATTTCCAGTATCTAAAGAGACAATACAGAATTTGAAAAACAGTATGTGCATTTGACTCCCCAAAATGCAGATTTGCAAGACAGATGGCTTAAGCCAGCCACCATTATCTTTCACTTATACTGAGGCATAAAGTTGCAGTAGCTTTAGTCTGATAGAGAATTTTATTTTAGTATGACATAGGAAAAGTAAGAGGTCTGGAAAGAGAAGTGAGCAAGGATACATGCTGTTGGCTGTCACTCATGAACCATCTCTGCAGTGGTGACATGTCTCTTGAAGATTCTGTGTGGCTGTTACAGAGTACTTGCCATTATTTTATTGCCTGTCGGTAATGTTGACATTGATAAGCAAAAAACTGCGCATCACATATATTAAAATTGTTTATTAAAAATTATTTTAAAATTAAACCTGATTTCCTTTCCATATTTTTATAGATTAATGCCTGAATTGCCTAAATTTGATGATGAAGATCTCAAGTCCTATGGTGACGACGAGGAGGAATTGGCACTGTGTGTATTTTTTCCCTCACTTTTTATAAGACTGCTTTCCATATTTTTAAAACGTGTTATAAGATTGAAATTTGCAGCATCTCCTGCAGCTGTCAGCCAGGAGATGTTAGAAGAAAAAAATTGCATGGCTGTGACAATAAGGTTATAAATACTTACAAGATTAAATATTTTGGTTTTATCTGCCTTTGCACTAAAACTGGAGACAGTATTTGCAGTTGTTTTTAGTTACGGAACTCAATGCTGTATATATGCTTTATATTAGAAAATCTTGGCAAATTTTTACTTGTATTCAGAATGTGTCCATCTGCACAGGTAACTTCAGTTACCTGAAACTGAACAAAATCAACCTGTGTGTTTTATACAGCTTGAATCCAGTGAAGTCTTTGGTTTGAAGACATAATGCAGTAACTGCTTAAAATTCCCTTTTAACCTCACCCAATGAGTAATACCTTTCCTAACTGCAGAGCTGCAAAAGGATTTTCAACCCAAAGCCAACAGTGATAAGGAGATCGTTGTTGAGTTGCTCCTTTGTTGGTGTGACTCCAGAGAAAGCAAGCAAAGTAGCTATCCATGGTGTAGGTTACATCAGCTCAGCCATAGACCACTTCCAGATGAAGTGATCAGCATTCAGTTTAAATTTGTCTTCTAAGAAGGTAAAAATATCAACTATCTCTTTCAGGGGAAAAAAAAAATTAAAAGAGTAAATTTTCTTGTAATAAAAGGCTCATTTTATGTTCTGCGTGCATGGCTTTAACTTGCATGACTTTCAAGGAAGGCTATGAACATAAATTCAGTTCATGCTGTGTGCAAGATTTGAGTTTACTATTCCAGATAACATTTTTCCACAGATCACCTCCAGCAGCTCTTATGTCTATCCTGGCCACTCAGGAACTCTTGCTGGAAAACATATTGGAATGCATTCCGGT
Organism: Daphoenositta chrysoptera; assembly: GCA_013397915.1. Lineage (NCBI taxonomy): Eukaryota > Metazoa > Chordata > Aves > Passeriformes > Daphoenositta > Daphoenositta chrysoptera. Next base: position 127,316 of record VZRO01001567.1, on the reverse strand, counting down.
TGGAGAATTTGCAGTTATTCAACCCCTGAGCGATGAGTTCTGCCTTGTTCTAGGATATCTTCTCACTTGGAAGTTAACATTAGCTTTCTTTAAAGCAGCTTCTTCTCAGGTATATATTCAGAGTCTTCTCTTTTTAACTGAATTTCCTAACCTACTTACTTAGTTTCAATCTTGAAATTTCATCCAGCCTTCTTATTCTTTTAATTATGTAACTTCTTATTCCTTATTTTTCTGAAATTAGTGGAATTCTGAAAGCATCGATAGACTTAGATTTCTGCACTGCTGTAGTTGAGGATGGTGAAATTAGAGCAATGAAGAATTAAGATTCATTAAAAGATGACTCTTGCATTTTCAAACAAGCTTGGTACATATTATAATCTTCTAATTATTCGAAATGGTGCAGAGAACTAAACTTCTCTTCTAAATACTAGTTCTGAATTACAGTGTTGCTCTTCCTCTCTGCAAGGATATATTTGTATTATTTACAGAGTAAGCTGTATTTACTGTGTTGTGGTTTTTTTGTGAATTTTTTTTTTAATGCTACCAGCTGCGAGTTCTCTACTCACAATACCTTAGAAGAACTAAAAGCTTGAATAAACTGCTTTATCACTTGTTCAGGCTTATGCCTGAAAACCCTGTCTTTTCTGGGCCAGCTTCAGAAGTTCCGAATAAGGACACAAAAACCTTCTTTACTGAAGAGCTTCATTTAGATGTCAAAGGTTAGTAAAAATAGTATTTGTGCATTTGAGAGAATTGTTATATCTAAATACTTTTTTTGCTTAAAAATACTTATTTAGAAAATCTTACCTATAAGACAAATACACAGAGAGACAAATACATACATATGTTTAAAAATCTTTGGCTAACACTCCCCATTTGAAACTTAACCAAAGTTGACATGTTTATCAGAGAAACCAAGAAAAACAAAACCCAGGAATAATACATTATTGCTATTGAGTCCTGAACATAAATATTCCAAAACACTAAAAATGTGTGATCTATTCTGGGACCATTGCTTTTAAATATATTTTTTAATACTAAATAAAATTTCTGTATTTTCTTGTATTTCAATATCGAAATTCAAAAGATTGAAAAATATTTTAAAATATATTTTTTAAATGTTTGAGATGTTAAATTGTGTGTTGTTTTTGTCATGCTCTTCAGAAGACCCAGTTAATCAGTGATGTTGAGAAAAGATATGCTGCTTTTTTTAGCTGAGAAGCATGAAAAAAAGAATTAGTTTTTAAAGTCCCTTCATTAATTTTTTTAATGTAGCTATGGAGGTATAAGCAAGGAAACAGAGTTTTCCATTTCTTAATTTTTTTGCTTGGACATTACTGTATGTTGCAGAACAATTTATCTGGATGACAGTAAGAAAGAATTACTAACATGACATCCCAAGGGAAAGACTTCCCTTACCTCATCATAGAATCATTAAGGTGGAGTAGACTTCTGGGATCATCCAAGTTCATCTTTTGACTGAACAGCACTGTGACCTCTAAACCATATCACAAAGTGCCCCGTCTGCTTATTTTTTGAACACCTCCAGGAATGGTGACTCCACCACTTCCCTGGGCAGCCTGTTCCAATGCTTATCCACTCCTTGAGCAAGGAATTTTTTCCTAATATCCAACCTGAACCTCTGTTTGTGGAACTTGAGGCCATTTCTATACATTCCTGCAAAGCTCAGCTGTCCTCCAAAGATCTTATTGTTTGTTTGCTCCAAAGTGAGTGTTCTGTGATTTCTACAATATAAAATTCTTGTTGATTTCTGGTGTCCACTTGGAGTTCAGTCTCTAAATTAGAAGGTGAGTTCCAAGGTGTGAACTGTCAGGTTAAGGGACAAAGAAACCAGCCTGGTGAAGAAGGGCTGAGTCAAACAAGCCCTTAGAATAGCAATAATAGGAACATGTACATGAAATTCCAGTTATCACAGTTATATTGGAATCAGAAGTTTTGCATCTGGTGTGGAGGCACCAACATCTGTGACTAATGTATTAAGAGTATTTCAACACCTTTTCTTTCCCTCCCAGGGACAGGGGTGCTGTCATCCCAGATCCCACACTTGGCCTGCTCTGTGTACCATATAACGCTGAAAGACCTGCCAGCCATGGTGAGGCTGTGGTGGAACAGCTGTGAGAAGCGTGTCTTCAATGTTGTGGATAAATTCACAAGCAAATATGTCAGCAGTGTGCTCTCCTCCCAGGAAATATCTTCTGTTCAGACTAGCACACAGTTATTTAATGGCATGACAGTAAGACTTTTTGTCCTTTCTTTTTATTTACTTGAGTTTTTTGCAAACCCTTCAAGAAATTTTACTTCTCAGAACCAAACTGTGGTTCTGAGTGTTTTATATGATTGCAACTTTGTTGTTCTAAACGACTGATTAAACATAATTTTGCTTGGTATCAATATATTATAATGATGTTTATTAATATTCTGCTTACAAAAAAAATGAATGAATGGGGTTTAGGATGTTGGAGAAGCTGAGGAAGTGGAAGGTACTGATATCAATATATTACTTTTTTGTTTATTAAAAAATGTAATCCGTCAGTAGATTGAAAACTGGTTGGTAATTTCTTTTTAGTTTGCCAAGATATGAGTACATTTTTATTTTCTTGAAAAAAGTGTTTACCTGATCTAACAAAATTATTTAATGTGTATAGTAAGGTATATATACAAACACTAGAAACGGTGAGTATCTCTCTGTGGCATTTTTTAATATGTGTAATTTTTTCAAAGGTAAAAGCTCGGTCTGCAGCACGAGAAGTCATTGCAACCTATTCCGTTGATGATATCTTTATTGAACTAATAATACAGCTTCCATCAAATTATCCACTGGGATCCATAACAGTTGAGAGTGGAAAAAGGGTTGGTGTGGCTGTACAGCAGTGGCGCAACTGGATGCTACAGTTAAGCACATATCTTACACATCAGGTGAATTTAAAAACAGCTCCTAGTTTTGAAAACTTAAAAAGTCCTTACAGCAGAAGGACATTCCTAAGTAATGCAGTATTGTATAGATCTGTGTAACAGATCTCATTAGTAGATTGCAAAGGCCTTCATAGAATTGGGTCACTCTTATCATCTGCTTTTCTCCAGATACATAAACAGAGGTAAAATGATGAGCCTACTAGGTCCTGTTAAATCCAGAGCCCAAGGTGAAAATTTAGATCTCTTAAGATGTGGGCCAGTGTTTGTCCTGTGTGGCAGTGCCATCTCAACTATAATTTGAAAAAAACCCCAAACAAACAACAAAAATCAAACCAAAAACCCAGTCCATGGAATTCTCTAAAAGACTGATGTTTGCTGAAATTGCATCATCTGTGGTTAGAACAAAACAAAGCAGTGATTGAAAATTTCCAAATCCCTTTTTAAGTTCTCCTGAATGCACTCTTCCTGCTCTGATGAATACTTCCATTTCTGTAGATCAGAGTATTATAAATTATGCACTGCATGTATTGCATGTAATTTCAGATTATAAATCCTTCAGGCTTTGTTTCCTTCATGTTTTTATGACTACAACAGGAATAGTCCAAAGGAATTCTACAGTATTAACAGCTCTTTTCCCTCTGTTAGAATGGAAGTATTATGGAAGGCTTATCTTTGTGGAAAAACAACGTGGATAAACGTTTTGAAGGTGTAGAAGACTGCATGATCTGTTTTTCAGTCATTCATGGTTCGAACTATTCTCTTCCCAAAAAAGCTTGCAGAACATGCAAGAAGAAGTTTCATTCAGCTTGCTTGGTAAGTACCTGGAGTAAATTTTTATAAGTAAGCAAAATATCATAGAATCATAGAGCAGTTTGGGTTGGAAGGAACCTTAAAGCTCATCTGTTCCAACCCCCTGCCATGGGCAGGGACACCTTCTGCTGCACCAGGCTGCTCCACGCCCCACCCAGCATGGCTATCCATATAGTTTAAACCAGAAACTTCTGTAGTACCAACAATTTTCCACTTTGTCATTGGAGTATCTGGGATTACCTGAACTCATAAATTATTTCTGTGGATTTTGTACTAAGATGTAAGGGCAGGTAATGAGAGAGGAGCTGCTACACAATGTGTCTAATATGTGTATATACAAATATATATGTACATATACACATGCATACATGCATGAGTGAAAAGGGTTTATTTACTGTTTCTTGTTGTTTTTTTTTTAAATATACTTAGTGTTTTGATAGTTACATTCACAGAATCACAGAATGAACTAGGTTAGAAAAGACCTTTGTGATCATTGAGTCCAACCTATGACCTAACACCACCTCATCAGCTGGACCATGGCTAGTGCCACATCCAGTCTTTTCTTCAACATCTCACAGTGACAGTGACAGGGACAGTGACTCCACTACCTCCCTGGGCAGCCCAATCCAATGCCCAGTCACTCCTTCTGTGAAGGAGTTTTCCAGGCTAAACCTCCCCTGGTGCAGCTTAACAACACAGATCCCTGGCAATAATGGTTATTATTGATGACCTACCAGTGTTTCTGATACTCAGCTTGCCTTTATATATTAAACAGCTGTATTTCTTTTTTTTTTCCAGTACAAATGGTTCTCATCCAGCAACAAATCCACCTGTCCACTCTGTCGAGAGACATTCTTGTGAAACAAAATGCTCTTTCTTCTTTCTGTGAGCTAAATAACAAATAAAGAGCAGGCAATAAACTGTATGTTGAAAGAAGTAAACTATTTGGAAATAATGTCAGTTACTTAAAATTCTTCACTAGTGGAGTATGACACATATTTACCTCTGGACCGGCTTTTTGTAAGTTTGAAGATTCTTCTTTGATATAAAGAAATATATGACAATAATTTATTTTAATTGGTATATTTTTAAGATATATTAAAAATTTCAGAAATAATGCAGAGTTATGTCTAAAAAGTGGTGTTTAAGCCACAGCAGAGTTATTAAAACCTCTTATTTTAGGCATATTCTAACATGGTGTTATGTAATTTACCCAGATGATACCTCTTAATATAACAGCTGAATATAACATAGGTGGTATAAAGATTTGATTTTTGATTATAATGCATTCATAATAGTCCCTTTTATGGGGGAATAAAGAATGTTGTTGCTGTTAGACATTAAGGCATGAAACTATGCTGATAATCTGTTAAAGCATAAAATTTAAACATAGCTTGTTCTAATAAACTGAACTTTCACCTTTGAAAGTTTCTTCTTCCCAAAACTCCTCAACCATCCAGTAGCCTAATATGAAAATCCAGAAGCCCTACTATGTAGAGAGAACACAATCATTCCTGCATGACAATGAATGACACCATCTATTTATTGCTGATTGGCTTTAAAGAGAAGGCAGACACACTGATCAGTCCTTGTTTGTCTTCATGAGCTGGCAAATTAGCTGCCACTGAATGTCCACTGTACTTCCAATGTCCTAGAATAACAAGGACTCTTAAGTGAACATGCAGATGCATCAGAATTTAATAGCCTTCAATTATACATTTTTTTCATGCCTTTTTTTTTTAACAGTGGTGGCATACTAGTATATTCCAGGTGGGATGGTATTTGTGGTGGGTTTCTTTGAAAAGTCAATAAAAGCAGGGAATAAATAAATAAATTTTGTCAACCTCTGTAGTCTCTGGATTGATGTCTCTTCCTGTGTGTGGTAAACTTTTAGAAATTAAAAGTATAAATTGTCAGATGCTGAGTTTGTAGCGTGGCTGTACCTCAACAGCTATCTTTTTAAAGTTTTAGGTGTTGATAACTGATGTCTATATTTTTAACAGGTAATGCTGGTCTTTGAGAGGAGAAATTCCTTGAGCTTTTGTTTTGAGTAGGAGAGAATGGAAAGGATTTAAAACTGTTATCGAAGAGGTCTAACTGAAAAAAGAGAGTAGGGGACAAGCTGTATTGTTTCATAGTTACTGGTGCTACAACTCCAGCATTGCCTCTGTTGCATCACTTTGGTTATTCTAAATTACTTCTTTGCAAGGTCAGTGGCCGATCTGAAGGCAGACACCTTAATACCTTTTCATGGATGTGTACTCTTCATCTAGATTACTCCAGAGTAGTATCCTCCTTGTGAAATGGAGTACAAGGGAATACAATAACCATGCTACTGCCCAGAAGATTTCAGGACAATAGTAGCATGCTTTGAATCATGGAATTGTTAAGGTTGGAAAAGACCTTTTAAGATCCTCAAGTCCAGCCATCAACCCAACACCACCTCCATGTTCACTATTAAACAGCGTCCTCAAGTGCTGTATCCACGTGGATTTTGAACACTTCCAGGAATAGTGACTCGGCCACTTCCCTGAGAAGCCTGATCCAAAGCTCAACAACCCTTTTTTTGTAATATCTAATCTAAACCTCCCCTGGTGCCATTGGAAACTTCAGGCTGTTTTCTCTTGTCCTGTCCCTTGTTTCCTGGGAGAAGAGCCTGACCCTGACCTGGCTTGACTCTTCTCTCAGGGAGTTGTGGAGAGTGAGAAGGTCCCCCCTCAGCCTCCTTTTCTTCGGGCTGAGGCCCCCCAGCTCCCTCAGCTGCTCCTGGTGCTCCAGACCTTTCCCCAGCTCTGTTGCCTTCTCTGGATGTGCCCCAGCACCTCAATGCCCTTTTAGTGAGGAGCCCAAAACTGACCCCAGGATTGGAGGTGCCTCACCAGTGCCCAGCACAGAGGGCCAGTCACTGCCCTGGTCCTGCTGGACACACCATTGCTGGTACAGGCCAGGTACCCTTGACCTTCCTGCCCACCTGGGCACACCTGGCTGGCATTCAGCTGCTGTTGACCTCCACCCCCACGGCCCTTCCTGCTCAGCAGCTTTCCAGCCACTCTGCCCCAGCCTGGAGCACTGCATGGGGTTGTGGTGGCCCAAGTGCAGGACCCAGCACAGGAAAGACCCTTCTGTTCAGAAGGACACCATTTCCTTCTGATAGAAACAAACTTGCTAATTGTGCCTTGGACCTGTAAAAGTCCCTGATACTACATCAAAAGGAGCACCACTGATTCAAAGTATTCATTTAAGCCCAGCATAGCCACAGAGAGGAGGAATTATACACTGGAAGTTTTAATGGTTGTCTGAAAGCTGAAGTACAGGATTTCCACTTCAGTGCTAGTTCTGCATAAATAAATATATTTATACAAGTCTCTAATAAAATTCAGTTCCTGCCTCCACCCAGGTCACTAATCTTATCAGACCATAATAAGACTAGTCAGTGGCTAAAATTCAGGATTTAACCCAGCAAACAGAAGTGTAGGCTTAGCAGTTTGTCTGAGAAATGGGAAAATGGCTTTCTAGTCATGGCACTACTTATTTGTTACAGAACGTGAAGGAAATAGTTCAGGCTCTGTGGTGACACATCCCACTTCCCCCTCAGGTTGCACTATAATCTCAGAAATGCTCAACAGGTTCTCTTTGCTTTGATTTCTGTATCTATAGAGTTGAGCTAATATTTCTTTGTGAAAAAAATAGTTTTTAAAATGTGAAAATGAGAAATACATATTTGAAGGCTAAGCATTATTTTTTATTGCATGCAACAGTTATACTTGCATATATATAAATATGCAAGTGCTGTGATACTTACATGTGCAGTGTGTTGGATCCGAGGATGGAAGCCCTAAAGAGAGAAAGTTCTGGAAGACTTTTGGTTTTGAGAGCATCACAACAGATACAGTATTAGTCAAGACAGCATTATAAAACATTTATTATATTTCCGTTTCTTTCTTTTCATTTTACTTCATTCCTTGATTTCTCATTTCATTTCCTTTCATGAAATGAAATTTCTTTTCATGAAAGGAAATGAAATCTTGAGATTTCAATTAATATTATTTAATTAAGTTTTGATTAATTTCACTTAATTTCATTTATTTCACTTCATTTCATTCATTTAATTTAATTTCATTGTATTTAATTTCCTTTAATTTCACTTAATTCCTTGATTTCTCATTTCATTTCCTTTCATGAAATGAAATTTCTTTTCATGAAAGGAAATGAAATCTTGAGTTTTCAATTAACATAATTTAATTAGGTTTCAGTTAATTTCACTGCACTTCATTCCATTTAATTTCATTATGTTCCACTTAATTTTCCTTCATTTCACTTCATTATATTTCTTTTTCTTTCTTTTCATTTCACTTTGTTTCTGTGATCCAGATTACACTTCATTGGTCTTAAACTGAACGACATGAAGGGCCATTCATTGAAGAGCGTAAATGTATTTGAACAAAAAGCATGAACCCTCTCTAAAGGCTTCACATGACCTGGGCACAGGCCTTGCAGGAAAGAGGGAAAGGCCATCCTTACAGAGAATATGTACATGTGAAACATTGTTCTTCAAGATAAGTAGCAGTACTCTGCCCATACCATAACACATGTAGGGAAGAGTCCAAAGTCATTCAGGAGGCTGAGGGTGGTTTCTGGTTACTTGTTTGAGTTTCCAACAGTTGGTGCATTTTTCTGGGCCTGTGGAGCTTTCACTCTGTCAGCCAGCTGAAAAGCACTGCCAGGTCTGTTCAGAGCAGCCCCAGAACCAAACTCTCATCTGGGGCCTGGAATGAGACTGAACACACGAGGAAGAAGTGTCTCACCATCAAGAGGTGTGAAGGCTAGTGAAATCTAAACATGGTTTGTTTCACCTGTACAGCAAGGCTGAGCCTTGACTCAATCAGATCCCCAGAGAACCCAGTTTGATTTGGGAGATGAGATTTTTGCAGAGAAACGGGAAGTACCTCAGTACCTTACCAACATGTGAGCCTAGAGAAGCAAAGCACGGGAGCCTGTGGTAGCTTCATTTTGGTAAGCAAACACTACCTTTTGAAGCTGGGTAAACAAAAGGTGATGACTGAAAGCATGCGCTTTTTAAGATGCAGATAATCTCTTCACATGAAGATCAGCATAGCTCAGTCTTCACAATTTTTTGCAAGAAATTAAAATGTTATTTCCACCACTGTAAGGCCCCAAGCAACTCACTCGACGAGAGTTTTAAAAGGGCTCACAATTGTTCATGTACTCTGAGTTAGATGCACGGGAGAAATACCAACAAGATTTCTCAAGAAGTTGAAACAACACAAAAGACTTTACTGGCAACTTCAGAAAAATCAAGGAACTTTGGCGAAAGATTTACTGCAACATTCAATCAGCATGAAACACTTCTCAAAGTATTAGCTTGGCCCATTAAACTAAGCAAAATTCGAGTGCATTCAATTTCAAGTTACTCAAAATTCCAAGAAGAAGGAATTAGAAGAAGGAGGGAGAAAGATAGAAAATATACAGAAGAGCACACATATAGCTACCAGTTCCTGCATTCCAACAATGATAGAAACTGCAAGGAGAGTAGGGTCCAGACAATGTAATTACCTCATGTTCAGCTTTCAATACCCCTAAGCCTTCCTGGGCCCTTCCCCCTGGTGGGACTTCTGGTCATTTGGCCACTCAGGAGCTGGGTTAGGGGCTCCAGAGGCGGGTGGGGAGCATCACCTGTGCTGTGCCCACAATTGGCACCACTGCGGGATGCGACACAGGCTGGAGGTGTGGGAGGTGTGGGACAGGGCACTGCCTCACCAGGGCAAGGCCTGACCTGCTCCTTCCTCCACACAGGTATCTCAAAGTGTCTCAAGACATCTTTCTGGTCTTTCACAATCACCCACTGGCTTTAAAACTGGCCAGTGAATGGAAAGACTGTACTGTGTTGCTTTAGGTGCTACATATTCATCCCAATCATCTGGTGCACTTCTTGATAACACTGTCACATTTGACATTACACCCAACAGCAGTTGTGTTAAGGCTCAGTGGATGCTCTCCACATTTTAAATATTCACGTTGCCGCATCCTACTAAGGAGCAGAACACCAGTGGCAGGAGAGAAGTCTCCTGATCCATCTTGTGCACTCAATATATGACTGAAAAGAGCCAGTACTAGGTTAAGTCATAGTGAAACCACACAATCACAACAGTGCACAAAAGGAAACAAGTAGGCTCAGGACCCATTCTGTGGGAGATGTACAGCACTTGCACAGCCTCCCTAAGAAAGGGTCCAAGGGCCTCCAATTTATATTACATAATTTCCTATGACTTGTCTTTCTTTTGTTATTTTTGCATCAAATATTCTGTACAGGTATAGTCACACAGGAAGCCCAAAGAACAGAAACAAAGCTGTACAGCTCTCAAACCCACAAACCAACATAGAAGGAAAATAGTGAAATTTGTGAAACTAAAGGTCAGTTAATGTCAGCAATGCACATTACTGTTCTTCACTGCAATCTCTTCTTGCAAGGGAGAGGCATGACTGGTTACTCCCCCCAAAGCAACCCACACAGCATGCAAGCCACTTAAAAGATTAGATGAAATGAGTGAGCTCCTAGACAATAAAACACATCATAGATTTCTGGTTGAAGTCTGAGAGGCTACAATGATTTTCTCTTATGCAATCTTTTCCAAAACAGTACCTCCCTCAGAAAAAGAGATAGGATTATTGAATTTTAGTGTGTAATAAGAAACTTGCCTGCTTTCTAGTGTTTCTGGATTATGGGAAGGATAGTAAAGCTGTTTAAGAATTTTAAATTAATTAAATTATTTAACAATTTAAGTTATTAATGCACAGAAGACTACTATGTAAATTTTACATCAGGAATTTAGACTGAATTTTTACAAATACTACAGAGGCTGAGAACTTTTGGTAAATGCAGTTTCAAATGCATTTAATACTGTAAAAAAAGTTTAGTAGCTTGCAGCTTCTTTTGTCCATGCCTTCTTCATTGACAGTCTTAGTTTTCTGGAGAAGTGGTAGCTTCAGTAGACCCTCCGTTTTCTCAAGAAAGTCACATTTAAAAGCCTGACTTCATGGTGGGAAAGCAAGGCACAAAAACTCAACTTTTGTAATTTGTGGTTATTTGTGGTATGACTACCAGCTCCCCAGCTGGGGACCTCACAGATGCACATGATGGCCAGCGACCTTGATCAGAGGCTAAAAACCCCTGTGACCTACCAGCTTCCTCTTCTCAGCAGTCTGAGAACAAACTTTACTAAAACAGTGGTCCTGCATTATATGCACGTGTTGGGAAGTAATAGCATGTTTTGATTTTGGACACTGATTTGTCATGATGAAACAAAGGTCGAGCAGAAATGGCTTCAAACACCCATGCAAGGCTCTCCTCCTCCACTGTGGTTTCTTTTCCTTCTTAGAGGGGCTACAGAGCTCCAAGCCTACAACAGAGAAATGAAACACAAACCAGAGATAAATCAGAAGTGTTAAAGTATTCTGGCTGACCTCAAATTACAGAAGTGTTGCCAGGAAGCCAGTGCAGAATGTAAGTGAACAAAACAAGAGAAAAACTCTCCCCAAGGCCTCCAGAAGAAGAACTTCATGCTTTTTTGCAACTGTCTTCCAAGGGTGTAGCCCTTGCTGAAGTGCAGATTTCCACTGATGAGTGCAAGCTGACCAGTACTCAGAGAGAGATGTTCATTGTGCCAGCTGGATATGCAAGGCTTCCTCTCCTCATCTTCTGAAGGTTTGCAGTGCCTGCCTGTTGCCAAAAGATATCTGGTATCAGAATTAGCACTGCAGCATCTGTCAGCAGCACAGCAGGTTCTGGAAATTTCTTTCCCCAGCAAAAATGTGAAGAAACATAAGACATCCCTGAAGTAGCCTTTGCAAAAGATTTCTCAGCATGTTTTGCAAAAAAAGTACCCATTTCACATCTAGGAAATGTGAATGTTAACTGCTTGGAAATCAGACAATTCCTGGCTAACAGTCCCAATAATGAAAGGGTATTGCCTTCCCGAAAGTCATATGCACACATTTTTGACTAAATATTCATTTGCTCCTGGTAAGGAGCAGCCCACCTACGGCTATGTTTAACATCATAGGAGATCTCACTTGGATGGAACACTCTGGTGACCCTTTTGTCCAGCTGGCACTTTAACTAGGGTCAGCTTTGAAGGTACACTGGGTTGCTCAGGGCTGGATACTTTTTATCATTCCACCTTTCCTACCTGCACAATGAATGGAGTGACACTATGACTGGAGAGCAAAAGGCAAGAGAATGAATGCTGTGAAGGACAAAATGATCCAGCAAAATGATCCAGGACAAGATAATTCAGGACAAGACTGAAGCCACTTTAGGCCTTTCACTAACTTGTTTCTATAGATCTTTAGTGATGGTTTTTGGTCATTCAAAACCATATATACCAGAATCTTATAATCACTACCAACAGAGACTTCTCCTATGTGTTTATCCTGAAAATCTTTTCACACACTTAAAGCTGTTACTTCTTACTCTGAAGTAAACACAGAGAACATTTATTTTCATCCTCTTTACAGGTTTGCTCTTATATTTGAAGACCTCACATCTCCTAGTAGCCTAATTACCTCAAGTCTTTCAGTCCTTCCTCTGACTAGCAGTCTTACTTGCTGTTCTCTCTGCTCTTTCAAATAGGTTGACGTCTTTCTTGAAGCACAATGCCTGAAAAGTTGGACCCACTACCTTCCATGATCCTATTTCTCTGAATCAACAAACATAATTCCTTAATTTCTTTCCAGAGAAGAAGAAAATCTAGCAGTGCCCTGTGCTAGGCAAAAGATTGTGAAGTCATAATTCTAGAAATACCATGATGGTCTCAGAAAACGTACAGGTGCTATGTAATAGATGTTCACCCTAATATTATAAAAACAGTTTTAAGGCCATGATGTCAAGGGAAACAAGGATTGTGAAAATGCTTTATACAGCTAGAAATGAATTTTCAAATTCTGTACATTTATTTTGCCAGGAGTTGTGACAATCCTGGACACATCTGCCAACACCTACTTCAAAGACTGTGGAAAGAGGAGCTAGGAATGTAACTTATTCCTTCCTTCCTTCCTGTACAGAGATGACATAATATCCTTTCACCTTAAAAACCAGAGAAATGCATACTTATTAGGCCAAATACGTAACTGAACTCTTTCAGTGGTGACTTGGCTTGCAAATACTTCTGTGACAAGCTCTATGGTTTGGGACCCCAAGAATTCTTTTAAAACCCCATCCCAACAAAGGTGATTGAGTCATGTGCTTTGGCATGGGTCCTGAAGACAGATCCCAGAGAAATTTAGCTTAGAACTTTTGAAAACTTATCTAAAATCTGCGAAAGCTATCTGCAAACGTGCTCCTAGATATACAGGGTGCAGAAGCATAGTTAGGAGGGGCTCATGAATGCTGGGGAGTCTGCCCTTCCTGGCTGGACACTACAGCAGCCACAGCCACCTCAGCCACTTGGTAGGCGAGAGGGAGATGGCTCTTGTCCCCTTGGTCCAAAACAACCACTGTCAGTAGACAGAGCACTTCTTTGCAAAGAAACAGGTGAGGAGCACAGCACCTAACCCATCAAGACTACCTGCTGCTGGGATCATAGCCAGGAGGCCCTCATTCTGTCCATAATAATGAACGTCCTCTCCGTATCCCCAGCAGTGCATCAATCATCTGTGGCTTGAACAGATAGACAGCAGACCCGACTTGAGGGCTGATGTTTTATCCCCATCCCCAGAGAGGTGTCCCCAGTGTCTCCTGCCTGCCCTGCTCCTGGCTGAGAGGTAGGACAGGTCCTGGCTGCCAGACCAACTCTGCTGCTCCAGGCTAACCCTGGCCCTACTGCACCCTGACACAGGCAAAGAAATCACCTGTCATCCCACTCCACTGCTGTTAGACACACCTCAATTTCTCTGGGTGGGGTATGGGAAAGGATCTAAATAAAAAAGACAAAGTACTGTCCTGTTTTTGCTTTATCTCGTTACTGTGGAAGGTAAGGTGGAAAGTACCAGACTTTCAAAGCAGACTACTGCCTTTCATTTCCTACTTGCAGGGAATTTTTGGACAAATGTGTCAAAGCATCCTACTTCCTCTGGGAAATGTTTTAACTAAAAACCCCTGATAACCTGAATCTGCTTGTAGAAAAAAAAAATACTCTGAAGTTTACACTTGAGATATATTCAATGTACCAAAAGTGTACAAATAGAACAACTTGTACAGTTCCCACACGAGGGAGAGTTAGTGAACTGTCAGAACAATGCACTCACCTGCATTTGCTCTTGTAACAGCTGTCAACATCCAAGTTCACCATCCTAACCCTAATAGTTATTCCCAAATAGTTAAGTGATGGTAAAATGTCACGAAAAGAGTGGATGCTACAGAATAGGTAGATGTCAAATACCAAGGAAGGCCACACGGTGGGGTTGCCTACACCAGGACATTTTTGCCCAGTGCATGCCAGAATTTTATCTGTCTGGTGCTATGGGGAAACGGCTGGTAGCACGCCCGTGGCCAGGCTGACCACATCAAGGTGTTCACGCCTGGAGGTTGTTATTCCACCCAGCCCAGTAGCACCAAGGACCAAAAAACCCCGTGCTGTGACTCCACCATCCTCCACTTCAGTGACGGCCAACCCCCAACTTAGTTATTCAGGAAACACCAAAAGTAAAACTTTAAAGCCTCCTCCATCCTAGACAAGGTCACAATGGGTGACCAAAGCCTCTACCACCCGGCCATCCTCGGAAGGGAAGAAAGAAGAACGGGCAGAGGAGAGCGGGTGGGGAGGATGGAGGTGACATGGCTGTGCAGGGGCAGAGCCCGCCTCTCTGTTCTTTTCCCTGGGCATGCAGCACCCTCCCTTCCTTCTGACGAGGGTTTTAAAGCCGTGAGCTGTGGGACCTAGGTCTGGTGCTTTGGCAGACCACTAGATGGCAAGAAATGGCAAGGATTGAGCACCAGCTGTGCCTTTCTTCCCTACGAGGGACCCTCATGATTCCCCCAGCACCCAGCTGGAGCCAAGCTTGCAGAACTCCTCATAACTTCACTTGAGTGCATCAGAGCACAGGCACAAGCCCTCTACACTCAACAGTCCTCGAATTAATTTCCTCTTTTTATTTTTAGTTGATACTTTAGGTGTTTGCTATTGCTTTGTCGTCTTGCTGTGCTGGAAGAAGTCATGGCACCTGTTTTGAGATGCCACTGAACTATGATGCCAGTGAACAGGGCCTGTTCACTTTAGGGAAGAGCAGGTGCTTCTCTGTAAGACAGGTTGACATGCCACCAGCTGAAAGTGATTTTAATTGATTAAAAACCAGCCAAAGCCCTCTCAGAAACTTAAATTATATCCTTAACTGCTCACCCTTTTGCTCTTTTTGCTGCAGTGTTATGTGTCCAGAGTGAAAATCCCACAAAACTGTTGAAATAAACAGCTTTACTCTGAGCAGTTTACAGCACTACCAGCTGATATATGATTTTTATTTGCATTTTTAGCCATATAAACTCTCCTTTGCTTAACAAAAGAACACCCAAACCATTTTACTGTATTTATCATTTTCCAGTCTTTTCTCTAAGCTTATGCTTTTTCATTACTCTGGTGTCAGTCTGAGGCCTTATCATCCAAAAAGTTATATTCCAAACAGAAACAGAGCAAGATTCTTATTATAATATCTCTGTCACCTCCTGTCTTTATGTACCGAGAGGAATTCTGTACAAGGATGAAAATTGTCCTCTGCCTCATCCCTGCTTTGAGCCCTGGATGGGCCTGCCCATATGAAGCCGAGGCAGGGAGCTGAACATCTTTTGTTTTGGTGACTCCAATTGCCACAGGCCCCAGTCCCTCCTTGCAACCTGCTAATAGGCTGCCTTATCTGCAAGGCTTGCTTCTACTTGGCTATCCCAAACTAACTCTTAAATTAATTGACTTCTTTAGACTTTCTTAAAATAACATGTTTCTTTTGAATTTAATTTCTCTGCATTTTCTACTCCCAGCCAGGTTTGTTCCTGACAGATGCGGTATTTCAAAACATGCTTGTCTTTCCCCAGGGTTTCTTCCTCCTTCAGGAGGCAACAAATCCAACATAAAATATTGTTTTCCACATGGGATGTAACCAAGCCTCTTAAACCTGAACTTGTCATCTTCTCCCTGGACCCCAGCTCTGGTGTGGGATTTATTCCATGGCAGAAAGTACCTGTCTCAGCCCTTCAAACACAGAGGATTGGAAGCAACTGAAGCTACAGGGCTGATCTCAGGAGCTCAGAGCAGTGAGCAGGTAACACAAGGAAGGTCCCAGTGCAAGGGCTGGCACCCACTGCTCTGCAGCGCAGGTGAACAGAGCTGCTGCCTTCCCCCCGAACATCACAGTGGCAGCAAAAGGAAATCCGACGTTTGTTTGCATAAAAAATTTCAGGCCAGACCATAGGTTTCCTCTGATCCCTGTGGCATCTCAGGCAAGATACCAGATTTCTAGGTAAACAAGGAAAAGTAGGGTGCTGCCTTCCCCTTCAGGGTGGGTCGTTACAGGGTCTGACATTAGTTTTCATATCAAATGAAATGAGTATAAATGTTAGCAATGGCAAGAGGTTGAAGCCCAGTTTTCTCTTCTGCTGCACAGAAAAAAATTGATTCTGTTTGTCCCAACCATTTTCTGGGATAAACACCTTCTGAGGGCTCCTGGTAAACGAACTGGAGGGGAAAAAAATTAATAATTATAGAAAAGAGTATTTTCATAGTTTTGTATTTGTCTAAGCAGAGAGCACTTGAGGGTAGCAGACATACTATGCAGGCTGTTGCATCTAGCATTAACCTCTTTCCATCATGGAAGAGGACAACTTCCTTAAAATATGTGGGGGCAAGAATGTTAGATTCCCTGGCATGATTTACTGTGAGACCAGCTCTGTTAAAATCACTGAAAGACAACCATTAGAAACCCTCATCCATCACTGTAGAGAGTAAAGGATAACTAAAGACTAAATCCTTTACTACTTCTCCCCTTCTTCCTTAGCTAAAGAAAGGGCTGCTGGAAGAACCACCAAAGAGTGATGTCCATGAAGACAGAAGAATACTAGGTCAGCCATTTAGGATAATCTCTCTTTCATGAATTGCAGAAATGAAGGAGGGTAGACAAGGAAGGAAGGGAATGTTACTCCAGGTCCACCCAGCAGATCAGTGCAAGCATGGAAAGACCAGCCAACCCAATGTTTGACAGTGTGCACCTGGGATCTGAGCTGAAGAGGACTGCAGTGTGCAGTCACTGCATTTACTATTCTGATCCTTATAAAATGCCTTACCCAAGGGACTGTCCCAGCAAGTACAGCTTTCCAGGGCCAGAAAAAACAGTTATTGTGCTTAAATATCACTTATGTCCCGAAGAACAAAACAAACATGACCTATTACAGGCCTCCAGAGAACTGTAATTTGTAAATCTGGAGAAGGGAGACTATTCAAAATCAATCCTGAATTTTTAAACAAGATATCTAAAATTAATCTCCCTAGAATTCTCACGTTTCTTTTTCTAAATAATTTTTTTTTGCTAGCTGCTGTTTTTCTGTAAAAAGCTGTACCTTTGCTTACTAGTTGCACAGGGTTAGATTTTTTCTAAGTTTTAATAATTTTTGTTTTGTTTTGGCATTCTGAAGTAGTAGATACACTCTCTTGTAGATTAGTCTGTTACTTAAATACAGGTAGACTTGTTTTAAAAATTTTGTATTATCATATGTACTCCCAGCACCACTTGAATGCCACTACTACACCAACCATTCATTTTTAGTTACCATGGAAAAAATTGCACATACTGAGAGGATATCTTGACCTTTGAGTATTTTTCTTTCTTACAGAGCTTCAGTCATTGGTGAGGGAAACAGAGACATCCACATCCCCAAAGAAAAAGGGTGGCAGACAGTCAAAAACATTCATTTAAAGATGACTTTTGCAATCAGCCATGCTAAAAATAACGAGCCCCCATCCACACATTGTATTTGGGCCCCCTTAACTTAAGCCTGCTGGTTGTTAGAAAGCAAAGGCAGCAGTGTTTTATGGGGCCACCTCAGGCAGTGTCCCTTAAGGATAGGTAAAGCTCACAGAAGACTTGGGAGCTCTCATTAGGTTATCTGATCTGGCACACAGTTCTGGTGCAAGTTTTGATTTATTCCAAACTCACTCAGGGGTCACAAAACCCACAGAAAGAAGTGAAGCTGCCTACATTGACAACACACAATGGGCAGCTTTAGAGCAGATGGGAGCAATTGGCCCCTGGCAAGTCTTCCAAAAAAACCCCAGATCTAAATGACGAAGTTCTGGTTTTCTTTTTAAAAATAGTGACTGTATTGTGACCCTCTCCAGAGCGGAAAGTCTACGATAAGGAGAAATAAACAATATTTATTAAATAAACAATGTTCTGAGACTGTCCAGAGCTTGTAAGATTTTCTGGAATAATGAGCAACACAGCTTTTCAGGTACCAAACAGAGGGTTTAATGTCCTTTCTATTAAAAAAAAAAAAAATCCCCTACCATGTCATCTTGTTTTCCCTGAATTTATTGCAAATGCAGTTTTGTTCCTGGCAGAAGGTTGGTTGTAGTGGATGAAGGACCATTGTCAGGGCAATAACCTAGAATTTTCATAGACACGTAGGTGTCTGTGTCATTTCATAATTTCTTTGCTGTGTCTTGGCCACAGGCTCAGTCTCTGTCAATAGCCACAGAAAGAGAAGGGAAGTGCAGAAGGGCAAGTTCCAGCAAGGCAGGAAGGGGTCAACATGGGCACAGCCAGGCCACAGCCACACACCAGCCTCTGGAACTCTATGTTTGGACTGCAATGTGCCAAACTGGCTCCAACCACTTTAGGAAGGGGAAAAAAAAGGTTTGAAAAGTATCAAATGCATGAAAACAGCTTTTTTATCTAAAGAAACACAAAAGGTATTTGACAGCTCTGCTCAGTAGTTTACACTGCAGCTCAGGTCAGTGGTACATACCTGAAATGTTTAATGCAGTCATCTTAAAAGATCCCTTTACTTTGTTCCACAGCAAAACTGTACAGAGTTTATGTCCTCCTAAGTTCCCCTAAAATGTTGATGGAAATGTTCAGAAAAAAAAAATGACCCAATGAAAAATACAATTTTTTTCAGACAGGTTGTTTTGATTTAACAAAGACTAAAACGCATTTCTGCAAGACTGTAAATTTCATTTCCTCCATGTCTGAATAGGTGGTTTATTCTTTTCATTTGAAAATGTGGGTTTAATTCAAGTGTGGCTTGCTTTGACACCTACTAGAAATCAACTAGCCTGTTGATATCAGCTGCTGCTTCAGAAGGAGATGTCTTGGTTAAGAAATGACAGGATGAATTAAATAGACCTTTTCTGACAGGCAAAGAAATCTGCCATCTTTATGCTGGCATCACTGTAAAATCACTGTCTAACTCCAGGATGATTCATATTCCCTAAAGAAATAGAAGACAAAGGTGGGAAGCTCTTACAACCTGCTTGCAGGTTACTCATTTCCTGACCCTCTGCCGAGGCCCAACGCCCACTGCCCCCAGGCACTCATGTAACTCCTGAGGACTCTGCATATCCATGCCCTCCTCTTCTTCAGGAGAGAGGAGAAGGGCACAGGAAGATACTGGCCTCTGGAACACTGACATAGAACACTCAGCAGTGAAAGTCACTGAAAATGACATCTTGAACATCAAAATGGATGAGTGCTGTCTAGTCACCAAATGTGGAGAGCCCCATGGAAAAATGTAGGTTGAGGCTACACTCATTCACTCTACTCAAGGAGGCCAAATTCAAATTACATGCATAAACTTTTCATGTTACAATTTCATACCTTCCATTTACATAAGGGGATAATGCTGTTTTCCCTTTTACTCATCCTGTTACCTGGGCAACACATTTCTTTTAGGATCTCCTTTCCTCTTTTTAATTCAAGGTCAGATGGTGCTTCTTCTGGTCATGTCTTTTCCATTCTTCATGCTTCAAACAGTCAATGCAGAAGAGGAATTTCCACATCCTTTTCCTGTAGTTTACTTGCTGCCCATTCCTAAGCAGGATCCTTGTTGACTATTCCCATTAGGCTTGCCAGTAAAGTAACCAAAATCATGGTTCATACACTTAGAATAAATATTTTCTTTCCTGTTGCCCTCCATGAACTACTTTGTGCCATCACCCTTAGGGCAGCAGATTTCCTCTTCAGCTCCCTGAACCATATTTTGGGCCTCTCTGAGGATTTTGTGGTCCAAGAATTTTTGGTCCAAGAAAGTGCAGGAAACTAAGTAAGTTGCAGCCAAAAGTAAAACACCCAGGCTTGGACATTTTGAGCACAATTTTGAGGAAGTCCCCACTTCCCAGGTAATTTAGCTACTTACATATTTTTAGGAATACAAGGGAGTTTTGCCTTTAAAACACTGACTGCTTTAAATAAGGTATAGAAGAGGAGATCTCCTTGATTACTTCGCTCAGCTTCAGACTAGGTCGGCCAAGAAGTGCTATCCATATAATGAATTGTTTTTGGCCTTAAAATGATGCCAGCTGGCAAACTAGGAGCTGGGGAGAACTAGCAGGGTTTTTGCTAAATATGTTAAAGTGAATAGAAATAAAGAATTTATCTTGGACTCTACTAATTCAGCAAAGAAAAGGATATAAAGGCTTGCAGAACATTTCAGAAAGTTTTGATACATAAATTTTGTTTAGTTTTAGTGAGGCTCTTCTGTTTTCATGAAGAGCATTGCATCTCAGTTCCACATACTTTGTTGGTTACCTTTACTGCGGACTGACACCTGTAAGACTGGATGGCCTCTTACCATGTCAGAGTGGCAGGTTACGCATGGGGCAGCCCAAATATGCATTCCCATAAAAAGAAGGACATTGTTTGTGGCTCTTCAAGATAGAACATATCTCATCTGAGCATCACACAAATAATATTTTAATAACTTAAATATCTCAGGTCAACATATTTCTAGCTAATAGCTGAGAAAAATCTCCTGGGTAGCTGAGTTGAAGCAAGGGCAAAGAAATCATAAAACAGCTTGGGTTGGAAGGGACCTTATGGATAATCTTGTTCCAAATCCTTGGCCATGGGTACAGACACCTTCCACCAGACCACGTTGCTCAGGTCCCCATCCAACCCAGCCTAGCCTTGAACACTTTCAGGGACTGGGCATCCACAACCTGTTCCAGAGCCTTACCACCCTCACAGTAAAGAATTTCTTCCTTATATCTAATCTAAACCTACCCTCTTACAGTTAGGAGCCTATATCCTTTGTGTTATCACTACCTTACATTGCAAAAGGGCCCTCTCCATCTTTCTTGCAGGCTCACATTCAGGTACTGAAGGGCCACAATAAGCTTTTCCTGGAGCCATCTCTTCTCCAGGCTGAACAACCCCAGTTCTCTCAGCCTTTCCTCATAGGAGAGGTGCTCCATCCCTTTAATCATATTGGTGTCCCTTCTCTGGATTTACTCCGACAAGCACATGTTCCTGTGCTGGGAGCCCAGGGCTGGATGCAGCACTGCAGGTGGGGTCTCAGCAGAGGGGCAGAGGGGCAGAATCCCCTCCCTGCCCTGCTGGCCATGCTGCTGTGGATGCAGCCCAGGACGTGTCTGGCTTTCTGGGCTGCCAAATGCACACTGCCAGCTCATATCCAGCCTCTCGTCCACCAGCACCCCCAAGTCCTTCTTGGCAGGGCTGTTCTCTGTTCTCTCAGGGGATCTGTTTATCCCCTGTTTTGATTCCAGGGTTTGCCCCAACCCAGCTGCAGCACCTTGAACTTGGTCTTGTTAAACCTCATGAGGTTCCCATGGGCCACTTCTCAAGCTTGTCCAGGCCCCTCTGGATGGCAGAGCCACATAGTTACATCTTACCTACATCTTTTCATCCAAATACAGAAGGAGCCATTGCTCCATCTCAGCTAGCACATATGCACTTTTTTTCCCATGCAAGGTTCGTAAAAATTTCCAGAGTCTGCCAAAAGAGTATGTAATGGCTCTGTAAGTGTTATGTGCTGCCTGGGGCTTCCAACTTTGGGGGATGTTCAATTGTAGATTCAAGACTATATACATATCTATATATACACTATATATAAAATATGTATATATATATATCTCTGTGTGTGTATAATATATATACACTATATACATAAGCCATGTCTATATACAAATCCCATAATTTACAATGAGTTCATTTACCTTCGTGGTATGTTTGAACTTCAGCCTCCAGGTGGAAGAACTGCAAGCTGCAAGCTGTTCCAGGTTGTGCATTATTTATTTGCTTATGAGAGATTAAATCTTCGGTTGGGGTTCCTCTATGATTGTAGCTAACAGCCAAAGTCTTCTAAAATTATTTATATTAGGCAAATTCGTGAAGATAGTCAGGTAGGGTCCGCTTAGTACCTTTGAAGCCTGGTCCAAGCCACACCACACACCAATTCCCCAATACTACAGTGTAACACCCATCAGTGCCTGCTACCCATCTTTGTATGAGCTGAGCAATAGATCCAGGTAACATAAACCCACAAAATGGCATGTATCCAGCTGTTTCACATGCCAGTAATTAATAAGTATAATTCACAGTAGAAAAATTTACTCCACATCAAAGGTCTCAGAATTCTCACTGAATAAGAAAAGGAGACTTAATGCCTGCAACCACAGGCTCTACATGAAATAGGCTATCAAAAAGGCTGAAGCTTAAATCCTCACCACAAACCTTTATCCCTTGAGCTAAGATGTTAATAGGTGATACATGTAGTGCATGTGCTCTTACAGGAGCTACAGGTGCCTCCAGAGGTTGGCCTACTGGGTAAGATAACATCTTTCAGCAACAGAAGCAACACCCTCTGCCTCTTCTCCTATGCTGTGGCTGATGAGGAAGGGACAGTAACAAATATGGAGTCAGTCTGGGGACCCTGGAATTCTATTGCTAACCTGCTGCAAGCCAAAGATACCAGGGTTTACATTTGCACTGGCAGATCTCCCTCCAATTACTATTCTGTTTCACCAGCCCTCCAGAAGACACTGTAGAGGGTACAAGGTACTCCAAACATGGATCAGACCCTCTTTTTACTAAATACGATTCCTGGAAACTGAAGGCTGCCGGTTTGACAGCTATGTAAATAGAAATATGTTTACATTTTGTTTAAATAAATACCTCATGATGATGTACAGTAATGGGAAGATGGTTCCCAGTTTTAGAGAGAGGTACACCCTTGTAGCTAACTTTGGCAAAACACTGGTATTCATGGATTTGTCTCCTCCTTGGGGCCTATTTAAATGCAGACTTTCTCAGGAGTTTCCTGTAATCTATCAATTTGACAGTCTTTCCTGGAATATTCGTTTAATGATAGCAGCCCCTTATTTATGGAGGCTGTCATTTTTCCTTTACTTTTGTCGGAGGAGAACGGAATGTAACTGCCGAAATTAGATGCTGATGTCCTTTGGGAATATGGATGCAGAACAACTTCCTGGACAGAAAATAGTAGAACAGTATAAATAAGCTGGAAGGGATCTACGACGATCACCTAGTTCAACTGCCTGACCAATTCGGGGCTCATTGAAAAGAAAAGTGTGGTGTTAAGGACATTTCCCTAAACGCCTCTTAAACACTGACAGGCTTGGGGCATCCACCACCACTCTAGGGAGCCTGTTGCAGAGTTTGACCTCTTTCTCAATAAAGAAGTACTTCCTAATTTCCAGTCTACATCTCCCCTGGAGCAGCTTTCAACCACTGTCCTGTGACTGGATATAAAGGACAAGAGATCAGCACCCCTCTCTCCCCTTCCCCTCCTCTGGGAGGTGTAGAGAGCAATGAGGACACCTCTCAGCCTCCTTTCCTCCAAACTAGACAAACACAAAAGTCTTAGCTGCTCCTCATAGGATGTACCTTCCAGCCCTTCCACCAGTTTTGTTGCCTCCTCTGGATGTGTTCAAGTAGCCAAACACCCTTCTTAAACTGTGGGGCCCAGAGCTGCACACAGAACTCCAGGTGAGGCCACACCAGTGCTGAATACAGTGGGATAATTAACTCTTTTTACTGACTGTGTTTGATGCACCAGAGGATGAGGTTTGCTCTCTTGGCTATCTGGGCACAATGCTGGCTTGTATTGAGCTGGCTGCAAACCAGCACCCCCAGATCTCCTGCAGGGCAGCCCTCCAGCCACTACCCACTTTTACTTGTGCCTGGTGTTACTCCATTCCAGGTGCAGAATTTGGCATTTGGAATTGTTAAATTTCGTCCCATTAATCATTGCTCAATGCTCCAATCTATCTAGACCAGAGCTCTGCAAAGCTTTTCCTCCCTTGAGAGAGTCAATGACATTTCCCAGTTTTGTATCACCAGCAGAGCTGCTATAGGTTCATTCAGCTCCTGCATAAAGACCATTGAGGAGTACAATAAAGAGTCCAGATCACTGATAAATACAAACAAGAGAAATGGGGCTCGAACTGAGCCTTGAGGAACACTGCTGGTGACCAGCCACCAGCCAGATGTAGTACCATTCACTATAGCCCTTCGAACCTTGCTGAGCCAGATCTTCGCCCAACACATCACGTACCTGCTCATCCTACAGCTGGATAGCTTGTCCAAAAGGATGCCATGAGGGACAGTATCAAAAGCCCTTCTAAAATGTATAAAAACAACCTCCATAGCCTTTGTTTCATTCACTACATGGGTAACCTCACAGGAAGATACCAAATTAGTTCAACAGGAGTTTCCCTTTGTGAACCCATGTTGACTGTGCCTGATGATTGCATTGTTCTTTAAATGACTCTCAATAGTATGCAGTATGGTCTTCTCCATAATTTTTCCAGGTACTAACAGGTCTGTACTTTCCTGAGTCTTCCCTCATGTCATTCTTTTAAATCGGACTGTCTAGCTTCCAGTCAGAGGGGACCTCCCCAGACTCCCAAGATCTCTGGCAGGTGATCTAGAGGGGTCCTGTCATAACACACTCAGCTCCTTCAGAACTCTGGCATGACTCCCATCAAGCCCCATGGGCTTAAGAACATTCACCTGATGCAACTGATTTCTTACAATTTCAGTGTCCTCAAATGAAAAGTCACTGTCCCTACAGCCATAGTCCTCTGACTCAGGCGACCAGGCAACCCAAGGTCTATCATTAGGGACTGAGGCACAAGAAAGGCATTGAATGCCTTCCCTTTTTCTTCATCCCTATTTATCAGGTGACCATCTTCAATAAGAAGTGGTTCAGTGTTTTCCTGAGACTTCCTTGTTCTACTAACATACTTTAAAAAGCCTATTTTGTCATCTGACCTAACACTGGCCAGTTTCAACTCTAATTCAGCTTTGGCCTTACATGTCTTCTCCCTGCATGTGCAGACTAGAGCTCTGTAATCTTCCTGTGAAGCCTGACCTTGCTTCCAGAGATTGTACCATTTCTTTTTCCTTCTGAGCTCCATGTTCAGCCAAGCTGGTCTCCTGCCCCTCTTATTTGACTCACAGCACAGTGAATTTGTCTGCGCCTGTGCCTCTAAAAGGCAGTTATTGAAAACTGACGCGCACTTGTGGACCCCCAAGCCCACAAAAGCAGATTCCCAGGGGACTCTGCTAAATAGCTCCCTGAATAGCTTAAAATTTGCTCACCTGAGGTCCAGGGTAGAAATCCTGATGCCCTTTCTTCTCATTAAAGTGATAATTTTAAACACAACCATTCCGTGATCACTGTGCCCAAGACAGTCACCTACTGTCATATCCCCCTTGAGTCTTTCTTTAGTCACAAATAATTAAGGAGGGCATCCTTCCTAGCTGACTCACTGAGTATTTGTGTCAAGAAGTTATCTTCAACAAACTACTGGAATTTCCCAGACTTGCTTGTCACATCAATATGGGATTCCCAGCTGATATCTGAGAAGTTGAAATCTCCCGTAAGGACAAAGGCTGCTGATCCAGATATTTCTCTTGGTTGCCTATAGAATAACTCATCAGTCCTATCATTCTGCCTGGGCTACCCATAGTAGACACCCACTACAACACTTGCTTTGTTTTCCATCCCCACTATTCCTCACCCAGAAGCTCTCAAGCACACAATTTCAAACTGTAAGGACTGTCCAGCAAACCTCTCCCTCACACACAGTGCAGCTCCTCCACCTCACCTGCCCTGCCTGTCCCTCCCGAGCAGCCTGTGGGACTCATCCCACCACATCTCACTAACACCGATGCCATCATAGGATTGGGAACAGACCTGTGCTTCAAGTTTATCCCGTTTGTTTCTTATACTGTGTGCATTGGTGTACAAGCATTTCAGATGAATAAAGTAAGTGTTTTGGTGAGCAGGAGCACAAAACCTCAGGACTGGTGTTTTAATCACTTCCTACAGGATGGCAGGGCAGGATTCAAACCTCGCAATGTGACCTTGAATAATATATGTTTTATGTACATGCATAAAACACCCAGTTTTATACCAATGAGTAAAGGTGAGCAGTGTGCTTAGTTCAGTGCTAGCTCTCATCAAAAACTCGTGAGGAGGGTGCCACTGACTGAGGTGGATGATAATTTGGCTTTGACTGGCAACTGAGGGTTGCTGTGACACAGTCACCACACACCTAACTCTCCCTTCCTGCATCTCTGCCTCACTCATGGGACCTAACAAGGTGCCACCAAACTTACCCTGCAAAAGATTTTCCAAAAGTCTGAGAATTGCTCAGCCTGCCTCTGTGCAGGAGTTGCGTATGAGGATGGGGAAGGGACTAGACCTTATCAGATTCATTATTCCTGGAAAAAGGGATTTGCCTTTGGTTTCTAACATACAGTCACTGTTCAGAGGCATCCCAGGGCATAGGTAAAATGAGATAACAGAGTACACATGGCATTGATGCTGCTCCAGGACTTCAGCACAGTTGCACTTACATAAGTGAAAGCAGAATGTGATACTATACTACATTTCTGAAAATATTTCCCTTATCTTCCTAAAAATTGATTTATAATTAATCATTTCCCAGAATGAACCTCAATGAGTAGTGGCACAAAACATTTTCTTCTTAATCTTCTCAGCTTTTCAATTCTCTCACTTAAAAAAAGAAAATGACAAAACATCTACTTATCAGCCAATCCCCTCCCCCCCCAAACCAAACTGGAAAAAATAACTAGGAAAGTTTCAGTTTATGACATTTAATCAGAGCTTCTCTGTTCTGGAAGTGAAATTTAAGATAAGTGAAAAGAATAAGTGGTGCCATGGTTGTTTTTCTGATGTGAACTGAGTCATTAAGATAAAAGTCAGCTGTGAAATACTAGGATGTACAGTCTGCAATAGTTTCCTTTGTAATTATCTTTTCATCATGTTTACAGTAACAGGTTCTGGAAAACATGGGGCTCCCTCCCACTTTTTTTTTGTCTTTTATTGTTAAAATAAATATGAAAAATATTTGATATTTTAAATATTTCATACTGTAAAAATATTGTAATTTTTAAAAAATAAATCCTCATCTAAAGGGTTGATGGCACACACTGGACTAACCACAACACTCACAGCACATTTGTCCACGGCCAAAAATAAATGGCATGAGGTCTTCCCTTTGATCCATGTCTCCACACCCTTCTTCAGCCCACAGCAAACCTTTCCATTACAACCACACCAGCATGAAACCCACCGATAAGCATCTGCAGGCATCTCAGCAGTACCTCCAAAATGTACACAACCCACTGCGGGCCAAAATATGCACTGCTAAAAGCAATGGCAAGTGAACAGCCAAAAGGGCCAACAAATTATGAAGTAAAAATAAAATAAAAGACACCGAAAATGTGGGTAGTGAGAAAAGTTAAGGCACAAGAACAGAGAAGATACAAGATGGGGAAGACAGAGAAAACCTGTCCGTGAATCTGAACCAGGAAGGTCACCATATAAGTTCCTTTCCTACCCACACCAACAACCTGCTCTGGCTCTCACTCCCCCTCCCCTCCTAATCACTTCTTGCGACCTAGAACTCACAGGTGCACATTCTGTTCCCTCTGGCAATTTTCAGATACCTTCCATGGATTCAAGTAGTGAAGGCTACAAAATAAGAAAATAGCTCAGTAAACAACCCACACCCACACGTACATCAGTCATCCCCCCATCCTCAGCACTCTGCTCATAGGAAATTGGTGGTAGCCACCAGAAACCTCTAGGAAAAACAAAGGATGGGAGTTAACCATTTCAAAAGTTTTGCTGCAAGGATGAGACGTTTCAGCCCTTCCCCTCTCTGGGGTTGGTCATTGTATCAACAGCATTGCTCACAGGCAGCAAAGGAAACTTGTGCTTGCACCCCTTCCTGCACAACTGCTTGGGAAGGGAAAAAGAAATGCTGTGAAGAAAGCAATCTAAACTTTCTCAGGATGTGGAAAAGCCAAGGAGTTGCTGGAAGATCACTCTCTGGAGATTATGGATGAGAAAGAAAGCACGCACTCAAAATTAGTATTTAGTGAAAAACTGTAATTCCTACCCCCGCGGGACAAAATAATTTTTCTCCAAGTTAGGGCAGAAAAGTGTAACTCTTAGTACTTTTCTGCATTACACTGCTTCACAATATGTAGAACAAATAACATGAGAAACAAAAGCTAGATCTCCACATTAATACCAAAATATTTTTTCCAGCCTAAACTCATTGTATTTATGCAACTGGGTTATGTCACATCTGCTTCTTTTAGTATTGTATTTTCTACTTCATACATTTTCCTCCCAGAAGACTCAGTGGTCTGAGTATTTCTCTAATGCCTACTAGGAAAGATTAAAATCTCTAATATGTAGCAAAATCAGATATTTTCTTTCTAGAAGACAAGACATCCTGGACAACCTGGACTCAGTGCACCCACAGAGCACTGCTGGAAGCAAGGACCTGCCTACAAGGACACAACAAGGTGGGAACAAGATACACACAGGCCCTTTATTTCTGTCTGTCACCTCAGTTTTCCCTTTCTAGAATGTGAAGACTCCGAGCTTAAATACGAACTAAACCCTACTTTTTTTATTTGACAAGTCATTCTGTTCATCAGTGAAAGATCTTTTCTAGGCAAAAGGGCTGCTTAAAGTCAAAGCTGAAGTCATCTCAGGATTTTATCACAGAAGTCAGCAAGTGGCACAGTAAAGTACTAGTTGCACGTATATATCTATGTATGTATGTATGTTCATGTTAAAACAGAGGGCAAAATATATCTACATGTGCCCCAAGAAGGAATCTGGAGTATTCTTTAAGTTTTTCTGCAAGAATAAAACTCAAACCTCTGTATTTCCACTTATTTATATTTGATCCTATTATCTAGAACTAATGACGTCTCTAGAACTAAAGTCATATAAACAGAAATTATCTTGTACATGTGAGAATTTGTGTGGGTCTGGTTTGGGATGTTTTAGCATGGAAGCCATCAGCAAAGCCACCTGGAAACAGGCGAGTTCATACAGGCAGCAAAAAGCCCTGTATCAGGTTTCTATAAACACAGACTTTCCAGAGAGAGGTGCTCTCCTTCTGTTCTTCAAAGTGCAGCTGATCTCTGACTTGCACTCCCATCAAAACCTCCACGGCAGAAAGAAGTGGCCTCCTTCAGTTCCTCTTCACAAAAGTAAACTCTCTCCCCTGTAATCCTCCATAATTCCAGTAATCACGTCTGCAACTTGCTGTAGCTCCTCTCCTGCTCTACAGCCCGGTGTTGATGGCACTCCCTATCACTTCACACAGGGCAGGCTCAGAACCTCTCCTCTAACCTCTCCTACACCACTGTGTGTCTGTCAGTGCTCTGAAGACAAGGACACGGAGTCGTGTGGAAGTCGGCTCTTCCTCCCGGCCCTTCCTTCCTTCTTCCTTTGCTCTTCCTTTGAGACAATTCCTCTTCAAGTCAGGTAAGAGGCAATTCCATTTCCAAATAGTTACTGGTTTTAAAATGCCACTGGGAAAGGAGATTAATCTTTTTAAGAACTCATATTTTTATTTAATATGTCAATGAATCTCATGGATATTTATTAATCTTTCATATTCTTATAAATTAGTATTTTTATTCCATATTTTTATGAATCTCCTTTTCCAGTGGCATTGTCAAACCTCTACCTAAAATCTCAGTGGCATTCTGAAACCTCTACCTAGTGTCTCAGAAAAGCTTACTCGGTTTGTTGTACATCCTAATCATTGTTCTCTGTTTTCTCTGATCTGTAGTCTCTTATCTTCAACCAGAGCAGCAATTTAGAGTCTGAAGATGTAGAATTTTACATTATTTAGGATTGTTCACAAGCTATCTATCCCTTAACATAAAACATTTCATAGCAATTTATAAAGGTAAAATAAAACATTAAGGAACACTTTAACTGAAAGACTTATTAAACCTTGAAATACTTCTCTTGTAAAATATTTATTTATTCCACAGAACATACCTTCCACCACTTCAGTGAAAAAGGCAAAAACCCACAATTGTTTATACTTGCCCTATTTTTGGAAGCAAAAGTTCTGGCAGTGAAGATGGTGAAGTAATACTATCGTTTCTTGAGTCAATAATATTTACACAAGAAGAATAAACTCCTAATTTCAAAAATAGAATGCACCATATAAGTGTATGCCTGAAGATAGGCATGCTTTGTAAACAGCTAAATCATACCATTGAACTAAAACAGACAGTGTTTTGAGACAGGGTTGTAAAAACAGACCGACTTCTCCAAATGTCTGTTCAGGGGAATTTACTCTGAGAAACAGCTACAAGCCAATTGCTTTCTCAAAAGGATATAAATGCTTTTAATACTAAAACTCTCCCAAATACTTCAGCAGGAAAGGCTAACAAATGTGTACCAAGAAAACAAGTTAGAAATACAAAATACTAACTATACAAAAGCTGTGCCTGCCCAAGCCCACTCCATAATGGTGTGGATTATACACACACCATCCAAACTCTGTACACAGACTGTGCACAACACTCCGTCCACTCTGTACACAGTGCAAGCAAACAAAGCGAGAATATGAAACTGAGTCTGCTTGTGCTACCCCAGGAGTGAAGTTAAACCACTGAGCAGAGGATTTACTGCTAATGTTAAATAATTTGTCCTGTTATCCACATAATACAAATTAGGCTGATAGAAAGTAAGTTCATGCCTATTATTTAACACTTAACACCTCACATTTCAGACTCTAGAAAGGTTGTAATGAACAGAAGAAACAATTGTGCCGTTTCTGGGAATATCTTCCCTCGTATTAAAATATCAGCCTTTCAACTAATACAGAAAAGTTTGAGAAGGGAAATCCTTGCAGCAGAAACCTCATTTTAAACACAAGGGGAAAACATCCTGAGAATTGCTTCCAGGAAACCAGAAATCTCTTCCAGGTGATTCCGTTAGCTCCCTTCATACACCATTTGAGATTGCCACATCTGATCCTTTTCAATGGCTCTGCCTTCCCTGGTTTTAGCATAACAATTTTTCAGGGTGTCCATACAGCTTTCTAGGGTTAATTTTACCCCTAGGTTCTTTATATCGGCCTGATTAACATGCAAAGCTGTGCCAGAAGGGAGAGGGAAAATATCTGGGTTGCCTAGCAGAGACACAGTTCCTACTCCTACTGGAAATGAGATTGTTCCCATAGATGGAAGTGTTACTTACATGCCAAAAAATAAAGACATAATGAGCTCTTTCTATGGACTGTTAGGCACAACATTTATCCCACAGCAGAGAGTTTTTTGTTTCCCAAATTTAATATCAGATTAATATTTCTCACAGAAATTTGGTCTGCACAGCACAAACAGAAATGTGTCTGAAGACTCAAGAGTCCAGATCTCACATGAACCCGAACAGTCCCAAAAAGCACTTCACAGGAAATCCAGCTGGGAGACTGTGGCAAAAACCTCAGCCCTGATAGTTAGCCAAGGCCATGCTGAGTAACCTCTCTCAGTAACCTGAAGCTTGTAGGTCCATCACAGGGCTTCACACCACCTCTGCTCCCTCTCTGATTTGTAGGGGACAGGACCACACTGGAGGGATTTCCCCTCAATGCTTCTCATTCTTGGTAGACCACCAAATAACTCCTATGTAAACCTCATGAACTTGGGTCTTTACTCCTCCTTGACACTGGAATTTCTGCTCTTCCAGGAAAAACTCAACTTTTGCCAAGGAAGCAGCCAACCTACTCAAGGAACTAAATTTCTCCAGTTCCAATTTTACGGTTACTCCTGTGGCCAGTCTGCCACTGCTCAAACACTGCAGTTCTGACAGGCAGCCAAACCAAAATATGGCCAGGCAATGCAGGCAGAGTAACAAATCCTCTTTCCAGTGAAACAAATGGGAAAAGGATCTCAGTTCATGATTACTACTGCAATTTGCAATAAGATTTAGCTCCTCTGGTGCCCAAATCAGTTTAGAAGGTAGGACTCTCAGCTGCAAATTAGGAAGAGATGGGAGAGCTGAGGGAAGTGGGAGAGAGGGGAGCTGTTCCCTATAGCAGAACCCTGGCCAACAGCACTCTTACCCTATTGATGATAACATTATGACAAACTCCCTGAAAATTCTATAATTAAAATATCAATCCTAGGAAGCACTATATACCTTAATATACTATATTAAGTGCAAAAATATTCCTGAATAATTCAGCTAAGATCTTACCATCAATTCAGGTCAAACACAACACCTTTGTTTGACTCAACTCCAATCCTGTTCTTCCTCATAGACAACAGCATAAGTAGCTACTTGACTCCAGGCACATCATGTGGAGGCAGAGCAGGGCACACGAGCTCTCTCTCATCTCCCCAGTGCAACCACTCTGTGCTGGTTGCTGCTGGGATGCTCAGGCCTGTCAGGGAAACAAGCCAGCTTTCTCTCATTTCAAGTCTTCTAATCTCTCATTCCCAACATTATGCCTTCCATGCTGTCCAAGAAAATATTCCCTTGTGTTTCCATCAAAGCCTTGACGAGTTCTCCTAGTGCTGCTCTCATCATCACAGAATTCTCGCTCCCAGGTTAATTAGTCCAGAAAGGAAACAAGACTTACCAAGCGAATTTCAAAGTTATCACAGAATACTCTGAGTTGGAAGGCAGCCCACAAGGATCATCAAGTCCAACTCTCAAGTGAATGGCCCATATCGGTATCGAGCCCTCAGCCTTGGCTTTTTTAGCACCACACTCTAACCATCTGAGCCATCTTATCCCAGGCTGTGACATGGTAAAGGAGGCCAGAGCATGCCAATATTTATCATCCCTACATAGGGTCAGTTAGCTGAAATAACCAGCTGCTTAATAGAAATCAAACCTAATGTGTGCAAGAGTGGTGAGAGTATGCTTTCCTTTTACTCCATGGTGAGACATCAACTATGTTCCTCAGGCCCCCAGTTGCACATTTTCTGTACATTATGATGGGACAATCATGCAGCCCAGCAAAGGAGGTGAACACATGTCAGTGGGCTCCACATGAGCTCCAGGCAGTGTGTACCCAGGATCTGGGCTCTGTGGAACTCCTGCAGACAGTCATCTCCATTTTCCCTAGGTCTGTCTACTTGTGTCCAGGTTATTTGTCTTCCCCTGAGGGGCTGCCTCCTGGTTTGGAAACAAGAACAAGCTTTCACAGGAGCTACTTTCCCTTTGTGGTTACTGTGACCCAGGAAGATGAAAACATCTTCCAGTGGTGGAGTGACTGTTGTGAATGCTCAAGTAACAGAGAGGGAAAGGGAGAAATCAGGTGGAGAGTGTGTCCACATAACCAAGAAAATAGCAAGCTTCAGGCCAAGTCCTTTGCAAAGAACAAGAGTGATCAGGAAGGAATTTGTCCAGGACCAAGAGAAACAATAAAATCAGGGAAGCCTAAACAGCGAAGGGCAAAATCAGGAGGAAAGAAGTTGAAATCAGGAACACTTCAGGAGTGGATAAAATAAAATAGAAATCATTCTCTCACTGTATGTTTCCTTACCAAATTACATTAACAAACTCTTGCCAGAACAGGCAATCTCCTGTTCATCAGGCAAGGATGAACTTGCTTAACCTCTGTTTCAAGTGAGAAGCAGGAAACTTTCTTTTGTCAACCACTATACTCAGTGACATCGTTTTCCAGAAGTAATTTATTAGACTACAATTAGTAAGGAAATACGTCTCCTCCTTTTCCTCTAAGGAAACCCAGATTACTAAGGCTAGGTCTGTAATCCTATTCTTTACTTCCCAGTTCTGCCTTTCCAGGTGGCCACACTTCCTCCTTGCAGGCAGAGTGACTCAAAGGACCAAATTTACTTTATGACCATCTCCCAGGATGCTCACTGAATATGGTCTCCAAAAAACAATTTAAGTGCTTTCAACTTGAAGCTGAAAGACTTTTAAGCCTTTCTGGGTGAAAAAATACTGGTCATCAATGTGCAAATTCTTGTTCAGTGCTGATTCTGCCACTAACTTCAATCCATCTTAAGAAAAAAAAAATCCAGACAAACTCCCACCATACATCCTCCTAGCTTCTAACTTAGCTTCCTTCCCTGACATCTTGTTATGCAGCAGACTTTGAGATCAGCTGCTACTATGCTTTCAGAGCAAACAGCATTTTAGTTAGTAGAATAGCAGCTGGGAGACAGAAGAGAAGCAGGCAGGCACATGGAATCACATGACATGGAAAAAGTCACCTAGAAACATCCCAAGTCTACTTCTCAGACTTGGAAACTAGAAACAATGCACAGAGGCAAAATTCATGGGTTGGTGAAGGATAGGGAAAGGATAAAGGAAAAAACATAAGCATGTATTTACTACATCAGAGGCAGCTAGAGCAGCTACCTGACCTCAGGCTGGGTGGTCAGTGTGGCAGGGCAATGGGAAAACACTCAAAACACCCTAGGCAGAAAGGAAAAGTCATTCTCACTGTGCGGTCAGAAGAGATTTTTTTTTTTAAACTCCATCTTTCATAGGAACCCAACCCTGGGTACATAGAAGTTGTTATCTCTCACAGACACTTCACCTTCCTCTCCCTTATGTCAGCACAATTCAAGACTCAGAGTAATGGCGTCCTTGAGCATGTCAGGACAAAAGCACACAAAGAGAGGAGACAGCTGAAGGAATTAAACAATGCGCTGTGACTTGAAAACTAAAGCAAACATTTTGACAGATTCTGGGGACCAGGCTCCCAGCCAAAAAGGCAACCTTTTATAGATTTTACAGCAACCCTGTGGTTTCCCTGAGGAAACATGCTGTTCTGCACGTGTTTATGTTTTGCAAAGTTTAGGGTGGCCAATCTACTCGTTCTAAGGCCACTCAACTCTGCTACCATACTTCAGCTCCAGCCAGAACCACCTCAGCCCGCATTGTTTGGTTCCTGCCCTGCTCTGTCACCACAACCCACCTTACAACTGGTGGCTTAAGTAGCACTTGACCCAGCTCTGCCAGGAACTCCCGGGCAGGGCAAGCAGCCCTTCTGCTCTTGTGCATGGTAAACATTGCTCTTCTTCCTGGGAAAACCACAGCTTGCCCTACACTGTGCTCAGGGCAGCAGCACTGCTGTCTCACTGCTTTCCCTTTGCATGGAGAGATAACCTGGCTGATCTGAGAGTGTCAGATTCTTAGAATCATAGAAGAGTTTGGATTGGAAAGGAGCTCTAAAGGTCATCCAGTCCAAACCCCCTGCAATGAGCAGAGACATCTTCCACTAGACCAGGTTGCTCAGACCCCATCTGGCCTTACCTCGAATGTTTCCAGGGATGGGGCATCCACTATCTCTCTTGGCAACCTGCTCCACTGTTTTACCACTCTAGTTGTAAAATACTTCTTCCTTATACATAATCTAAATAGACCCTCTTTTAGTTTAAAACTGTTACTCCTTGTTCTATAGCAACGAATTTCCAGGAGAAGAAACTGCAATCTCCCATCTCTCAGGGTGAATGAAGTATTGCAGCAACAAGACTTACACGTTTGGCCAGCAGCCAGGAGGAAGCTCTGCAGAAGCCATCAGCAGCAACCATTTGTATCCTTGAGAAAATAAAAAGTTTATGTTCCTATCTCTAGAAAACAGCTGGAAATCACTGCCTATTGTATTTTACCAACAAATATAGCTCAGATAAGCAATCAACTGTTGCCTTTCGCTAGTATTTCAACATCTAGGACACAATCCTCTAGGGATACAGTAGCATTTCCTTTTAACTATATTCAAGTTTCTCATGATCACATCTTTTAAGAAGAAAAGTGCAAGTTGATGTCACGAGAAACAAAAACTATTGTGGTTTCACAATTAATCTCAAAAGGCCACGTGCTAAAGAGTACACTGGGTCACTTCTGTTTTTCCCAAAGGAATTATTCATGCACTTAGAGCTCATGCATGATACTTCTCTAACTGATTTATAGAAGCTCACAAGCACTGTGGTACAAATGAAAGAAATCATGTGGCCTTATGTTCAAATTTGCTTTATTTGGCTTCTTTTCATCCAGGCAAATACAGAAAACAAGACCGACAATGTATCAGTAGAGCATGTAACTTTAGATAAAAAATAATTAAGCAACAAACCTGACACAGACAATGGTTGTAAAAATATAGAATACACTGTTTTCATTGACTTAAGTTATTTACAAATCTGAATTAAACTGCAGCTGCTGTGCTTAAAAATACTTCTGTAAATTTATCTCAGAAGTTTTGTTCAAAACCCTCTTTTAAAAAGAAAAAATACTCCAAAACACCTTAAAACCCCCATGAACTCCCACTTTCTAAACAGAAAGGAAGCAAAGTATAAATCAAAACTACTAAAAAGCCCAATTTGCAATGACGCATTTCTAGTATCCCAAACAAGCAGGAAAAAAAAAGAAAAGGACCAGTTGCTGTTTTGGGTGGATCCGATTTTTTTTTAATTAGAAAAAATGAAATATACAAATAAATAATTCATATTGCGCCTACAATAGTAGAGCAAATGTCACCCCTAACATCCTCAGTTAAACAAGCAGACATACGGACAAAACTTTTTACCAGACTCTGGAGAGGCCACTGTTCTAGAACCAACAATATACTTGTTCTGAACACTTGAGTCCTAAGTTTTAAATCTCCGTTGTTGATTTTTCAGATTGTACCCTTAGTAAACACAGGACATACAAAGCACAATCCAAAATGCTATGCACTCTGGTAAGATGGAGTATTTCAGATGCACAAGCAAATGCTTATCAAAGCCAAAAGAAAAGAGGATACTGTTGGTGATCCTGATACAGTGACAAACATTCAGACAGAAGGAAGACTAAGAAACACCTTAAACATTAGCACTCATCAGCTGAACAGAAAATCACCAGAGGATCCCCTGCAGTCCTCCCGTATCTCTATCCTGTCAGTAAAATGGACCACTGTATTGGTTTTACATGGCCTGGTTTTTGGCAGGGATGGTGGGGGGTCACAGAGGTGCCTTCTGTGAGAAGCTGCTGGAAGCTTCCACCGTGTCCGGCAGAGCCAGTCCCTGATGGCTCTGAAGAAGGACACGCTGCTGACCTAATTACAGAAGCTGGTAATGCCTCCGTGATGACATATTGAAGAAGAAAATCAAAACAGCGCATGGGCAGTTTTTTTTCCAGGGGTGGTGAGCCACCGCTGCTGGGGCATCCCGGCACGGCCCACGGCGATGCGTGGCCGCGGCCATGTCAGTGTGGCCTGTGGCGAGCTTTGCCTACCTGGGCACCCCGAGCCAGCCACGCTGCGGGCACAGGGCAGGGGCGGCGGCTTCTCCTTCCCGGCGCCCCGTGTGAGACGAGGCGTTAAATAGTGCCAGCGCCGCGGTGGCCGTGACCGCCCCTGGGGCGGCAGCGGGGCCACGTGGCCGGAGGTGAAAACGTGGCAAGCAATTCCCCGACGCGGAATCTAGACGAAATCGACTTCTCGGCACGGCGGGATGCTGCAAGAATCTTTGAATTAGAGGAAGTTGTTGACTACAGGCAGCAGTTTTAATTCTAGATAGAGAGGAGGAGGAAGTGAGGGCATGTAAGAAAGAACAACATGGCAGCACTGAGGTCGGTGGAGAAGGAGTGGTGGGAGGTGCTCCGAGAGTCGGAGCCAAAATTGGTCTGCAAACCATGGTAAGGACTATGGTGAAACAAACTGTCCCCCTGTAATCCATGAAGTCAACAGGGGATGCAGAGATCCACTTGTAGCCCACAGGAAAAGTGCTCACACTGGAGTGGGTAGATGCCAGAGGAAGCTGTGATCCAGTGGGACATTCAAAGAGAGAGAGAGGGCCCCAGCTTCCAGAGATAGAGAAAGAGGGCCCTTACTTCCAAATTAGAGCAGCCTATCCTCAAAAGACTGCACCCCGTGGACAAGTGACCCATGCCACAGCAGTTCTGGGAAAACTGTTTTGCCCGTGGGAAAGACTCACAGCTTTCATGGGTGCCTGGTGTTTGGCCAGTGTCAAACTACGACAACCACTAAGAAGGTACACTCAGAGGTAGGCTTGCTTTTAGCAATCTTCGCCCTGTAGGGCAGGCGCAGAGCCCTGTGAAGGTGCTCAGAGGCTGTCATGGTTTAACCCCAGCCAGCAACTAAGCACCACTCAGCTGCTTGCACAGGAGGGAAGGCGAGAGTCAGAAAGGTAGCCCCACACTAGCTTCTATCAAGAAAATTAACTCTGTCCCAACCAAAACAAGCACAGAGGCAGAGGGCACCGGGAGCCTTCAACCCCTCACAAAGATGAGGAACTCCAGGGCAATGCCCAGGACTGCATGGTCCTCCCGAGCAGCCTGCTGCCACCCAGCAAGAGGGAGTCAAGCACCTGGAACTTTAAGCCTGGAAATGGCTGGATCAGCAGGCTTGGGCTGGCAGTGATGAGCAGGGGGTGGCAGGAGAGGAGCTCTAAGCCAGCCTGGAACAGGAGCAGAATTAGGTCCCAGCTCCTAAGAATAGTGCAGTGTCTTTGTCTGCTGCCAAAAGCATGGCAAATCAGTAAGCTCAGTCTCTGTAAGAGTGCCAGCTGATACCATTACAGCCACAGCAGTGACACAGGATAGAGAGCTCAGCGTGTGACATCCCACCCAATGAGGTCCAGCCATGGAATAATGGCTTTTGGCCACTTAAGCAATTCATCTGTGTTTAAAAAGACACAAAAAAAATGAAGACAGGGAAGACTATTCTGAACAGTGCATAAGGTGAGCACAAAAACTATTGACCATGTCAATAGTCCGAAGTCCATGCCTTTTGACAGCTTAGCATGGAGTAGGATAGGGTGTTAAGAGAAAGGAAAGGAAAGATGGAGAAGACAATGCTTCCCCTACCGGCCTTTGTTAGCACCTCCTCCTCACTTACAAATTTAACCCCACCACATACATCCCTAAAAAAACCAAAAAACACAAAAGAAAACACTCCAGGATTAGAAAGAAGTCAAGTAAAGTAAGTAAGTTATATAAATTACTTACAATTGTTCTTTCCAAACTGTGGCTGCTACTGCCTTTATTCAGTCACCTGCTTGGAGACCTACTGCTCTTCCCCAATAATTTTCATAAATCCAGAGTGGTTTGAGTCCTGTGATTTTGAGTCCAGCAGGTCTTTCCAGACAGAGGAAAAAGGAGTTGGAATAGCTGGATAAGAGAAAAAAAACAGATGATAGGAAGAGGGTGATGAACTCAGAGTTGCTGCAAGTGAAATTGCAGACAGATGTTGGTAAAAATTAAATCCTTCTCTACTGCAAGAGCAATAAGGCACTGGAAGAGAATCCACAGAGAGTCTGCAGAGCTTCTATCCGTGGACTTTTTCAAAACTCAGCTGGAAGAAGACGAATACATTTCGCCCAGCAGCAGTACCAAGAGTGGCATGGGCAAAGAAGGTTTTTTGCCTGGCAAAATCTCCTCCTCTGCAGAGCAGCAGACCAAGTGGTCCCTCCAGTCCTACATTTTAAGATTAAGGGCCTAGATCAGATAACAAACATTGTGTTAGTCATTTGAGCAATCAACTCAGCTTCCAGATAGGGCAGTATATATGACGTCTTTTCCTTTTTTTGCTGCTTCTTTCCAGCTAGTCAAGTCATTATGTGTAATGTTGGCTTCAGGCTACTGGCTTCCAGTGATGAGGTAGATGGATGGAAATCCTCAAGGATCCTAGAAAACACAAAAACAACCCAGGAAAGGATAAGTCAGGGCCATTGTGTTACTGTCTCAGGTTCTGCTTAGCAGCGTGGCTGCTGTTGGGACAGGAGGAAGAGAAATGCACAGTGGGGAAAGTGGGGAGCAACAGTTACAAACCCGCCCTTTAGTGAACAACTTCCCTGCTTTTTTAATTCTGGAAATCACACACACTGCAGAATTCAGAATACGACAGTGCGATAAGGAATATACAAAATCCTAAAAGGATTTGTAAACTGTGAAAAGTAAACCAACTTTCCTCACTGGTAATAATACACCAATAATTAATTAATACACATACATTGAGCATATAAATAGTTTGATATTTCAGAATGTCATTCGGATGTTTGAGATTCAGTTTGTAACTCTACTTTTACATGGCTTTGAAGACAATAATAAAATATATGGCATCTTTACTTTTCATGTGGAGGAGTATGAATGAGGTTCCTTATCTAATAAACCTGCATACACACAAAATATTTTGTAAAGTATTTTGGAATCACATATATAAATAATTCTTACCAAGGAAGTGAATGTGAAATTGAAACAGCAAGGCAACTATTCAAATATCAGAGGAATGCTATTTTTTGTCCCTTTCAGCTGCTAGCCATTTTACTTTCTGGTTATATACAAAAGCCCACTGTTGGAATGAAAAGGAGAAGGAAGGGCCAGAAAATTACTTCATTATGAAATATGAGCACAAATATGATGCACAGGGGAGAAATTGTACTAGTCACATATACTAAAAGCCTCCCTGTTCACAAAGAAAGGGCTGTGTGTTTTAGTAGCACAGACTTCAATGCCTTCCCTTTAGATGGGCAGGACAAACTCCAGGATGTTTCCTATACCACTAACTTCATCCTGTCAGTAGCAAAACAGGATTTTTTTCATCCTTCCAGGCAAAAACCCCAACCATGGCCAGGAGACCAGAATTCACCCATGTGACCTTCCCCTCCTTCCTCCTCTGCCACTCCCTCTTCCTGGCTCTTCTAAATGGAAAGCATGATAAGGAGTATGCTTTTTCCCAGCAAAACATGTCAGGGAAAAGAAACAAAACACCAGCCATCCCTGTGCTTCACAATGAAAACAGCACTGAAGTGTGGAAAGCTTGGAAAGTGTGCCCATCCTCCCTCTGTATATGACACAGATAGAGGGTACTGCTAGGCACATCTCTGTGAACAGAAAATTAAGTGGAATTACTAGGGAACAGGAGCTGTCTGGAAACTGTGTGATTAAACCCAGAAAACATCTTCACTTGAGTTGCAAAATATTTATGTCTGTGGGAAGCCTGATGGGCAGCCTGACAGCAGAATTAACCTTTCACTGACATTTTTGTCATGAGGGTTGTTGTTTCGTTTTCTAATACCTCCCCTCAGTAGCTCTGTTTAGGTCTGTTTGGCTGTACTGTTTTAACACTGTGCCATTTTTGGGTTTTGGGATTTTTGTTTGATTGGCTGGCTTGGGTTTGGGTTTTTTTTTTTTTTTTTTGGTGTAGTATTAAGAAGGGTAAAGGAATGAGGCTGTTGTATATTCACTGCATATTTTTTTGCTATTTTGCAGGAATTCAAATTAAGACAAATATAATCTCCTACTCCCATTAAAGCCACACTTGAGAGGAAACCAAGGTTGCTCTAAAATGAGCCTCGCCAGCTGGGACGTGACTGCCGGAAACCCATTCCTCTGTGGGCAGAGGAAGTCTGTTATATCCATCTCCTTCATGAAAGAGGGAGTTATGTCCTGACCTTATAATCTGAAAGTCTGGTATTTAGAGGTCTTCTCTGGAAAAATTATTCTGAAAATTCTCCTAAAACTAAGCTGCTACTATATTGTTCTCAACTACTGAGTCTCTTGCTAATAAGAAAACCAGATGTCAAAGCAAATCCACTGAAGAAGCATGTCATGTTGTAAGATAAAATAAGAATTGTTGTAATTTTTAAGCTAGATCTTAGAAACAGAGCCTTCCCCAAACTAAATACAGACTAGAGAATACTGCTATAATGACTCTTCCAGAATTAATTACTATCTTTACTATAAACAAAGCAATGAAAAGTGTAACTAAGTACTGGTTCTTATAAAGTTCCCCAAAACCTCGAATTTCCTGCATAATACTTATTTCCCAGCCTTCCATTACATATTTGGCCACCAAAACTTGGGTTTCTCATACCCACTCATACCCACATATAACTTAGCTGATCAGCCAAGTTGCTATTTTACACTTACCAGATCTGATTCTATGCTATTTGTAGCAACTATCAGACTTCAAAAGGTAACAATCAGGGCATCTTAAATTCCTATTCAGGGTATTAAGTTATCTCCAGCTCATAACAAAGAAGTATTTTGAACCTGTTTTTTAGTACTTGTGTAACATATGAAGCACATTGAGGTTCAGCATTTCTCTGGAATACAGATAGCTGGCTATGTTCAGACACAAACAGAATCGTAGAACCACGAAGGTTGGAAAAGACCTCCAAGATCATCAAGTCCAACCTTTGACTGAACACCACCTTGTCAAGTAAACCATAGTGCTACGTGGCAAAGACAACGCTTCTTACATCTGAGTTCCATAAAATCTCCACTTGAAGGAAAACCTGAATGTTTTGATTTCCAAACAGGGAAAACATTTCTATGCTGGTGCTTTCTGCAGAATGGAATTTTTGGCCTGGCAAAGTCTCTTCTTCTATGACTCCTCAAGTTCTCTTCTTCCAGGTTAACCTCTTCTGTTCAGTTTTCTTACCTATTCAATATCATATCTATTCAATTAGAAGCCCCATTTCCTCTTGGTATAGTTTTTTTAAACACAAGCACACTATTTGACCATTTCTGAAGCTTTCCACTTGGCAAAATCTGCATAAGCCACCCAAGAGAGATCAACATACCAATACTTAAAAACCAAACCAAACAAAAAAAAACCCCTTCTGCCCTTTATTTGCATTTGTGAACTAGTCCTTCCTCACAGGTTACCTCAAGCCTCCAGAAAAAACGTATGCGTGGATTTTTATCCTCCTACAGACTGCTACTTCCTGAGAATTAAGTTTAAAGCTTTTTAATTGGCCAGGATGAAATATGAGTATCCTCCAAGCCATGAAATAAGCAAGTGATGCTATGGAAAGCATTCAGGTCAAGACACATAAATGACACTAAGTCACAGGAATTTATTCAGGCTAATAGCCTTTATTTTGCTTCCACCCAGGCACTTGGCTTCTTAACTGGACTGCTTTATTTTGGTGTGGTCTACAGTTAAGCTCTATTAGTTGAGTAAGGAATGAATG
Organism: Daphoenositta chrysoptera; assembly: GCA_013397915.1. NCBI lineage: Eukaryota > Metazoa > Chordata > Aves > Passeriformes > Daphoenositta > Daphoenositta chrysoptera. The sequence goes on along the minus strand of VZRO01001567.1, from coordinate 84,335 downwards.
GATTTAACTTTTTATCAGATGAGCAGCACCAAGGAACTTTAGGGAGTTGTGCCTGGTGATTCTTCGCAGCCTGCTCATTGCACTTCTATCGAGTGATAGGCACAGCTAGGTTGGCCTGCCTCCTTGGTAAAGGATGAGATGTGAGATTTCCAAAGCTTGAGTGTCAGCACTTGCCACAAAGGCTGCTCAGTTTGATTCCAAACAAGTCACTTTTCCACAAATGTTGTGGAGAGACTTCACTTGAGATATTTTCAGGGAGAACCAAAATGTATGTATGCTCTGTAACTGGTACACAAGGAAAATGTCTGAGGGATGGGACATCAACTTTCAGCCCCAGCTCTTGACTTGATTCCAAAGTATCTACCATGAAGAGGAAGGAAACAACAAAAATAAAAGCAAAGCAAAACCTAACCCTACTCTCAGAAGCAAAAGCACTTTCAAGAAAATTTGTCAGAGAAGGGTTCCCTGCTACCCAGATGAAAAGCTACTCTTTTACTTTAACAACTGAGCATCTTGATAAGCCTGGAAAGGCCACGCTTGTTATCTAGTGCAGAATGAAAAGAACTATTGAGGCCCCAGACAGACCCTGGCATTCTCCAGCCAGTTCTATTAGCTCTCTATTGTGCTGTTACAAACAGCAAGTCCCAAAGTATGTATGTAGGCGCTGCTCCTCATTCCAACCAATCTGAGGACAATAGAGGATAAAACCAGAAAAGGGCTTTCTGAAAGATATTACTGCCTTTTGGGTGAATCAACTACAGATAAACTGTAAATAACCCTTAGCAGTCGACAGAAAAGAGCATCCTGGGAGAGAAAAAAAAAAAAATCAGATGGTGACAGAGTGATCAAACTGCACCACCACTGAAGTTTTACAGCAAACTAATTAATGATGCCTGCAGGGAAACAGATGTAAATTAGGAAGACAGACTACACCATTCCCTAAGATGGTCACTGTAGGAAGGAATATGATCAGCTGGTCAAAGTATCCAAAGTATCCAGCTCTGGATAAAGTAATGCTGCCTTTATTCAAAACTGATCCAGGTCAGTGCATTAAATTTTTGAAACTCAAGACTAAAGTGCAACTGAAAAGATACAGACTATGACTGATAAAAATCAGACTACATTAAAAGAACAGAGACTTAGCGACTTACAAGCTCACTGCAGAAGTCACATCTTGGCATCAGAGTTAATCAAAACCCATGAAAAACAGGAAGGAACACAAACAACTGATGTCATTCAAATCCTCCTTTTCTTGATAAACTTTAATCCCTCAAACACCCACTACTAAACACTGCTCATGTAATTTATGCCCTCTGCCCCAGTGAACAGGGATTTACGTTAATTTTGACCTTGTGACACGTTGGCATACATGTGGGGCCAGGAATCTTGACATCTTCCCAGGAAGCAGGACACGAGACCCCACTTCCCTTGGTGAGACAGTGGGACTTCAAGCTTTGAGCCTTTAGCTAAGGAAGAAGAGGCACAGTGCTTTCAGTTGAAACTAATGCTTTTCCATGTCTCATGCTTTCCTTACAAGTCAGGGGAGGGGGATCTGTTCAAAGTTTCCTAAATAACAAGCAGGCTCTGTGGTTGTGCATCATGGCGGTGTCTCTGCAGCAGTAAATCATGTCTTACATGACCCATGTCGTGGCACAAGGGTACACGAAATGGTTTGGGGGCTCCAAGACCAATACTTCAGTGTGTGGTGTAGGGCATAAGAAACCTGCTGTCGCTGCCTGCTGGGGATGGCCCTGTTGCAAACTATCACTGAACCCACATAAGGGCATTGCCCAGGGAACTGCTGATATCCAGGGGCCAGAATCGTGCTAGGACACATGTTAACATCCTCAGCCTGCTCTAGAAATGAACATCCTAGTCTTGTCAAGCAGCATTTCACTGACACTGCTCCAGCTTTGGGCCCAGTGCAGACACAGCATCCCAGTGTGGTTCTTCTCATCTACCATGCAATGAAGGGACTTCAAAACGCTGCAACCTGTGCTTTTTGGCACTCTCTTTTCCTGGTCAATCTCAGATCTGCTCTAGGGCTGATCCCAAAGCTCTATCACATCACCTCCATCTCAAGGTCTCTACTTCAAGGTATTCTTAGTACAAACTCATCTGTGTTTGGAATGGTTCTAAAAAAAAGATACATCTTTCTTGTGAGCATTTCACCTTTTTCTTTTGATCCTTTAAAAGGCAGTATTTAAGAACAAACTTCTCGCACTTTAACTTCCAGCTTGGTTAAAATTCAACAAGGAATTTTATCTTCTGCATTGTTTATAGGATCAATGAAGTCTTACATACATTTTATAATTAAGACATTATATCTGGGGTGTAAGAACTGTTCATTTCTCTTTCTTCCCAGTGAAGACTTTTGTGTCTCTGGCAGAAGCAGATTCATTAGGTTAAGTCCTCTTAATAGTAGATGCTGTAAGTCTATGTTCACAATAGACAGGTGTGATACTCCTTGAAATATTTCTTTACTTTATATCACATTATTGCCCAGAAGCAGGTATCTAAATAGTCAGGAACTGAGTTAATATGTGCTGGTGTTTCTAAATATATTAGTGGAATTTAAAGCCAGACATGGCATTTGCATTTAGTTAAACAAGAGTGAAATTACCAACAACCATCAAATTTCTGTGATTTCTGAAGTTTATGGTGTGTCCCCCCCAGTTTTTTTCTGTTCATTATGTTAATACTAATTAAGTCTAGAGAGTTGAATTGATCCATGACCAGGTTCACGCAGAGACATTACACTGCCTGCAACTTCTCCTTAATTCATCATTAGGAAGGACACTCATGCCAAATTTGAGCACACTTCTTCATCATATTACCCTGTTGTCTTAAAAAATACAAAGACGGTGTCATGACCAGTAGAAAATGCTTCCCCTGAGAGGACATCACTCTGCCTGGGTTGGTTTCTTTCCCATGCTTCATTCAGCTGCCAAAAATTATCTGAGCATACTACACTTTATGGGCTTCCAGGAAAATGTGAAAGGTAAGAGAATTACTTCTGCTGAGACTGCTACCTGAAAGCAAACCAAGAGCAGCATGTCCTGCTCTGCTTGGATCCTTCCCCGACAATTTTCAGCCTTGGATTGTCCCTTGGCAGTGGGAAAACAGCTCTAAAACTTACACGCAACTGAGGCAGCCTCTAAAAACTGTAAACATATTACTACTATTATTTATTATTTATTATTAGTGTCCAATATGACACTCTTATGCACCCAATGGGATCTCAATGAAGTCTCATTCTTCTCTGCAGACGATCAGACCTATTATGGGCTGTAAGAAAACCATGTGTTTGCACACATCAGCAACTCACCACTTCAACTCCTCCTGCGTAGTATCTTCCTCCAGAACAGCATAATCAGAATCAGAACTATGATGACTACTAAAATCACCACAATAATCACCAGCCAAAGCAATGATGATCCCTCTTCTGTGAAAACAAAACAACAAAAAACCCACAGCAAATTAATCTAGTTTATAGAGGAAAAAGCAAAACAAGCCAAGACGATGTCTGATTAATGACAGTGGTTCATCTGATATGGTTAAAGGTATTGCTAAGATCAATGAAAGCAGCAGTTGCTCGACAGAGAGAGTAAACCTATGTATCTTCAAAAATAAAACTACTTGCCCACAGAAAATGTGAAGATGTGCTCATGGCAAAGAAAGCTGCCATTCCCATACCTGATACTGTGGTTGGCATACATACACCAGCAGAACTCCATAGAAGTCTTAACACTTTCAGAAGAATTTTTTTGTTCACCCAGAATTTTATTATTTTTACTTTTAAACACTTAACACTGTTGAAAAGGTGACATTAATTTTAAGAAAAGAAGACAGGCTATGTTTGGCTGCCTGCAAATAGGTCTACCCAATAGCTGAGTAAATGTTCCTCCCTGGTTAGACATAAGTCACTTCATTTGATTGCCATTAATCAAAATCTAATACAAAGGCTCATTTCAGTGTTCACTGTAAACATTAGCTGGAAAACTGTATGACTTAAAATTTGACTCAAGCCAAAACTCTTATGTCTTTTAACAAAGATATGCTGAACTATTCATTTGAACTTCTAGTTCTCTAAAATGTAAGACTGTTAAAACAACAAGCTGTTAGCTGATTTTTATCCCACTTAGCAAGAAATAACAACAGTCTTAGTTTTCTGCTTTCTGAGATACACATTTTCTTTTTAAAAGACCAAAACAAAAGAATATTGGAGACAGGACAAAAAGATTAATATGCTTTTTCAATTAATGTAATTCAGAATTAAGAACTAAAGTGCTTTTTAATGTATAGAGAGCAGATATTAAAAAACAGGATTCTGCTCTTAACTACTATTCCTATAACAATCACTTCTTGACCATGTAATTTCAGAATTAACCCACAGCTACAAGCTGCTTTTCCTGTCTTGCTAATTTAAAAGTGGTCTTCAGTTTAAGGCTCTGGATTTAGAGACTCGTGAATTTTAAATCACCCAGGTCAATGCTCCTAGGTGAACTAAGAATGGTGCTTCAGCTTTTAATGTTTCTGTTCCTTATCTAAAGAAACAGGGTAAAAGGCTTTCCAGCAGAACAGAATGTTGGAAGAAGAAATAAATTAACACTACAAGATATTCAGATGTTACATTAATGTATATAAGATTTCTGTATAAACCAAATGTAAGTATCTTCAACTGACTCCCTCCCTGTATGCCTGAAAGTACTATTCCTCCCTGACCATTACTGCAGTGGACATGTGCCTTAGCAAGAAAATCAGAGAAACTAGGACATAATATACAGGTTAAATACAGCAAAACATGCAGTAAGTTGAACTGAAACATTTGATTCAGAGACAGTTTGTTATGAATTTCAAAACTTCTGAGTTCATCAAGCAACCCACAGAATTTCTACTCACAGATATCAGCTGACATATTTATATTTATTTTTAGGCTGTTAAAAAAAATTATGAAGGCCTATGTGGAAACCTAAGTTCAACTTGCTGCAAAATGCATGGTGCCTCCAAACCCCGTATCTCCCTTGCTGATTAGTCTGGCTTTTTTTCCCTCCTGGATAGGATTTCAATATATTATTACCTCAAAGACAACAACGAACACAAATAGGATTCCCTGACATATACACATCTCATTCCCTCCTCTTCCCACAAGATTCCTATGCAAACATGCTACTGCAAAACATGGAGGCCAAGAGAATGCTAACAAGTTGCTTGTACTGCTTACCTACCTCCTTTTATTTTCACAGGCAATTCAATTTTTTCATTTGTGTTGTTTACACTGCAGGTCAAATCCTGCAGTGTATTGATGCTCTGAATGTTGTAGATTTCCAGTTTACTGGTGACGGACACAATCCCATTTTTGTGCTTGACTGTCTTCTGTGTAGGAGTAGAATTGAACAGGTTGTTCCAGGTGATGGTGGGCTCTGGGAGGCCATCAGCATTACAGGTGACTATCAAATGACCTTCAGAAATGTTGTAATGGACAGATGCGTTGAGACCTTCCAACACACAAATGAGACAAGCCATCAGCACAATGAGCACCTGGTCATAAGCAGTAGTAGCAGTCTAACCATTATGAATCAGAGCAAAGCTTACTGGATTTGCACTGAGCCCAATGGCAAGGAATGCAAGAAGAGTTCCTCGGGTCAGGTCCCCTCCATCCCCCATACTGAAGTTATATACCCCAAAGATTTCTCAATCTGAAATCCAAGTATTCAAATAATCTGTTATGTAAAATCATTTCTTGGTCCCATCTGCTAATTCCCTATCAATGGTAGTGTTTGGCAGAGCAGCTCACAGCACTGGGGTTGTACCTTGCAGCAAAAGGAAACTGCAACAGGCAATGTTGACTTGTCCAAGTTCCAGCTGGGACTGATCAAGTTCTTACAAAGACCCCACTCCTTGCTTTTCAGCTGCCACTCAAGGAATAACAAAAAAGAGCCAAAACGACCACAGTCGTCTTGAACATGACCCACAGAATTTTGCTCACAGCAGTAGTGCTCTGTTTCTACATCACGTTTCACCAAGGGATGCTCCTATCACTGCAGTTCTTGAATCTGCTCAAGGAAATACTGTGGGTGAGAAAACACCTCTCATTTCATTAGAGACATATCCCTGCAGAGAACCTCACCGAAAACACTCAGGCAGGTATCTCCCGAGAAGGAGCCAAAAGGGAAAGAATGGAAGAGACACTTGTAACATCCTGAATCATCCATTCTAGTGTCCCAAAAAGTTATGCTTGTCTTGTTGAGTTCCAAACTTGTGAAATTCATTCTGTCTTCATAGGGCTTGTGAATCTTTAATCCATTTGTTTTACTGTATGTAGCTATATTATCATGTAATTCTTTTAAGTCCTTTTGCCACGTCACTTGCAGAACATCCACGGGTTTTGTCAGGGTACAGCTCAGAGTCACATTGTCACCCATCCTCGCTTTTGTGCGTTTAGCCTGTGGAACCACTACAATGACAGTAAACAGTCAATGAAATGGGCAGATATCACACATATTCAGAAGCCTAATGTTGATTCTAAGGCCTGGATTACCCACAGACAAAACTCCTTCTGTTACATACTGTTTCTATGGCTTTCCCCTACAAAAAAGTCCATCTCCTGCACGCTCCTAGAAATCAATTAAGTTATGTTGATTTCCATTGGCTGAGGCTTTAGCTGTCTTCTAAGCTACTTAAAAGAAAAAAAGACTTACTTATTTCTGTATCCGTATCTGCAGACTTCCCTCTTAAGTTTTACTAAATCAGCTCATGGCTTTCTGTTCTCAGCAAATACTCAGTTTTTGTTTCCTAAGAGCTAGAGGAAGATGGAATGCATAAGAGAAGTACACACCAAGCCATTATCAGAGGAGTAAACAGCAAAATACCTTAAAAAGACTTTCTGAACTGTAGTTTCACAGTGCATTTGAGATGGAGGGAAGGAAGTTCTTTATGGAATGCCCCACACTTGGAAGCTGTCAACTCAGCTTAACAATGGTGTCCAGTGCCACTGTAGATATGGGATGCTACTTGTCCCTCCCGTCTCTAAACACTGTTCCAGGAGGTCTTGTGGCACAACTACCAGCTCCATGTCTCTGTCTCAGCTCTGTAGCGTGTCAAACAGCACCAGAAACCTGTATTTCACCTATTTTTGTCTCTTACTCTGTTGAAGCCTCAGAAATCTGAAACCAATTGCTCAAATATTTTCAACAGATTTCAGGAAATGCAACTTACCATTTGCCTTTCCAAGGCCAGAACATGCCAAACACAAAACCAGAACTCGTAAAGTCATTTTGGAAGAGAAAATCTGCTTCACCTGAAGATGGACACGGAGAGATGACAGATCATCTGCTGGTGATATTGTACAGGTGCAAAAACTAAAAGTAGATTTCTTATGTGAAAAAAAATGTAGTTCTGGGGTCAGACAGCAAGATTAGACAAGTATTACTACCCTGTTTCCTAAAACTGAATTGTAGACCTGGAACTGAAGTTGTTGTTATATTCAAGTGGAAACATTATTTTGCAAAAAATACTTCTGTAACACGCTCTGCCCACTGCTGAGTTTTTTCCCAACGCCTACAAAACTAGCTGAGGCATCTTGGGGCCATCTTCTGTCAAGAATGTAAACAAAGCCAAACCTTTTAAGGACACCATGAAAAAATAAAAGAGAGAATCAACTGCAAAGCATTTTCGATATTATACAGCTTAAAAAAAGAGGGCTGGTAAATAAATAAGAGGAAGAAAAAAAGTATTTAAAACCACACTGTGCTAAAACAACTCCTGATACAACTCTCCAGTTACCAGGCACAAACAGAGACCAAGTTGTTACAAGTGGAATCAGGAAACAAGAACCCATCAGCAACGAGCCCAATGAAAAAAGTTTGTGTCGTCAGATATTTGAGGATGGCTGTAAGAAATTCAGATAGATATTCCTACAAGCATGCAGAAATCAAGGGCCAGCATAGCATACAGAAACTATCGAGTTAAAGAATTGTTTATAAAGCAGTGAAAAATGTGCCACACCTGCAGGCAAGCAGAGTTTTCAGTAACAACCCTCCGCCTCACTGCTTTAGCACCCGTTAGAGCCCTTAATGCACCATCGCGCACACCCGGGGTAGCTACAAGCATTCACGCAATGAGGGACAAGGCTACACCGTGTAGGTACACACAGTGGCTATACCGGGCACAGAAAGAAAATAAAGTCCCTTTAGGTCACAACCTCAATTACGGGTACTGCAGGGTGGGGAAACAAAAATCAAAACGAACAGAAGAAAAAAAAAAGGCGTTAAAGATTGGGGTAAGTAAAGCTCAAATCCTTTCCTGCGCCTTCCCAAACTGCACCTTGGAGGGTTCCTGAGCCACCTGCTGTGCCCCTCCCTGGCCAAACCGCTTCCCCGCCACTTTCTGGGAGCCTCCTTTAATGTAAAAGAAATTGTCACCCTACTGGCGTTACACCAGGGTTCCGAAGGCAGCGGCTGACTGAGCCCGGCATCTGGAGGAGCGTCCGGCTAAGAAAG
>VZRO01001567.1:0-66021 GCA_013397915.1 Daphoenositta chrysoptera | reverse complement strand
GTGTAGCTTCAGAGATAGATAAGGGTAGTACTAATGAGAAGTTGGCAAATGCAGAGCCAATTAGCCACAAAACAAAGAATTTAGACCGGTTAAGACCGGAGAGACCAAGGAGCACCGTAACTATGCATGCTCCGAAGCCAAAGTTGAAAAGTTCAAGTGCGAAGAAGACTTTAGAAGCCTTCATCAAAGACCCCCGAAGACCCCCGAATTAGGGGAGCACAGGCGCAGTGCAAAGCATTATCTAATAACCATGAGATCATGTTATGTAAATTATTTCCAGCACGTATGTGATGATGCTGTGATGACATAGCCACATTAAGCATAATTTACTGTAAAAATTTACCACAACACTTGACAAAGGTGGGTGAGCTAGGAGGAGAAATCCCCCTCATCACCAGCGCTGAAATAAACAAATACCTGCTCTATAGACATCGGTCTATGGGGATTTATTTCCAGCTTATCTTTTGGGCATCATCAGGAAACCCTCATTTGAGGAATACCAAGGAGAAGACCTCATTGTAAACCACATGCATGCAACATGACACACTTCAAGGCAAGCTGAATTAGCATAAGATTTTCAGAATTCAAGGAATGATTGTCTTCTAAATGCTGAGCAACTCTTGCTTAAAACACCACTTGAGATTGACTTCTAAAGGTCCCTTGGCCAAGAAGCCTGAGATTAATATCTGAAGGTCCATTTACTAAGAAGCTCAGCTGCAGAAAATCCTGTGTAGGGTTACACCATGGGTGTTTTAGAAGAGTAGGCCTGAAGGCCTACAAAACCATCTTCCCTAGGCCCGGTGGTAATCATGGAAATACATCCAGGTCACCTGAGATGGGCTAGAAAAGAGGGCTATGGGTTAGTGACCTTCTTGACCAATGGCCCGGGAAGATTGTGGTTAGTGGCCTTATATGGTATTATTTACACCTTACCATAATAGGTAATATCTAGGGAATACTCCAGGTGAATGGGTGAAATCCTGGGATTTGATCTTCCTGTTTATATGAGGTTATATCCTGTTTGTGGACTAGTATTTAGGTAACCTGCGCTGCGCAATAAACGTCTTTGTGTTTCTCCATCTTGCATAAGAAGTCCTTGCCCAGCGTGATTGCTGCAATCCTGTTCAGGAGGCAACCCTGGGAAGAATTTGTCAGAGGAATTTGGGCTGTGTGGCTGCCTTGTCAGGTACAACCAAACTTCTCATTGAAAGGAATAGGAGGAGTTCAGGTTCACAAGCAGACATGTAGAGATAAGGCCAGAAACAGAGACAAGATAGTAACAGGAGGAACCATTCAGAAGAATGTTACTAATTGACAGGGAATGTTACTCAACCAAGGCCGTGTTAAATTCCTGAACCTGGAGAAGAACAAAGATACAAAGGGGGTTGTGTACACATTAGAAGGGAATATGTAGTGAGCTCATCATGAAGTCTGTACCTTCCAAGTACCTCAGCCAATGGGGAAAGGGAGAGGGTGATGCGGCCAGGAAATCAGGATAAAAAGGAGGCTGTGTTTTCCAACAATTTGAGAGAGCCCAGGGGAAATGCCCCATGGCCTCTCCCTTTATTTGAATAAAGTTAAAGGACTCCTCTGTATCCTTTTGGACATAATCATGAATTTATCCGCACATCCTCTAGCACCTTCTTTTACCCATCGCTGCCCAGCCTGGAAGTGTGAAGAACAGACATGGGAATATTTCCACATTCCTTTCCCTGGTCCTTTGAAAGACCTCTTTCTCCAGGAGAGCAAAGAAGAACTGCTATCCAGTGCCCAGTTCCTTCATCAGTCCCTTTCAACATCTTCTATTCCAGCAGCCATAGCCAGTGCCTGCTGCTGGGCAACCCTTGTAGAGTCATTTCATCATGGCACGACTTTGGATATGGTAGTTGTAATTTCTTGATACCAGAGATGGGGTTGCTGGATACCAAAAGACTTTTGAAATTTGAAAGTCCAAAGAGGAAAAACACAGTGCTAGTGAGTTACTATTTTAATGGAAGTCTCACTGAAGGTGTTTCCCTTCAGTGAGTGGATTGGGATCTCTCCAACTAGTGAATTAAAGAACTTAAATCCAACAGCAAAATTCTGTTAGATTGGGCATTTGGTTATTACAGCACTGGAGACGTGCTGGGAATTTTTTGCTATGAGCATGTCCCACCAGACACAGTTCCTTGGGGTTTAAATAAATTGTAACACAGGATTTCTTTATAGCTCCTCCCAGAGTCTGTACAGCCTATTACATCAGAGGTATCATCTCCAATGCTGTCTTGGTGTGGAGCAAGGCTGCTATATAGTGTCCTTTTCCTGTTATTATTTTGAATAGGGGGCTTTGTTACTTCATCAGAGGGTCTTCATTATTGTCTTCATCACCTGCCCTACAGATGACACTGCCATCTTCACAGCTCCAAGCACATGTGTAATTCACTTCTGCTGACCTCTAGTTTTTTAACTTACTGTACTAAGCCACTACTAAGACACTAAATTTATCTTTAGTTAAAGATAACCCACAACTTCTCTTACCTAAACAATTCTCTATTGAATTTGCTTCCATAGCTAAACAATCCTCTATTCATTAAATTTTCTGAGGTGAGTAAGTCCCTGGAGTTATTTTCCTGCAGGTTCAAGTTCAGCTGTTTCTTAATTTTCTTGGGTTTTAAATCTTGTTCTACTGACACCAAGTTAAACACAAATTTAAGTAAAAAGAAAGTACAAAAACCCCCACATAAATACTTTAGCTAACTGCTGCATAACTCCTTTCAAAGTTCAGGGGACTTCAAGATTCTTGGCTAAATGAAATATAATTCCTTTCCATTAGAGGGTGCTGTGTACTTACCACAGAGAGTGCTCTGCGCTGAGGCTGCACCGCCACAGAAGCTGTCAGAGGAGCCATTGCAAATACATTGGAAGCACATCTCTGAAACACCTCGTGTAAGGACACACAGAGCTGGAGGGGAACTTCCCCACATCAAGGCCTCAAAAAAACACTTATTTTTTTTTTTCCCTCCTAAATACCAGTCTTGGTCTAGTTCTATTTGTCTTGGCCCATCCACAGCACAGATCCTTCTGCCTGATTGCTTGTGAGACATCAAAGAACATCCTGGGACGTGTCCCCTGCTCACGGGCTGGGGTGGCTCAAGGCCTGCTGGCCCTCCCCGGCTCAGGCGTGCTCGCTGCAGGTGGCACTGCAGGGGCACGCGGGCTCTGGCCCTGGTGCAGGCTGGTGGCTGGCACTTGGCCTCTCTCACTCAGGCCTCCCCAGCTGCTGGCACCCGGGCACACGAGGCCCCTGATTCTGGCCCTGATGCTGACATCAAGACTACACACCCTACACACATGCACACCAGCTAGGGTGACACTCACCCAGGGGAAGAATTAGAAATGGAGTTTAACGAGACAAGACAGACCATGGTCACAGGGCCAGCCCAGACAAGTGTGCTGACCAGCTTCCTGCATAAATGAAACCAGACCCTTTTATTCCTTCATCCATCCATTTTCCCAGGCTTTTTATTCCCAGATGCCCTTGATTCCTCCCTTTCCCATCTTTGTCTCCTCCCCTAAGAATCCCATAACAGCCCAGTGCAATCCCCAAATGCACTTCATTTGCATGGCATCATGTGTCCATAGCCCTCAGGCAGTGACACCCTGAGTTCAAAAGGCGCTCCAGTGATGGACTCATCTGGATGGGTTTCCCACACAGACCCTAGGACTTAGGATCTCCTGGGACACCCCTGGGAGGGGCCTGGGCAAGTCACCCCATTCCACTGAGTCCTTGATGTGGGCTCCTGAGCAGCCCGTGGGCCCATGTGCTCCTCTGGGCTTGTGGAGATGGCTGGAGTCTGTCCTTGCTCTGCCAGGCTGGGGAGCAGCTGGGCTGGGGTGTCATTTGGACACCCTCACGTGCCATTGCCTCTCCATCCTGCTTCATGGCAGAGCAGCCAAGCTCCTTGATGGATAACCCAGCAGGTCCACTCTTCAACTCACTTTGGAAGCTGCTGTTCAGGTTCTCTGCTTCCTCCAAAAACAAGTGCCTCCAATATTTTCTCAATCCCAGGTTGTCGTTCCACCTTTTTTGAAGTGTGGGGCCTGCTGTCTGCTTCTGCAAGAGACCCAGCACAGTGGTGTGGTAATCACTACAGAGCTCTACACTACCTGGCAGAGAGAAGTGATCAGTAGACAAGAGGGCTCCCAGTTACAGCACAGGACCACCAGGAGCTTGCAGGGAAAACAGGGAACTCATGGGAGGTCAGAGCCGAGTGTCTGGCGCGAGGGATTCCCAGCTGTGACCGCTTACTGGTTCTGTCTGCGGATGCCAGCTGCCCTCCAAAGCACCTTTGTGTCTGCACCAGGAGGAGGGCAGGGCAGATCTTGTGGGGAAACTTCTGTGTGATGCTGCTCTTTGCAGCACCCAGGCTCTGCAAGGGCTCCCTGGCCTTGTCCAGAAGGGACATCTCATCTGCCCTCCTGGACATTTCCAGTGCCTCTTCCATGCCTTTACACCTAAATACCTGTGACTAACTTTTCTCCTGCACCCTCCAGGCCAGCGGTGCAAAACTTTAAGCATTTTTTCTTGGTCATTGCTGGAAGTTAAGTGGGGCATATGTTGTGTCATCTACGTGGTGTGGCTGTCCCATGCAGCAAAGACACGGCAGGAGAAACAGAGACCCCTAATGGAGGATGTGAATAATCACTAGAAGCCTTGGGTGTTTGTGTTACCTCGTTTTGGTAAGTGAAGAGCTGCTCTTCCAGGCTGTGCAGGCTCTCAGAGGCTCTCTCACCGAGGTCTTGCTGTGAGCCTGTCTCCTTTGCAGGCGTTGTGGGTGCATTGTGTGTCTTCTGCCTGGGAAAAAACCACAGCATCAATTAGTCCCATGATGCTTAGTATACCTCTTGTCATTTAGAGTGAATTGTGTTATTTTCAAGACACTGTTAAGAGCTGGATGAGTTTCCAGAACAGATATATAAAAATACCCAGAAGAAAGAGAAAGGCAAATTGCAAGGTGAACAGAGGCAAGCCACGTCATTTGCAAGAAAATGGAAACTATTCTTACTTGTTCCTTCTGCTGTTATTTAGTCTCATGCCACAATATATCAAGACTAGTAAGAGCAACACAGCTGTTAATATCGGTGTGATGATGACTGTGCTCTTCTGAACACCTACAAAAAGAAACCAAGTAAGTTCACACAGATCATGAAGTGATGCCAACCTGTTTCTGGTGTCCTCTTCCAGGGGCTGGGACTGAGTGTGCAACATTCAGCATTTTGTGCTCATTTATTCTTTGAAGGAGTGAAAGGAACATGGTAACAATATAACTCTGCCAAAGGGGAAGGATTATTTTATGGTTTTGGATAAATATCGATAATGTCTCACACTTCCCTGGTGTCAGGGGTATCAAACCCCAGAACTTTTACTCTTGATCTATTTGTGTTTCTGTTGAAAGTAGTTTTATCACAAGAAAAACGTCCCATCCTTCCTGACTCATATCCTCCAGCAAGATAGTCTATGTGAAATGTTTTTCCCCAGCATTTGTCAGCCAGGAGCCTGCTCTGCTGGTACCCTCCAGCTGTGGGTTCTGCTGGAGAGATGATCCCATCTGCTCTAAATGAATGGTGATGTACAAATGTAGAGATACAGAGCCATATATATACGTGTTTGCACAAATATACATATTTATTCCATCTATATATGCACACATCCACCACACACACACATAGGTACTACAGGGAAGAGTCTTCTGGAGGGTTTCAAATCCTGAAATCTTTGTCTAGCATGAGATCTGACCTCACAGAAAGTTGTCTAGCAAGACCTATATAAGTACAAGCTGCCCTCCCACAATTGCACATCCTTCCCTAAGCGCTCCCCACTACACATTACACATCTCCACACAGCTGCAGCCTACCTTCCCTTCCTTCTTCCAGGTGAAGTGCCTTCCTTTTGCTTCCTTGTGGGTGGTCAAGGAGGCAGAACAAGGCATGGAGGTGGTTGGCAGGGAAGGTAAGTCTGCTTGCCACTGTTACTGTTCCATTTGTGTTTTGGACGTGGTGTATTTCAGGTGTCTCCTCCAGGCCTCTGTCATCCAGCCATGTGATGTTGGGGGCAGGCTTTCCTGTTGCTGAGCACACTGCAGTGAGGAGACCCTCAGTGGGCAGGAGGGAATGGAATTCCACTGTGAGCTCAGAAATTGCTGGCAGCAAAAAGAGAAGGTGCTTTTTACACTGTGTGGTGAGTTTACAGTCAAAGCGGGGTGCGTTTCTCTCTCTGTACAAGGTTTCTTATCCAAAAGCATCTGCTGGCTCATTTGCCTTCACTTCCCCTGAGGAAAGTGTTGCTTAGGAAATAGAGCAGATCTTTCCAAACAATATCGAGTGAATATAAAAGGAAATCTTTACTTGAAAGCTTTCAGGTATTCAATATGGCAAAACCCACACATGCTACAGTAATTCTACAATTTTTATAAGGTCAATTGATTAGTATACCTGTCATCTGTTGTCCAATTAAAAGGTTAGTTGGTTAGGTAATAATTCCTGTGTAGCAATCTGAACACTATCCACCAAGGAGATGCTGCTGCATGTAAAATCTCCATGTGGTGGATAGTGTAATGCCATCCCCACCTCCTGACTTCATCAGACCCGAGCCAAGTGCCAGAAAGAGAGAAGGTGTCAGTGGAAAAACTTACTTTGGATGTTGAGGCAAATCTCTTTGCTGATGTAGCCATAATGGAACACATTGAAAATGCATCTATAATAGGACTCATCCTCAAGTGTGAGATTTTTGAGGGTGATAGCTGAGGCCTTTGGGGTAGCTCTAGTAAAATGCACCTTCTTCTGAAATGAGCCTATCAGCCTCAGCCCATGTATTGGGCTGTAGGTGGCCATGTTCTGGAAGGAAGTGCCATTTCTCTTCTGCCAGGTGACTTGCAAAACATCCATCCAGAGCGAGAAGTTGCAATAGATATTTGCCTCTCCCCCGAGGGCTGCTACGATGATGGTATCAGATTGGATGGGTTCCTTCCAATCTAGGAACAAAGCAAACCCCAAAATCAGGGCAGGCCATAGTGCCTTGAAACGCCCAGTCACATGGTTCCCATCTTGCAGAACACTGGAGTAAGGAATTCCACCACGAGGCCGTGGGGCACACCTGGAGATCGCAGACACCCTGTGTCTGCCACAGGTGGCCATCACATCACTATCCTTTTCTGTACAATTCCATGGAAAGGAGGAAGGCAGCATGGGATCAGAGGGCAGGCAGGCTCTTTAGCAAGCCCAGCAACCCCCCAGCAAAAGCAGGTCTCGCTGCCAAGAGCAGCCCTGCTCCCCTCCTGCCGGCACCTGCAGGGCTGCGGGGAGGCAGAGCAGCCCGGGGCAGCCCGCAGCCAGGAGGCAGCACCAAGGGCTGCAGAGGGATCTGCCCTGCCCCAGCCTCTCCCCGGAGAAGTGTGCACCACCCGGACACGGACACTGGAAATGCAAACCTGCTCCATCCCCTGTGCTGAGTTCAGCAACACCAACAAAGGAAGGCAATGTCCAGGCAGAACATACAGATTGTGAGCAAAGGCAGAGTGCCCTGTGCTCTCTCTGAGCAAGCCTTACCCAATTTGGCTGCTGCTGACTCGTGCCCAGCTTACTACCTACTCTTCCAGTTCCCATGTAGTATATTTTAGTCAGCATGGTATCCGTGTCTCTCTGCTTGCTAGGAAAAGCTGGTGCTGCTCCAGAGTTAAGCTGGTGTGGGGAAAAGGTGCTCCACTCACCCATTGCCGGTTCCACTTGCTGGCAGCCTCTGCAGAGCAGCAGGAGGCAGATTTCAGCCCAGAAGAGCAGGGGGAAAATCACTGTGGGACGAAGTAATTGCCCAGGAAAGCTCATCTTTCTCCTTGTTTCCTTCAAAGGGCGGCTGGCATTCCCAGGGAACCGTTTAAAATGTTGGCGCCTTTTTTCTGCACTCAATCCAATCAGCAGCAACCGCTGGTCAATCATTGATCTTTATTGTGCCCTGGCTGCCAACAGCACTGACTGCCAGAGAGGGACACAAACAGCACTCACTCCTTCTTTTTTCTCACTTTTTTCCTCCTTCTGCAAAGATTGGTGTTGTCCCTTGTTCACCCCATCCTGGTGATTTGCTAGGAGGCATCACAACCACTACTTGCACCTCTCAAGGAGTAAATTTGGGATCTTCCTGGTATATGTGGGAGGTGTCTGATGGAGAGGGAAGAAACAAGGGACCACAGGCCCTGTCAGACGCTGCTCCCTTTCTCTTTGGCAGGAAAGGGGTGGTGGGAAGGGGGGTGCTGCCTGTGGATCACTGCCTCTGAGGCTGGCTGCAGGTCATGCTGGGTGCCAATACTGGAGTCGGGTTACAGTGATCGAGATCACTTTTCTCCCTTGGAGCTGGCACAGAGGAGTCACAAACAAGCGTAGGAGATGATTCCCCATCAGGAGAGCAGTGTGGAGACACCTGCAGGTGCCACCATTTTGCCACAACCCACAAGCAAACCAGACCCCCCAACTGGATTGCGAGAGGACTCACCGCAGGGAGCAGGTTTGGCGGAAGTCTCCTCACCCCAGATGTGTTTGCATCTGATAAAATTCCAGCAAAGGGAAGCCAGGGGTGTGACGGTGCTCCTGGGCTCAGAGGCGATGCCCTGTGCCCAAGGACTTCCCTGTAAAACTACACAGTGCAGCTCCTGCCCCCACGGCAACCCAGCGTGGAGATCAAGCACCATGTGAGGTTCCAAGTTGTACTTAGAGCAGGATACCCACTGCCCTCTACACAGGCTTTCTGTAAGAAAGGGAGAAGGCTATTTTACAGGAAAACATGAGAAGCAAATGCCAGTCTGTGTTCATCTCTGCTGCTTATGACTTTGACTCTTCCCTCCATCAGGGGCAGAATCATCAAGTTCTCTAATTCTCATAAGTTCTTTGATTTCTTACAGTTCCACCCCTCCCTTCTCCCCGTTTTGTAGATGAATTCCATACAAGGTGAGATGGACTGCAGAACATCCCTCCTGGCACCTCCATTAGGGGAAGAGGCTCACCCCAGCCTCTCATTTCTAGCTACAGCACCAGCTTGGCTGCAGGCAGTGAGCAGGGCAGTGAAAGCAGCGCACACCAGCATGTCAGAGCCTTCCCACAGGGTCCCTCTGGCGTTTTCAACTTCTCTCCCCTGATGCCTGGTCCCATCCCAGCCTCCTCTGTCCCAGACTTCTGCTTTGAGCAGGAGGGGTGTCTCTACTGCCAGCAAGGCAGAAGCGTTTTGGGCTAAGAGCAAGCTCCCTGTCTGAGAGGCTGCTGAGAGATGCTCCAGAGCAAACTGTATGACATGGAGCAGAGAAAGTAATGACAACTCACTTATGTCCCCTTTGCCAGGGTCAGAATTGCCAACCAAATTCAGGCACTTTGTTAAACTCAGAAACCTCAACAAAAAGAAACATCAAGATTTTGGTGCAAGGAATTTGGGACAAGAAAGGACAAGTGAGGACAAGAGAGGAGGCAGTTAATGCTGCTGAGCTCACACAGGGAACTTTCCTGGCTTAGAAGGGCCAAAGAGCCCATGGAGGTGAATATGCTCAATGCACATGGGCAGCTCCATGGGGGCACAAGGTCACTGTCCCAGGCAAAGTGACAGTGTAGCTAACACTATGCAATCAGCACAAATACCAACCACTGCAATGAGTACTGCAGTGTACCCAAGAAACAATAGACTTAGCAGAGCAGATCTGAAGTATTAAGCAGACAACTGACACCT
This sequence comes from Daphoenositta chrysoptera, assembly GCA_013397915.1. Taxonomy (NCBI): domain Eukaryota; kingdom Metazoa; phylum Chordata; class Aves; order Passeriformes; genus Daphoenositta; species Daphoenositta chrysoptera. Next base: position 56,282 of record VZRO01001567.1, on the reverse strand, counting down.
TACTTCTATTAATAAATCCTAGAAAGTAGGCAACCTACATTTAATACCCTTAAAATCAAACCATTCCAAAGTAGGTATGCAAAGATTCTCAGAAAACTGCACTAGGCCATTTCCCGTTTTTCCTCTTTGAGTATAGGTTCTGGTATTTAAAGAGAAACCTGCAGCAAGCAATGATATTTCTTGTTACTCAGATGATGGGCAACTAAAATGCACCACAATCTCATTTATTAAAATAGCTACATTCCTGTAAACAAGGAAGGCTCAAGGCAAATTGGTCTTGGTGTTTATGATGAGACCTAGGCTTTCTGGAATTTACCTGAAGGATAATATAAAATAAAATATACCGATTGAAAACAAAAAAAAAAGGTTTGTTGTTTGGTTTTTTTTTTTTCCTAAAAAGGGTAGGGTTTTTTTCTGCAAGCTTTTCATTCCACCTTAGCCTTTTGTGTAAAATTTCAAGTGCTCTTTTACTAGACAAAGCTGCCTTTTCCTCCTTTTTTCTTAGGGTGGTTAAGGACCACAGCTTCTGACACACTAGGGAATTCAAAACTCTGTTTGTATTGTGTAGGAGTCTTAGACTGAGGATTCTCTCATACTTCCCAGAAATTTCAGGTGGCTTTTCTCAAAGTTGAGCAGACTACAACAGGGTCTATCCACAAAGAGCTGGACAAGTATTCACTGCTCCTTTCACACATAGCTTTATATGTCCAAAGATGAAAGCAGCAGAGATATGAGAAGGCCCTTTGTATGGCTTCCAAAAATATGAGCTGTTTCTGGTGTACTGAGTGAAAACAAAAATACACTTGATTTGTATCTGCCTGGCTTGATAGTCTCATTTATAAAAGAGAAAAATACAATCAATTAGTGCAATTCTCTTGTTTCAGCTGATTTCCAGGGGCTCAGTGCTGAAAACTGAATGAAAAACAATGGGTTATATTTTCTTCCATGTCTGATTTCATAAGAAAATTTACTGGTGTGGTATTTAGATGAATCATTCCCCCAGGGTCACGCAACGGAGAATTGATGAACAATACTTTCAAAGGTCTACCACCAAAACAAAGTTTCTTTTCACTATACAAATTTAGTTCCATGCCTCTGCCAGCACTGGTTTCAGAAGAATATTCTTCCTATTTCAGCCAGTGCCTGTAAAATATCTAAGGCAAACATTTCAGCTACACTTCAAAGTCATACCTTCAGCCAGAGTTGCTTGCATCTTACTGCCCTCTTAGAACTAGGAACCCAGTATCTGGCTAGAGAAAAATACCAACACAATACATCTATGCAATAGCCTGGCATGCCAAAAGAGAAACACGGACATTTTATACAGCCTGAAGAACCTTCATTTTATCTATCTGTCTATCTATCTATCTATCTATCTATCTGTATCTCAACAGTTAAAAAGGACACTTTTACATGAGTTAAAACCTTAACCCAAACTGGCTAATGTCAGGGTCAAAGGATCCCAAAGCTAAGAGGTGCAGGCTACATTTGCTTTATAAAAAGAAACACATTACTCAGAGCCAGTTTTATATAAGTGAGAGGCAAGCAGGAAGGTGGCATTCCTGCTTGCCCTTTTTCCATCAGTTAGGAGAAATTATACATCAACACCACTTGTTCCTAAGGTGGACAAAATGCAGTGACACAAAGTGGCCAAAGGCAAGGTTGGGTGAGACTGACAACTGCCCAGCCTCAAAACAGGCAAAAATCCTGGGATTTTTTTTTTTTTTTTTTTTTGGTGGCAGTAGTAGCTCAGAACATTCTCATAGAATTTATTTTGAAAATACGGTCTGCTTCCATTTACTTACAAAGTTAACCTGCTTCATATAATTTGTATTGGAGCAGCGAAATAGAGCAGTCTATTTCACTTAAATATGCTACCAGTTTTATGTCTATTTCTCATCTCAAGCTCCACACCAACCTCACCTACCACCTCCACTTACAGCCATGCAGGGCCACAGCAGACAAAAGATGTTGGGGATCAAACCCGCCCATTTATTGAAATCACTCATTTATTAAAACAAATACTAGGTATCTGTATAAACCCATACAAAATACAACTTTCAAGGAATTGCTTACGAATTGTTAACAGAAGTAACTGGACAGACAAGCACAAAATAATCACAAAGAAATCTCATAACGGCAGTTAGGATGTTCATCATTCATAGTCAAAACTTCTGAGTCCCTCAGTCATGCTTTTGTTTATTCCACAAAAGGTGCTTTGTATCTTTTTCATATTCTTTTTTTCCCCCATAGCTATCAGCCAGTTAATTATCCATGGTCTGTATTCTTGCTATGTGAAGCCAAACACCACAGCAGTAGCATACAGCATTTTATGGCACTGCATCTTAGTAGATGGCTTTGTACAGCATGAAGGTAAGTACATGTATTGGTTTTAAGTGTTCTGTATCTGGATGTCGTGTTCTCCTTCCGATATCATGAATGAAAAATAAATCTTGTACAGAATTTTACTTGTAAGCCAGCTTCTGGACCTATCATGCTCGTAAACAGAAACCTCTAAAACCTTTTAAAAATTCTATATTCAGCTAACAAGTAAAAGAAACTATACATAAACAGATACTTTTGTGACTCCAAGCCCTGCTTTCCCACACTCCCGGTGATCAGCTTGTAGAAAACAATGATAGATGATCTCTGCCATTTTCCTGGGTTTGAATAGATTTCTCACTGCCCTTGTGCCTTCCCCTCTTCCTTCAGGAAATCCTTTTCTTTACCCATGTCCAAAATCCCTGTTTCTGCAAGAGATTAGTTTCTTTTTTTAATTAAAAACCCCCAACTAAACAAACAACAAAACCTTGGTCCAAACACTGGCAGAACCTCATGTTAAAACCCAAATAAACTGCTCTAAATTGCAAGTGCAGACTCTGCAGAATGGCAAGGGCTGAGGCCACACAGCCTGCTCAAAAAGGTGCCAGGGGTTCTGGTTCTGGTTCTGGTTCTCCACCCCGTTCCTGCCCTCCACAAACCCAGGGGAAAACCTTCTTCTCCCCTGCCCTCTTCCCTCCTGGAGGAAGATATGAAGCTGCAATGGTGGAAAAGTTTGGACAAACCATTACTTCCTCCTTTGACAGTTAGGGGACTAAGGAGAAAAAAACCCGAATTGTAACAGCTGTAGCCAGTTCCCCTTTCCCCTCACTCACCAACTGGGCTATTACAAAGTGTTGGGGGGGGAGGGGCTAAAAAAGTATTTTATAGCGAAGACCAGGCTTACTCATTTTCAACTCACGCACTTGCTTTCATTTTAGTTCAATTGTCTTTTTGACTACAATTTAGTGATTCATGTGGGATGCCCATTTGAAATACATGGATGAGGAAAAACCAGATGACATGCATTTGCTCCGGGAAGCCAGAAGGAGAGGAAGCAGCCTGCACTGGTGGCTTCCCACAAGACCAGCATCAGCCAGGTGGGCTCATTTCCCCTTCCCTAAGTCTACAAGACTTCATGAGCATAGGGTGCAATTTAGGGAATTACACAAGATTGCAGCTCTGATCTGACCTACTGGTTATAAACAAAGCATTTTCAGAATAGGGAACATTCCTTGCCCTGCACTGGTATTTATCTGCCCATATGGAAATAAATAAAGCACCCACCTCCTCAGGCCTACCAGCCTCCTGCTTCCCACTGCACTCACCTGCCACTACACCAGGACACAAACAAAAGGCACTGGACAACCTACTACCCCTGCAACTGCTCTTTTATTGCCCTGCTTCCTCCTGCAGGTGGGTGGGAGACCAGGAAACACAAGGCACTTGTGATGCATCAAGGACATTAAGAAGAGGGCTGTGGAAAGCCCTGAGAAAGAGGGAAGAAGGAAACATCTATGTGCCTTTTACCTCGCTTTCCAGGAGAGGTTGCGGGAAATCAGACTTGGCACTTCCTCATGACTGCTGGCTTGAAGCCTGTTGCTCCTGGCACCTGGGTTATAAGTTCAGGCTGGCTGGAGTCTTGGCCTGATTTCTTGTGCCCTTTAGGGAACAAGTTCAACACTTGAAGTTCAGAGCAGTGTGCTGGGCTATTCCACGGATTTTCTGCAGCGCAGCTCCTGGTGGGGGGCTCCTTTGGTCCATCAGCAACCCTTTCCAGGCCAGCAGCCTTACAATATGCTTTTGTTTCAGACAGTCCCCCATCCACTTTAGAGTTTGCAATGTTAAAATATCAAAAAAGTAATAAACAATATTCAAACCCCCCAAAAATACAAAGAATGAGTTCCATTAAATGGATCCACACAGCCAGCCTGGGTTTCAAATGAATACTTTACATTTTTTTCTTACAAAACAGAATATTATAGTATAACAAAATAAATAAATATCTATTATAAATTGTCCTTTTTGTATTTCTCTTGGAGAAAGTCACAGGAGGTTTCCTTGGAAGCTTGAGGTGCCATTTTAAGAGTTTCTCTCTTGCATGTGTAGGGTGGGCAGCTTCTCAGGTGTTCAGTGGTGCACTGAGGCTGGGGGACACTGCAGGAGCCCACCTGCCTGCAGCTCTGTACTGCCTGCACTTCTTCACCTTGGTACAGGCAGGAAGTACCTGACAAAAGAGAGGTTGTTGTGTTTATTTCTTCAAAATATATGGATGTTTTAAGTGTGAGGGTAAAGATCCTGGATATTTGTATTGCCAAATGAGTCTTTGCATCTCTCTGTGAGGGAAGACCAAAGTTTTCCCCTTGCAATCCCACCAGCAGTCTTCAGCTTGGACTTAGAGTTATAACGCCCATGGAAGATGTGTTGCATTTCCTCCACTGCTTCTTTTTCTCCAAAATTTTCACCAAAATTCAGGGTGCACATGCTAGGCATATATTGTAAGGAGGATGAGGAGCCTTCACAAAACTGGACAGTGATTTTTCTGAAACGATGCCACTTCACTCAGTTTACCCCCACCTCAAGCTTGTGTCCTGCACCCCCTGCACTAGGGCAGCCTCGGTGGACAACCAGCAGTGCCTCAGCCCGTGCCACAGCGTGGACCCTGCGCTCCCCTCCGAGAGACACGGTTTTCCTCTAAGACCACGTTTTGTTTGAGACACATCCTCAACGCTGCTGCCTCTGTAAGCTGCATTGGCTGTGCTGAAGTACATTATTTTAGGAGCTGCAGAAGACCAGTGCAAGGGTCTGGGCCACTGCTTGCACAATTATTTTGTGCATAAATGTAGTAGCAGGGTGATGTGACAAAGCCGCAGCGTGCCGTGTCATTGGCACAGTGAATGTCCTCTAGCTGCCAGCACTCTTGGGCACCTGGTGGCTAGCTATGCAGAATCAGGTTTCCCCTTCTCAGCTGTCTGGCTGGGGGGGGCGAATTCCTGTGTCCCTTTCCATCCCAGGTTCAGCCTTGCTTGGGCAGTGTGCAGGCAGCCCTGGTGCGGCTGGGCAGAGCCAGGTCAGGGCACTGAGCTCCGTGACCTGTGGGGGTGACCCTTGCAGCACCCTGAGGAAAGGCAGACCTACCCAGCACGGCCAGGTTGGGTTTCCCTCTGGGTCACGTAGGTGCCTGAGGCAGGGGTAGAGGAGGCAGGTGAGAAGGAGAAGGGAGGTCAGGGGGACCAGGACCCCCACTGCAATGGCAATGGCCGGTGCCATGCTGCTGTCTGGACCTGTGGGAAAAGCAGAGGTACTCAGTTTGTGCGTGAAGTGAAAAACCAACCCGAAACCCATTTCAAATATCCCTTGGCAACTCCCCAGGGTGAAATGGAGTGGAGAAGGGCATTGGGAGCACATTCCAGCATAAGGCACTCAAGCGGCACTGCCAGCAGACTTGTGCTTGGGGTCTGATGTCATGGTCAGGCATGTGGAACCCAGCCCCTCTGAGCTGCCCAGCACTGGCCTGTCTTGTTGGTGTGTCATGCTGCGTGACTGAGAACCCTGTCACAAACAGTCCTTCAGAGACAGGGAGGCTGGGGCACATCATGGTGGGTAAGGGGACCTGATGAGCAGTAAGACATTATGTGCCATTGCCCAGGGCATCTGGACGTTCCATGGCACCTCCTCCATCCCTCCCAAGCCCAGCCACAGCTGCTCTTCCAGGTGCCTTCCCCACCTGCTCCCAATCCTCTGAGGAGTTTTCTGATCTACCCCAGGAGATGTTTGGCAGTTTCTGCCCCACTCCAGAGCAGGAGCAAAGTTACATACTGACCCTGCTCCAGGCTGGCTGTGGGCAGGACCAGGGTCACATTTAGAGAAGGGTGTTGTATCATGCAGGTGATGGGGTACTCCTGAAGGATTTTGGAGTGGGTGTGGGTAAAATTGCTGATGACAGTCACGGTCTGGTTGTTGAACTTTATGTGGTACTCCCTTGGTTTCTGCTGCAGGATGCTGGGAAGGTGCCATGTTATTTTTGGAGCTGGTTTCCCTGTTGCTGAGCAGCTCATCCCCACCATTTTCTCAGAGTCCTCAGCTTTGTCTGGACTGGGTATAAGCTTGGTTTCCACTTTGGGGTCCGAGATGGCTGTAAACAACAAAGTGACAAAGTCCATTAGTTTTTGCCCTTGTTTGACCAAAGAGCATCTTTATTTACAATTATCTTTGAGGACAAGCTTGCTATCTAATCTTACCTCCCCCCTCCCAAAGCCCCAGCAGTGACAAATAAACGTGAAAGTGATCAGAAAGCAGTCAAGAAGTGAAGAGCTAGACAAAAAAAAGGGCAAGAGGGTGGAAGCATCTGTTTCAATTCTGTTACTAGCAGCAGCACCCCAACTGAGAAGTGGTGATTATGGCTCAGTTAAAAGCAGAAGGTAGTGAAATCATATGTCCTTTTCTCTCTGAAAGAGCTGAACTGCTTGAATGAGTTAAAATTATTTTCCTTTAAAATTACCTGCAGGATTAGGTTTACTGCTGTTTGAGGTGTGTAGAGCTGTAAATCAAAGGACTAAATGCATCTATTTATGCAAGACAGTAATAGTGAATTTGTATGTGGTTACACCACGGGGTTTCACCTCTGCAGGGTTTGTGCTTGTATAACTTTGTTCCCTCTGGTACTGGGTTTCGGGTGCATCATAGTATCCCTTTAAACTTTCATTAAAGATCACTTGTACTGAACACTCTCACTCCAGAAGATTTGCGGATGCTGACATATTTAATTTTAGTCTGGAAGAAGGATGAACTACAGCCATCATTCATGCTGACTCACTCACTCCCATGAAGCCTGCTTGTTGATTCCTATTTATACAAACTGTAATTGTAAGGAATAGATAAAGGGGAGAAGTTCAGGAAGCTGTTTTCAACCTGGAGAGAACTCCAGGTGAGATCTGAACACATAAGGACACATCGGCCCCATGTGGAAAAATCGCCTATTTATTCTTTGACATAAAATCATGCCATAATTTAGGTCAGAAGGTCAAACTGGAGATTGTCCAGTTCAAGCTTATGCTCAGTTTGATAAGGTCAGTTTGTGCAGGCCACTATCTATAAAGGCATGCAGTTCCATTTGGGAGTGCACTCCGTGGGTTTCTGTGAGGCAGCTCACCTGCCTGCCTTCTACTTCAGTGCATGTGCTGATGCAATAGGGGTCCAAACCACACTCTACTTCTCGGTCTCTGTTTCTGAGAATATTACATTTTTAACCAATTAAGTGGCAATTCTAGTTTCAGTCAAGTCTGAGTTACCATGAATCCCCTCTGATTGAAAAAGTATCCATTACTATAATTAGTAGAACTCCATGTGTATATTACTACTTACAGAAGAAAAATAACAGTGGTAGGTGCAATATTTATGCTGAAATTAGTTTTTGTCCCACCACTAGAACATACCACTATCATTTAGCAATCCTGCTTTTAAACAAGTGAACAAAACTTCCTTCTTAGAAAAAAACATGGTTTTTCCTTTTGTGAGGTATACAAAGATTTGCCTGTGAGGTGTAGCAGACACTGTGAAAAGGAGAAAAAGGCTTGTGCCAGATGCATAATGGCACTTATAACCTCCTAGTACAATTCCAGATGCACCTCAAGAGGTTGTCTGTGTCCTCTAAGCCGTAACTGCCAGAGGGTGGAAGCAAGACTTTGTATACCAACAATTTTGCTGCTTTTTGTTTGTTGTTTGATTTTTTATAAGTCTGACCTCATTTACTTACTATGGTTGTGCGAGCTTAGAAAAAATAAGCTTGTATTTCTCATGTTTTGCATCATCCATAGACAAAAACTCAACCCCCACAAGGTTGCTGAAACCTCTGAGAAAAACAAGGAAAGTGTGTGTAGGGGGATTTCAGTTGGAACTTCTCAAAATCTTCCATGTATGAAGACTAGTGTCACAAACAATTTATGTTTCAATTAATAAATGATCTCTGAACTTCTTCTTTCACTCACGGGATGCATAAAAATAACATATCCACCCACAGCATTTACTTCAAATATTACATTGCAAAATTCAAAAGTAATCAAAGGGAGAAGTCACAGATGTTACCATAGAGGATGAGAAAAATTTCTCAGTGTCTTGCCAGAAACACATGAACTCTATACCTGCTCTTCTTCTGACTGAGCAATTCTCTCTTTTCTCACAATGGACCCCAAGGAATCATCCGGTTGGATCATTCCTAGCTTCTCTCTAGCAAATGTCTGTAATAGATGCACTGTCAAAACATGTAAGTGCTTGCTTTTGCAGTAAAGTCCTGCTACACTGTTAGTATGTGCTGGCTGCTTGTTTGATGCAGACACTTAACTGCTTCTTTTGCCTTTCATCAAAATATTTGTTTCCAGTGAAAAAGTCTTTGCATGAGAGGTTGTGTACAAGTACTTGCTTTAGTCTCTCTTGAAGATCAGTATTGCAGATGTTCTCAAATTTGAGCTGTCGGCATTCCCAAATATTTGAAAAAAGGACTTTCTGTAATGGCTTTCTGTAATAAGAGGGAGACTGTCAGGTCACGATATGCTTTTTATGTTTAAAGGCTTAGCAGTGGTGTTATAGAGAATGATAAATGATTGTAGGAATCACAGTGTGCCTCGTGATGACAGAAAGTTTTTTCCAGCCATATGGGTGTTCACCAGCAGCACTGTGCCTTGGTTTGCCTAAGAAATTGTGATGGCATTTTTCCGCTGTGCTCAAGACTTCCAGGCAAATGGTGCTGTCTACAGTGAAGGCAGGCAGTCCCCAAAGATGGCCCAGCAAATGTCCAGGGAATTTTGTGACTCAATAAGTCTTGCCCATCCTCATGTGGCACATCTCCCCCTCTCCATACCTCTCCCTCAATCCTCATCCTGGATTTCATTCTGATCCTCTTTGACAATGAAAGTTGGTGAAATATTTCCAAAGTAAAATGAAGGCGGAAAGGGAGCAGTCTGTTTAAAAGAGACCCACGAAGCTTGCTAGAAACTATTCTGTTCCAAAATGGATTTTGCTACAGTGTAGGAAATTTCTGCTTCTTCCTGGGTTTGCTGTTTTCAGCCAGGCAGGTCTGACATCCCTCCAGTCATACCTGTTCCTTTTTTCACAGTGTTGTATCCAGTTCTTACGCGGTTTCACTTCCCCTCATCACACAGCGATGGTGCCCATCCCGGAACAGCCGCGCTTGCGAAGGCTGCTGTAATCGGGCAATTACCAGCTCGTAAACTCCCTGGCAGTCCCCTCTTGAGGGCAAAGACATGGCAGTGTTTCATTTTCAACTGGTGACTCTGATTTGATCACCTTGCCGTGAACCTCTGAGCCTTGGGAGATTCCTGCTGGCTTCACTCTCCCTCATGGGGCACCCTCTGGGCTTGTTCAGAGAAGTTGTTCCATCATTAGGAGTTGGGGAATAAGGAGCAAGACTGTGGCTTTTAAGCAGCATCGTATAAATTAGCGTCAATGAAATAACCATATATGAACTAAAATCTTCTGTCAGAGTGCCAAATACTCAGTTTGTTCGTGGTGACCCTCCATGTCAGGCTCTTTGACACAGCCCATTACAGGAAGGCCACCATGACCTCCGTGAGGCAGCCTCTGGCAGTGGCCTATGAGCCTATGAGAGAAGTTAAACCTTTCTCTGCTGATGTGTTTTCATCTGAGATGCAGGAAGAGATGCTTGCCATGAGTGTGTGTGGCAGCAGAAAAACATCCCTTTTTTTTAGAAGTAGTGCTCTGGCAAAGGATGAACCATAGCCAGAATGTTGGTGATCTTGGGAAGGAATTCCCCTACTTGGATAGAAAAAAAAACCAAACCAAAACCAAAAATCAAAAGAAATCTCTGTGTTTAGGTTTACATTATAAAAAAGAATGGGATCCCTCTGCAAGGCACTTCCATGTTTTTCTTGTAATAAATAATCAGTTGTTTACCCTCTGACTGGCTCAGAACTGGGTTTCTTTAGGAACTTTCCTCTTGATATATGAAATACTGCATGGCTTTCTCCTAATTTCCCTTTTCTGCCCTAGGATTTTTCCCAAAAGAGGAGGAAAAGAACTTTTGTTCCAGACTTGGTTTTCCCTTGAATTTTCCACCACCACCTCCTTTCCCCTATAAATTAGGATCTTCCTTTCTCCACACACAGGACTCCAGAGATGTGTGTGGACGTACGTGTCTGTGTCTTTGTCAGCAGAAGGTACTAGGGTTAAACAAAATACTCTGCAGGGGTCATATCACCAGTGGCAGGTCACAGACACTGATACTCTCCACATGGGATATGATCTTTGGCCAATGTCCCCACAGCAGTCTCATCCACGAGAAAGCCAGGAGCCAACAGGGTGTCGTCAGAGCATATTTAATGTCTCAGCTTTCTCAGCTGGACAAAACCCAGCAGCTTTCCTTAAAAGATAAGCAGCTTGTCACTTTTGGTTCTTTTGAGTTAATCTACTTGTCTTATTAAAGGTTGCGCTTGCTAGTTGATGATTTCATATGGAGGTGACAAATATTGCCATCTTGACTCATGATTTGTTTCAACTCTCTTCTTTAAGCTAGTTGATGCTGACCTGCTTAAGATATTCATGTGTCAAATCCCATGAGCTGTACAGTATTTCAGCCTTTTTTTTTTTTTCCCCATCATTTTCCTGACCCCAGTCCAACTACTGCTATTTTTACTGGAGCTTCAAAATGACCTTCCAGCTATTCTGGTCATGCATGTGCCTCTTTGCCTTTTGAATACTTTGCAGTTTGTTTAAAACCAAATGCAGAGCAAGTGTAAAATTGCCCGATTTCCAGGATTAGGAGATGAGAGCAGCAGGGAAAGGAAGCAGAGGAGGATGGGTTTTGTGGCTGTGGCCAGGCAGCTGTCAGCACCGCACAGGGTCAGGGAAACTTGGAGGAAGTCATGGGTTACGCATCAGTTTTGAACCTCGCTGTTGCTGACTTGAAAAGGAAGAGAATTAAAGAACTGTTGAATGCTGGTTTCCCATCAGAGGTAAAACCAGAGAGGGAGAGAGAGCCAGGGAGAAAGCTGGACCATTTCCCCCGCATCAATGTAGCAATGTTAGGGAAGGTTTTTCACAGGAAAAATGACTTGGTCCTCAGATGAGCGCCCACACACAATTACAGTGCCTTACCATAAACCTTGAGACACATCCTGCCGGTGACAGCCCCCGAGGGAAACGTGTTGAAGATGCATTTGTAGCATCCTTCATCTTGGAGGGTGGCTCCATGAAGGGAGATGGCCGAGGCTTGTAACTCGCTGTGGGCAAGGCTCACGCGGCTGACGTAGGCCTCGGCTATCTTCTGGCCGTTCATCGTGCTGTAAGTTGCTATGTTGTCTTCAGCCCCGTCCGTCTCCTTCTGCCAGGTCACCTGTATCACATCTTCTTTCGTGACTGACCGGCACGAAAAAGTAACGTTTCCTCCTACCTGAACTGACTGGACCTTTCTGTTCGTCACCTGCACAGAGGCTGGGGGAGAAGCAGGTGCCACACTCAGCATTTCTCACACTCTTCTGCAGCCCAACCCCAGCAGAGGCCCCCGCAGCCCCTCACCCTCATTTCCAAGCAGAGCAACTCTGGAGGATTTCTCTATCCCTCCATCCAGGGAAAAATTGAAAATGCAGCATGAAAGAAATACCCTGAGAGTTTCACTGGACCTGCCACGTCTCACACCAAGCATTCTGCCAGCCTGATATCTGTGCTGCAGAGAACACCACTGAGGAAGGCAGCTCTGGTGTTGGAAGCCACTGATTTGTCTGCTGGGACTGCTACCCCACAGGCACCCACAGAGAGGTTTCCTAAACTTGCAGCCATGCCAATGACCAAACAGCTGTTGGCCCAATACCACCCTCTGAGCTCTCCTGTGGCAGTAGGTGAAGCAAATCAGTAAAACTGTTAAAAATAATGATGTCCTTCACTATACATCATATGTTCACCCTTGTCAGAGACTGGCAAAGAACAGAAAACCAGAAGGAAAGAGCAAGGCAAGGGAGGACCTGAGGCCAGCTATATCTGTCCTCTTACCTCAGCATCGAAGTCATGCTGCTGAGAAGCAGGTGCAGAAGAGATCTTACTGAAAGCCCACAGGCAGAAAACTTTCATAGCATAAATGCCATGGTATTAAAAGTCTCCAGAGTAAAGAAGAAAGTATTTAGTCTCCTCTTCCGATTTGTAGACATGAAAAAATTGTTAAGGGTACAGGCAAGGTGAAGCTGACAGCTCAGCTCCTCAGTTCTCTTGGGATAATAGTTTTCAAAGTTTATTTGTGCATGTCAGCATGGGAAAGGAGATAGCAGCAGTAACAGTTGCAGCACTGAAAACATAATTCAATTTACAAGAAATGGAAATACCTTTGCAGACTTTAAGGAGGAATGAGGCTGTCTGCAGTGCCTAGAGGTACACTAGGTTAACCCACTCAACAAAGTGCTCTGAGATTCTGGCTGTGACCGTGGCCAGGCAGATTTCCACCAAAGACCAAGAAGCCAGTTGTCAAGTTGTGCCAGTCACTTTGCTTTCCAGATCTCAGCAGTGCCATAGGCAGACTACAAATCATAATCATGGAAGCTAGTTTGAAACTAATTCAGCCTTTTCTACATGATTTTTAAATACAAAACCAGTGTAATACACCCATGCTTTTCATGGCCTGAGCAGATACCTACAAGCATGGTTTTCCTGCTTTATAGTTTGCCCATTGCAATAAATTTATACGTCTCTCTGGAACTTATAAAGACACTGGTGGTAAATTAAGAAGAGGATACTGTCAACACAACCAGCAGTGACATGTCTGAAGCCCCAGGCAAGTAGTACAGTGCCACAAGTACGGTGTCACCAGTGGGCTTTTGCCCCAGGAGGGTGCAAGGTGGGGACGGCAGCACCCAGCAGCACAGGAGGAGGCTGGCACTGAGGCCCCTAATGCTGTTAGGATAATGACACAGACACCCAGACAGACGAAGGAGTTACCTGGAGCAGCAGTCCAGATGCTGGAGAGGAGCAGGCAAGTGACCATCATCATCTTAGCAGTGAGTCAGTGAGCAGTCTCAGTGAGACGAGCGACTGATCCACTGAGTGCCACTTCCCCTTTTTTATACGCTTTGCTCTTACTCTCGGGACATTCCCTCCATGCAGCTACAGTAAATGGCACCTTGTAAAAACCTCCTGCCTCTATGACACTCAGCTGAATTTTAGGGGACATAACAACAAATGTCAGAGCCAGAAACTCAGGTTTTCCCAGCTGTGCTGCTAGGGGTACTGGGTTTTTCACAAGCACTTTGTCCATCAGGTTAGGTTTTCATAAGCATCTAAATACAAGCACAGATTTCTAAACTGGCTCAGCACCCAGTGTCTGGGGGTTGCAGGAGGAAGGGCCACCCTGGCCCTGACCTGAGCTCCAGGAAAGGCCATGATGCAATGAGTACTGTCAATGTCCCTACATGCAACTCAGAGGACCCAGTTAGGGGTCTGCACCCTATGTGTAAATCAGTGAAGACCCAGGAGCTGCTGATACTTCTGTAATATAACTCTTTTTCTAGGTTAAGGAGACCAAAACAAACCAAGAGGTGGCCTCAGGGCCTAGGTCGTGTTGCCTAGGGGAAAGCAGAGCCTTGGTCTCACCTCTCCTCCATTGAGGTTACCTCCATCTCCACAGGTCCATGATCCTTCCCCAGCCCTGTCCCTTGGAAAGATGGGGTTGCCCTTCCACAAACACACCCTTTCCCCTCCACCATCACCTGAGATGACATAAAAATAGATCATACAACTTGTTTGAGTCATTGTTTTTGTGCCTTTTTGCTTTGTCATTGTTATGCCTGAGTTCTTCTTTTTGTGTGGGTTGTGATCACATTGCTGAAACCAGCCGAGCCCTCCGCCCACGGGTGGCTCACCTACAGCACAGCGGGGCACCCACACTGAGAGACCTCATTTGCTAATCAAACTTCTACTGGTAAATTGTGTTTCACGTTTCTGATTTCTGATGAGGTGGCTTACATTTTTGCAAATTCTTACTACTCCAAATTACTATGATTGCAAGCAAAATGTTTTCTCTCAGTTGAGTGGCTGCACAGATTAGCCTCGAATTATGCAAATTGACTGCAAGCCATCAGGTCCAAATCATAAAGTGACACAAAAAATTCTCAAACATGATTTCACATTTATGGTTCCTTCTCTCCTTCGTGGTAAGAAATCTGAAAACAGAAACAGCTCAGGTATCAGTATTCCTCTAAAGAAACATTTTGGATGTGTTTTGAGTAGGTTCAGAATTCATTCCCACAGGCCTGCAAAATTCAATTGCTTCATACTACTGTCTTTTTCCTTTGTCGTATCTCATTTTCCTTTCCTTGAGTTATTTTCATAGTTGCACTTTCCTGCAAAATTTCTGGAAGGGCATTCTGGCCTTATCAAAATGTGAGATCGCCACTTAGCGATCACAAAATGAACTGCACTCGATTGTAAAAAGAATTGCTATCCCAGCTGATATGTAGGAAATACTCTTGTCAGCTTTAGCCAACTTATTTTCTCCCAGAAACACTCTAATCTTCCAGAACCCTAAAAAAACTGTGTGCTGCTAGAGGAAACACTTTTCAGTGAAGAGCAAGCTTTCAGTCTTAGCAAAGGACAGAGACTGCTATGATGCTGGGAGAAATTTGTTTGCTTTAATTCGTTACAGCATCCCTGGTGAGAAAGAGCCGTGTGTGCTGGCTGCTCCTTCCAAGCTCTGCCTTTCCCCTGACAGCTCCTGGTACCACAGGGAACCTGAGCTTGCAGGGACCTCCCTAAAAGCCTTCATGAGTCGGTGTTTGCATGCGCATCCAGCTGCTGCAGCGTCTGTCGGACCACTCCCCTATCTCCAGGGACCAGACAACATCGGCAGTTGATTAATTACTTTAAACACAGCATTTTACTCAAAATGTGAGATCCATTAAACCAACCACTTCTTTAAAATTTTTGAGTGTATCTTTAAGTACGTGTATTCCTGCTCTGTTCATCTTTGCACAGACTTTTGGTGGATTACAGACCTTCTCCTTCCTTGTCAGTCAGATCCCATGCTCTTCTGCTTCAGTTGCACAACGTCCTCATTCTGAGAACTGCACACCATGCCTGAGGTTCAGTCACATTCCAAAGACAGTGAAAGCTTGGGAATAAATTAGGCAGAAGTAGTTCTGCAACTACTTCTTGAAAAGCACAGTGATTTGTATGATTTTCTTCCTTTCTGTTTCGCCAGGGTGTTCTCTTTAGTTCTGAGTAAATTAAAAAAAGGACATACAAGAATTGCACAGTCACAAAATGCCAGCATTTCCCACAGACCAAGTGACTAATGAAATTTAAAATTCACATAGATGAACTTCCAGAAAACATTGCCAAGGGCAGTCACTCAGGCACAATTATAGTCTAAAACATTGGTTTGTCAACCACCAGTCTATACCACTGTTTCTTCAACCATCCAAGCCCAGGTTAACAACTGGACTGCTGCCTACCTTGTCAGAAGGATTCAGTGCCACCTCTCAAGACATTGCCTGTAAAGACAACAAAACGGGTGGAGAGGGTTTCATCCACTTCTGAATTGCAGTGACTTTTGATTCCTCAGCTCTAGTTGTAGGCAGCACTGTTGGGAAGCAGCTTGTGGAATGCAATTGAACAGGCCTGGAACTCTGTAACATGTTTAAGTAGTGCCTGCATATGGCAAATCACTCTACATCTCAGTTGAGTTTGGGGAGCTGCAGTACACTGAGGTAAAAGCAGTGGCTGCATCTACCAACATTTGCTCCAGCCTGTCATTGCATCAGGGCAGGCTGTGGCAGTTCAAAGCCAAGGGATGCTGCAGGACCAGGCGGTGCTCATTTGGGCAGGGTTACAGACAATTTGCTGTGTTTGGGCCCGGGTTTCAGCTCAGAGGACACAAGCGTAGTTTGTACACAGACACAGCTGTTCATCCTTGTCATGTTTGAATTGGAGGTATGTGATATGTGATCTCTCCCCAAACTGGACTCCCTCCCTCTGCTAACACACTGCTGCTGTCAGCTGCAAGTTACAGCTTCTGCTGCTGAAATCTGGCGCTGGACTGCCTAGTGAAGTGCAAAACAGAAACAAAGGAGGGGGCTACTTAGCGGAATCCTAGCTCCTGGTGGTGTACCTCTATCTGCAAAACCACATGTTCCCAGGGGACAGTACATGTTCCTAAAGTGTCCTGTTAACTGCCCAACACCTCTGAGGTTTGATGAAATTGCTGCAGACACCTGAAGTCTTACAGAGATTTTGTTTTTCTTTTCTGGCAATGTACCACAATTACAATGTGTCAACTAAAACTTGATTCCTCCCCGGCCAACCGGCCCTGCAAACTGTATTTCTGGTTCTTCTGTTTTTCTTCTTCCTTGTAGCTCAGGTGAAAAAAAAAAAAAGGATAAAAGTATAATAATTTTTTAAAAAGGACAAAAAGGAGATGAAGCAGCATAAAAAGACTGCACTAGAAACCTTCAGTAGCAAAGGCTGTGCTTCATTGTGGTTTTAAGTGTTTGGTTTTTTACCATTCAGTTTGTCACAGCATTTCTCAGAAGAGCAAGATGGCTAGGCATGTGGTTTCCTCTTACCAAAAGCACCCAAAGTTGCTATTTTAGACCACAGAACCTAGATGAAGTCCGTTCTGCAACACATTAGTCACTTTTTGGAGGCCACCAGCTCATCCCAGCACCCTAGGAAGCTACATCACTCATCCATTCCACTCTCTTCCTCTCCCACCCCCACTTGTTAATGTTTGCCTGCAGTGGAGGCTTTGGGGTGTTTTTTGGTTTTTTTAGGTGCACAACATTTGGGTGCTGCATACACTTATAGTGAGATAATGAGCTGCTTTGGTCACTGAGTTTCATTCTGTAACACAGCCACTACAGAAAACAATTCAGCCAGCAAGGAAACCACACCAAAATTGGCTACCAAAGGGTGCAGAGATCCAGTGGAAGGATGGGAAACTGCCTACCAAAAATAAGGTAAGTCCAATACCATTTTATATTTAATTACAAAACAAGAGGACTAAGGGAGTGATTCCAAAACAAATGATACCTGCAATGAATCAGCCTCAAGGGATCATGCAAGGCACCATGAGGAGCTTCTTGATTAACAAAACATCATTTAGCAAGCAAATTAAGATGAACAATATAGTTCTTAGTATGTCAAAGAGTATGGCCTCAGGATGATGTTTAGAGAGGTTTTGTTGTCTGTAAGCTCCCAGCACAGAGAGTCTGCTGAAGGGAGGAAGGGAGTTCATCCTGGTGAGGAACAGAAGGAACAGAGAACACTTGTCATCCACTACAAGTTTCCAGGCAGGAAAACTACACTTCGAGGAGATTCACCTTGCTATCTCTTATCTGTTGGTACTATATCTCATAAAGACAAGCTTTTATATACACCATATAGAAATAGACTAAATTGTACAATATATTTAAATGCTGTGCACGAGATATGTGAGTATCCTATAGTTATGTACTACAGTGGTTTAGTCATAGATTGCCTCCTAAGGAACTATAAAAACAGAGGAGGATGCTCAACAGGAACCACCTAGGACAGGTGGAAAATTCCCTTTCTTTTCCATTGTCTTCTTGATAGGTCAAAGAAAAGGTCATGCAACCTCTGAGTACTGTACTGACTGCTTACTTGGTCTTCAGGAGCTCAGATGAGGCTCTCCATTGCCAAAACTGAACATTCCTCTTGTTTCCAAAGAGAATGCATCTCTCACATCTCTGCAGGTCTGTGGCCAGACATCTAAGTTGTGACTGTGTAACCTGGCCTTGAGGAAAAGGCAGAAATCCTCAAAGAGCAAAGTCTTGCTCTCAGAAGCAGATTGAGTCAAGGCAAACAAAATCCATGTGAAACTGGTGGATCCTCACCTGTGGCAGCAAGGAGCAGTGATGAGCTTGTGTGCCTTAAGGGTCTCAGGTCCAGGCTCTCAGCTCCCAAGCTTGCTGAAACCCCACTGCTTTGAATGGTCTTGTCACCCTTACATGTGGGACTAATGCACTGCTTTTGAAATAATTTCTGACTGCTTTTTAGGAGCAGGAATAAGAACAGAATTCTTTCTAAGAACCTTGCAAGCGAGGACTTTGTAAAGCAGATTTTTCCTTCTCACTTGATGGGGTCATGAAACCAATAACCCCTATCAGAAAGGAGGGGCCACTGCCATAAAAGACATCACTGGTGTGGTGCTGTGCCCCAGTCTGTGCTCATGCAGCTCCACACCCTGTTTTCCTCACTTTTAAAAACTCTAACAAACCCCTGCCAGGAGAAGTCATTCAGGCAGAGCATTGACCTGCTGACCTTGCATAGCAGAGAGCAACTGCAATTCATCTCCAGCTGCTGTCGATGAGCTGTGCCAGCTTGGGGTGATTTTTGCATAGCACATCTCTCCTCAGTCGTAGCTGCCCCATTGCTGACAAACCCGTGTCTTTCAGAAAAATCATAGACGTCACAGAAGGTCAGAGGGATGGAGAAATGACAAGGGTGGGGGTTTTGGTTTGGTTTTGCTTTTTTTTCCCAGAGAAACAGTCACTCCTATGCAGTGACTCAGCATCCTTGCAAAACTCTGGTGCTGCAGAGGTCCAGTGCTGGCCACTGCTGCTCCCGAGGCAGTGTGAGAAGCAGAGAGTGAGGGTCAGCTTGGAAAGGCTCCTCTGCTCCACAGCACAGGGCCAGCTCAGAGTCAGGCTAAAGGGAAAGGTTACAACACAAAGTTTATATGTATCTCGTAACAGGCAGCCCATCCACATAAAATTCCTAAGGAATGAGGCTCATGCAATTACATCATCCAGCTGGCAGCATCTCTTCTGAGTAACTTTAACTAGATCTGAAAAAAAATCAGAATAGATGGGCACCTACAGGTGGGGGAATGTCTATAAGTCTTGGGAAAATTGGCAGCCAGTTGGAAGAAATAACCCAAAATTATCATTCCAGTGAGACAGGCAGGCAAAGTTCATCAGCTTCAGATGAATTATCCCACATGTAGGTGAGGACCAGCCATGTCTGGTGGGGTCCAAGGGAGGAGGGCCCAGAGTCAATTACAGGGGTGGCAGAATTAAAATGTACTGAAATGGAGGGGTTTCCTTTGCCAAACAGCCAGACACAGAGCAAGGATGGCGCTTTTTGCTTGGCTGGATGTGGGGTTTTTGAGAGTTTGGCAGTTTTGTGTCAGAGGTGGTGGGTTTAAGGAGTCAGCTAAGAACTTGATATTTTTGGAGGAAGGTCCAGCTATTTCTGGACCAGCAACCTCTTGTTGTGGGATGTTAGATGGAGAGTTAGATGGAGACAACAGCTGCAGCAGGTCCCCACTGAAGCCCTCCCTCCTGAAGGCTGATGCTGTCATGCCCCACAGCAGGTCAGAGGAGCTTCATATTTCTGGAAGCAGGTGAGGCTGGCATCACCCTTTTTTTAAGGTGGCTCTGTGGGTGTCTGTGAGACCTTCCCAGCAGCATCCCACTGGGTATCCACTGCCCTGTCTCTTGGCCCTTTGGCAGCTGGGCTGAAGTAGATTCAGACTGAGGGTAACCTTAGTCTCAGGTGTGCAAAGCAGACCTAACACAAACTTGAGCTCTTAACAGCAGCTGGTGGGAGAAAATGTTGCAGACCCTACTATTTATCTATAAACTCTGCTGCTTCCTCTGTAATTAATTTATTGACTCTTTCCTTCTTCCTATACATCCCCAAGTCTGCCATTTCATGGCACTGTTTGGAGTGTTTGCGTTTTAGAGGCATTTCTATATTTGGTTTGACCACTTCCCAAGCACGACAGCCTCTGTAGCCTGTAACACAGTTCATACAGCTCCTCTGCAAAGAGCTAAGTGAAACTATGGAAAGAAAGAAAAGGAAATCTGCCATTGTTCTCATTTTAATGAGAGTCACATTTGTCCTCTGTCACGACTGCTGGCCAGAACTATTTCCTAGCATTTTTACTAATAAAAGTATACTTATAATTGCCTCAAAAACCCTCAGCCCAGTAGGAGCCAAGCCAGAACCCCTCTGCACCCATAGGCACGCTGGGCTCCCTTTCTCTAACTGCTGGGGACCTGCCTTGAAGAGTCAGCATGTCTGAAACATGAATGCAGCTGCTGAGAAAGGCTTTCAATTCTCAGACCGTGCTATGTATATTCCCACAGGATTTCACGTGATTGACAAAATAAGAATTTGTCTAAGAGTTATGCATCAGTTTACAGATCTAATTTGCTGCAGGAACATACGCCTTTTATCTTTTGACAGTTCCAGGGAAGAGCTACCCAAACCCAACAGCCTTTTCATCTGAGCAAGGGACTAAAAAATCAGAAGCCAACTGAATATAAACAAGAAAAAGTGGAATAAATAGAGATCAGGAAACAAAAATACTTATATCAAACTCACAATATCTGACAGCTACAACAGACTCCTAACGTGAGTTATGTGTATTATAAATACATCTACATATTTTATTTTAAATGTAGCTCATAGGACTTCTATTGAATTGTATGAAATGGTCAAACCGGCATCTCCAACTAAGCTAGAGGATTTTATATCCACTATAGGCAAAACTTTATTTATAATTCAATGCAAACCAGGTAGGCAACCTGGAGTGAGGTATTATTACAGCTGTATTTTTATACCCAGTTGTAATGAAAGCTATCTAAGTTTTCCCACTAAACAGAAAATTGTGAAGTTCACTAATAGTTGCAAAACTTTCTGCTACTCTTATAAGAGCATCAGGGACATCTGCAGAAAGAAATTATTCCAGGTGAGTTGCAGAAGTTAGGTATTTTATAAAAGAAATGAGACCTAAGAGCACACATTTAGCAAGGAAAGTATCAACAGCAAAAAAGAGTCGTGGCATTACCGGCTTACCTCAGTCCTGGGAAAGAAAAAAATGCAAATAAGCAATTAGAGACTGATTCATAATGTGCCTCCAGCAGCAAGTTGTGTGTAATTCCTAAATTCATATGACTTGGCAGCTTTACATCCCTTAGCACATTTTTATTATATATATAAATCTAGCATAAAAATATTAACACTACATTGCAAAATGTCGATTACTTACCGGCCTTTTACAAGTGCAAAATTGTAAACTATAAGCAACAGTGCATGCCCCAGAAAACCTAGCTCTAATTAACAAAACACTTGCTAATAGCAACCTGAACATAATGTAAAAGCTCTTAAATTTGCCAAATAATTTCAGAACTTAAACCTGCAAGTGTAGTCTTCTGATTGAACCAGCAAGGATTACTTCAGCTGCTAGAGATCAGATCTGCTAGCCTTGCACTCACCCCCATGTGTTTGCACTTTCTGTCACACTATCTCTATGTTTTTCTTCCTTTTGCTTTTTCCCAAGTCATGCTAGAGGTCAGATTGATGCTAGAGATCATTTGTGGGAGCATGGGACTGGTTCTTTCCTATCTGTTCCCAATATTTACTGCTGACTCACCCACCTAGAGCTATTTAATATGGACAAGCCCAGAAAGGCTGATTGCTCCTCCAATCCCCAAACTTTGCTGCTGTGCTGCCAGGGTTCCCAGGGAACAAGGGCTGTACTTCCCAGGAACAGCTAAATGCTGTAACACCTGCCAGCAGCTGCCACCCTCCATCCCTGGACCTGTGATTTGTGCCTCTCCTGCCCTGTGGCATCCCCTGCTTCTGCAACCCCCAGAGCAGGGCTGGGTGCCTGCCAGGGGCTGCCTCTCGGGGAGAACAGCAGCAGAGATGCTGCAGAAAGCGCCTTGTCCAAAAAGCTGGAGAAGGCATCTCCCTATGGGTTTACATGTGCCCGTAGTTGGCGGGAAGTGAGGACCATGAAGCCCCAGATCTGCCTGCTCACCCTTATTTCCATGCCCTAGGTGGAAAGTGCCTGTCCCCATCCGGAGAAGAAGATACTCCCACAAGCAAAGTAAGTAAAGAAGCTGCTCGAGCCGCTCGGGGGTGGTGTGGCACGGCATGACCGGGGACATGGGAGCCCTCGGCACTGCTGCAGAGGCAGCTGGCAGGCACAGCCATGGGCAGCAGCCATGGCAAGGCATTTTGCATCCCAGCCCAGGGGAACCTCCCTGCATCCGGCGGGGAATATACCCGGCCTCTGACGCCCCACTCTGCTGGGTTACTCGGGGGCTCTTTGGTCTTTTTTGTCTCTGGAGAAGGCAGCAGGAGGGGGCAGCCATCCCCTCCAGCTACGGAGCCAGAGGTGCCTCAGCCACGGCCCTGCAGCTGCCTCCTGCCACGGGGCACTTGGCCCTCGTACATCACAGCCAGACCTGCAAGCACCCGAACCCAGCCCGGGAGCCCCTGCCGTGCCCCTGCGTCCTCCCCGGCCAGGGAGGTGCGGGGCTGCTGAAGGCGGGGGCTGACAGCACAGCACAGCCTACATTTGCTCACACACCAGCCCCCGTTCCCCGCACACAAACACCGGTTTGGACGTTCTCTGAACAGATGCCAGGACGAGGTGTTCTCCTAACAAAATAGTTTCTGCATATTGAATATGCGAATAGGGAAGACTCTCCGATAGCGAGGATCACATGTGCTCACGTGAATGAGGAGGCCTTAGATTAGGTTTAGATTCAGGCTGCTGCCTTTTCCCTCTTGTGGGTAAAGCCATTCATGTAGCAAAGGTAGAATACTTTTACCACTTTCACAAGCTGCAGTATTAGCAAAAGTCCTCTTCTTGTTAGTCATGTACATTGGCAATTTCGTGGCAGTGTTAAGGCAGCACAATAATGTTTGAAAACACCATAAATTCTCTAAGATGGCAGCTTTAGTGCAATATTGAGAGACCGACGTCTCTCCTGTCAGGTTGCAAAACAAGTATGCTTAAAAAGCCCTGTTACCTTAAACAAAAGTGAAAGTTCAGCTCTGAAATTTTACAGGAGCAGCCTGTTCAATCCACCTCATAATAAGAACCACCCAGACTGATAAAGACAAGGCTAGGAGAAAGCAGGATGTAAAATGACAGACCTCTGCCACTTAGATATTTACGGGACAGAGAGGCAAATTTCCAGAAAAGCTCCAGACTGCCAAACCTGTGCACACAGACAGCCAGTGCATGTGGCACATCACGTAGTGCCTCTTGCCCAGCACCCAGCCAGCAATCCCAGGCGGTAGAATTAGGGCTGCATTGGTCATAAAGCTAAAATAAAGTCAGAAAGCAGGCAAGAACTTTCATTTCTAAGATAGACATGTAAAACTGATTTCAGTTAATAAAACGAAACAAGAACAAGACAAAAAGGAAAACACAAGAACACATCTAGGTTTAATTAAGGTCAGTGAGCAGTGCTGTGTGACACAAGTGTGTGTAAACTAGAGAAAAGATAAATCTAGAAAAGACATCAGATTTATTTAGCTCTCAGAGGTTCAACCCTTTTCCCCACTGCTGTCACACAAGTTCATGCTTTTGCACAGCCTATGCTTAGTCTGTAGCTGAGTAAATCCTGTGCTGACAAAAATCCTTGTCTTGTGTTGCTATACCCGAGAATGACAATCACATGTGTTTTCTTCCTCTTTCCTCAGCACAGACCTGCAGCTATCCACCAGGTACCATCAAGGTAAAGACTAAAACTGATTTTTCCCCCTTCCTGCTCTCTGGGGCAACTGAGTCCAAAACACCCACATATTAGAAAGACAAAGTGTCCATCATGTTCCTGCAGAAGAGAGAAAAGCCCATAATCAGACAATTTGCTTAGGATGCAGAAAAACACCAATTTAAGCCTACATACAAAATAAGTGTCTGCACATAAAACTCTAACACTAATATGCAGCCCCACTCTTGGGCAGCCAGTGGCCAAACAGACTGCAGCACACACTCATAATTTCTGAGGCTGAGTGTAATGTTGCCTGGCCCAAATCCGACAGTTCAGGAGGAGGCTGAACCTTGTGATGATGTCTGGGATGAATGTCCTCAGCCACTGCACAACTCACGGCTGCAGGGGTGCTTCTCTGCCCTCCTCCTCCTTCCCTTCTCCACTCAACTTTTTGGTAGCCAGCAGAGCCTCTCTTGACTACTCGCATGTTTCCCCAAAGAGTTTCAGTTTCAGCATGACATTTTCTAAAAGTCATTTAAATGGACTATTGCCAACTAGGTTTAGTAATAAAGAAATCTTCATTTGAAAAACAAAGGGAGATTTAATACTTTGAGGCTTAAAGAGTTTTGGTTAATCTTTGCACTATAAAAAAAATAGCAGATGTAGTAACAAATGGCTAAGTCTCTGTTGGAAAACAATAAGGTTTCCCCTTCCAGTGCCTCATTGACTCTAGAACGAAGAAAAGAAAGAAAAAAGGTCCCCACAAAACCAAGCATGCCCTTTCAGGTTGCACATTTAGCTTCTGATAAACCAGAATGGAGCAAATAGTTGCATTGCAACGCAGGAAAGACTGGTAAGATAAACACAGTGCCCGTTCATCTTACCTCCCTGCTTTGGGGGGAGCTTTAGGGGTTCTGGCAATGCACCCCAGAGTAATTTAAGAGGTAGCTCTATAACTTGGTGTGCGCCCTGCTTCTCTGCCCAAACTTATCATCCTAGAAGGCAGGGGTGGGGGAATAGCCACTTCTCAACTGTTGCACTTCACAGTCTCCTGTGGTTGTTTGTTGTCGTTTGTGTGCATTAATACGCTGGGCTCCGAGAGGCTGGAGCTGAGTACCTGTGGTTTGCTGCCTCTGCTTTGTTCATTTTAGCAGAGGGTAAGTGAAGTTGCCTCTTGAGTCCCTGATGAGGAGCGATCACCAGAAGCCCTATGTACTGCAGAACGAAGTGCTGCATTTTAGCAGCCTAACTGGGTTGGTTTGTGGTTTTTTGTTTTTTTTTTAAATAAAGATGACATCAGTAAAGTAAAAGTTGGTGCCCAGGAGATAAGTGGGTGTTTAGCAGAAACTTTTGAAGAAAGTGGGCAAGATGACAGAAAAGGGTGTGATGAAATGAGCTCATCATTTGTACCTGTGAGTGTAGGATGGACTGTGGGGGAAGAGGAGGGGGTGGAACTGTAATGGGCAATCTGCCAAGTAGCTGACTGGTTTTGAGAGTTTTTGGTGTCCCAAGGAAAAGCCCCAGAGTGTGTTTTGAAGACAGTCCTGGCAGGGCTGTTAGTGCAATAGGAGAGACGCCCCTTCTGAGTGTTAAACTTGGCCTGTGAATAATGGAAGTTTTCACACTTGCTCCATCGGCATGTGGGAGAAATCACTCCACCTCTGCACTTCAGTCTCCCTACTGATAAGAGAAGGTTGATGATAACAGCCTTTCAAAACATGATGACTGGAAGGATTCTGGAAAATGTGACTCAGAGCAAGTCTTGGTTAGACCCATGTATTTGAAGGGACAAGAGGTGCTCCAGACTTCATTTAGTGGATTGAGAGCCACTCATGAAAATGAAAAACCTACCTGTTCTCATTTCACAGGTACATTAAGAGAAATACTGCTGTCCTCCCATCTTTGCAATCAGGACTAGGGAAGGAGAGAGCCATGCACTTGATGATAAGCAAGTCTACCCTGACTATTCTGCTCCTTAACATTCCTGGATTTTCTAAATCTCAAAACTTTATAAAACCTCTAATCAAAAATCAGAATTTATTTTCAGTGAAGTGTCCTCAAGGTCAGGAGATCTTTCACGCAAAGCAGAATCTAAACAGACAACGTGATTTGCATAAACTTGGAAAATCCAAGGCAAATTCTTCAGGAATTTTGTTCTAATGACATTGTCCAGCTTCTAGCCTTAAAAAATAAAAGCTAACCCTTTGGGGTTTTTAACCCATGAGACAGAGACCTCTGTTCCACCTAAAAGAGTGTGAAAGGCAGCTACAAATGTCACCATGAACCCAGCAACACTTACTCAAAATACTGCCACTACTGCAGACAACAGAGGATACCACTATAAAGCTGGTACTTACTCACTGGCTTCAGTACCCAGTGCATTCAAATCAAGAACAGAAGGGCAAACAAATTTTTAACTTCTGGCTCCAAGTATTTAATCAGTGAACAATGTCCCTGTAGATTTAATGAGTCACCCTGCTAGCTATTTAACAATCACCCACAACACATTAGCAAACACCTTCAGGAGGCAAAAGGAAGGACAAGCCTAAACAGAGTTTAGAAGGCATTTGCCCACACAATCTTACCTCCTCCTTCGCTAATGGCTCTTCTTTCTCCTCCCTCTGTTCTCAAGGAGAGCATCAGATGAGGGCTGCTGGGTAAGGGATTAACCATCACTTCATCTCTGGAGAGGCCAGGGCACCTTCCAGGACAGTGCATCTCCTGGACAGCCACACACACACACAAGCACCTGGGGTCTTAATTGCCTCCCAGACCCCACAGTCTCTCTGGCATCTTTCTGTAACTCCTGTCCCTCCCCTTCCTCTGTTTTCTTGTGCTTTTTACTCTGCAAGTCACCCTGACCCCCTTCCTTTAGTTCCTCCCCTAAACACCCCTTATTAAGTATTGTTCAAATCCCAAGTGCTCTCCCTTCACATGCATGGATAAAATGTTCCCTTCTTGCCCATCACCTGCCATCGCCTGGGTGGGTGGATGTCACAGGGATGATCTCTCTCTTGGGACAGCCCTGGGGGGAGCCGGGCCCGGGATGTTCAGGCTGCCCAGCACCATTTGTGCTGCTGTGCTCCCTCGTGTGGTGATGAGCTCTCACCGTGTCCCCGCCGCTCAGCGGGCCCTGGGTCGCTGGGTGTGTGGAGCCACAGCCTGGACAACTGGGGAACGACCAGGGATTCGCAATCCCTTCTCAGTGTTGCGTGTATTACACAACAGCTCTGCGTGAGTATACAGGCTGTACCAGATCTGCTCACCTCTCCAAACTTCTTCGGGGTATAATAATTCTGAAGCTTCGCTCTTTCTCTCTTCCCTTTCCCCCCTCAGGAGCGTGTTGCCAAAAAAGATTCTATGAATTCCAGCGAACTGTGGTACTCGACTGTCAGCCACGATGTAAAACATGAAGTCTCTGTGATTGACAGCAATAATCAGACAGAATATGCACTTGTCAGTGTGCCCAAGAGGAAGGCAAATGTCGCCAGCCCTGAAGAGCACAGTGAATATGATGATGTCCTGGTAACTTAGAAGGCACTCTTTGCCTGAGTGTGTGCAGCCACGATAACCATCCTACCTCTGCTGTCAGCTCTTCAAACAAATGTCTCTCTTTTGTCAGCAAGCTTATTCACTGGGCTACGTCTACCAGTCATTTACTGTGAGACAAACCTGTCCATGAACAGCTGATCAGAGAAAGAAGCATGGGCTGGGTACAAGACTTGACAATTAAACCAGGAGTAATCAGTAGCAACTGCCATCATAAGACAATATTCCTCTATAGAAAATTAGGAGCTACAATATTTGAAGAAACTGAGGCTGTACATTTTTCTGGTCTTTTATAATACTTTTTTTTTTTAAAGGGGCCTTAAAGAACTACTGCTACAAATCTCAAAAATGCAATAATAGTAGGGTTTTTCTGTTTGTTTGGGGAATGTTTCATGTATTTAAATGAAAGCATAAACCTTGTGTTAGATACACATACTCTCGTCCAAAATTTTTCTGACCTGCTTGATTTGTACCATTATACAATGCACAATTTTTAAAAAAGAAATAATTTCCTAAATTTCCCCCTCCCCCTTCTAATGTAATACTACTTAGTGTGAAGTCTTAATGAAGTTGGAATTAAATAAAAAACCCCAAAACAATAAACTGCATGCAAAACAAATATTACACCCACTGAGAAAACAGTCAATGCTGACACTGCCCAGGTGGTAACTACCTGTCAGTAGCAGAAGTCCAGGTGTTGTTTCCATGACACGATGCTTCCAGCTCACTCCTGCTGGAATCTCTGGTTTGTGCTTTCTGCAATGGTAGATATCACCTCCTCACAGCCCAGCACTCCTCTCTGCAGGCAGCATTTCTGGACACGTGCAAAGGACTCAAACCAGGTATTCAACTGTTTACCAGAGCTCATAAAGTGATTATGTGCCTGTGTTCTTGCTTAAGCATATTTTTTTGCTCCCTCCGTTTTTGTAACAAAAGAGTATGGAAGAAAATGTTGAGCAGTTTTTCTGATTTTAAGTCTTCCTTAGTATGTGACTGCTGGCTGCAGCCCTGGCTTTATGGTGCCTTTGTGACTCCCACCTGCCATTTCCATGCTGGGGACAGTCCCGTGGGCAAGTGCATGGAGTAGTGGATGGACACACTGCCAGCAAGTGCAGGTATCACTGCTGTGGCAGGCAGCTGAGTCTGCCCAAAACTCATATGGGCTGCTGTGGCTACACAGATGACACCTGCCATAGGATTTTATAGGGCTGATTGTACACTCCACAAGCTGCTTTTTAACACTGTCTCAGTTGTCTCAGTCATTAAAGTATTATCCTCATTCCTTCTATTAAAATTAATATTGACCATTCACACAAAATATATAACTTGATGTACTAATGTGTTTTCACACTCCTGTGTCCCTAATGGATTGAGCCATAATTAATTCACTTTTTAATTTTCTTTTACATGATCAATTTACCTCACGGATATATAACCAGAAACCACTTTTTTTTTGACACTTCTTTCAGTGAGAGTTCAAAACCTGACTGGATGCAGTCTGTAAAGTCAGACATTTTCTGTTGAATATCACATCTTACTACAGCTCCACCTCCTTCTTTCCTGTGAAGTTCTGGGGTAAAGGTATGGAAGTAGAGGAGGATGGCTGGGAAAAAAACCAAATGCTTGACTCCTTTTTGTCTCTCAAGTCTTAATGCTCATATGTATCACCATAAAGAAGTCTAATCATTACATTACCTTTCAGTTCCTAGAATCAAGATAAAGAAATGTTCCAAGAAAGGATCAGGTGTCTTGGTGAGAGCAGTAAGATTGAGCAGCATCTCAACAGCAACTTATTTCTTTGCTGCTGGTACTTTCATAGCCTGCTGCTTTTGGGACAAGCCATACAAGCCATGAAGTTTATCCTTCCCCAGTGTAAGAGTCAAAAGGAATCTCTCTTCTAGCTGTATGCTGCATAGAATATTACAGCAAGGGAAATTATAGTTCTTACAATCAATGCTATATCTTAAAAACCAAGAGGGGATCAGAATAAGCCACGAATATGAGAGTCATGCAAACTACTAATTTGGTCCAGAATGTTTCCCAAGCTCAGTTTAAACACATGCAGCAACAACTACGGGTCTGAGTGTACAGCTCTGTCAGACATGCTTCATACAGCTCAGCATTTAGAATTCCAATTGCTATTTTCCAACTCAAACAGCTGAAAGTCTAGGTCTGCTAAAGAAAGAAAACAGTCACTTAAAGAGTAAAAATAAATAATTTAATACACAGTAATATTGTCAGATTACTCCTTAAATAAACTAGTAATATTAGAAAAAGAGAAAAACAATTTTCTATGACATATTTCTTACAATACAAAATGTTTCTTAAAATAAAAGGGTTTATCCAACAGTACTAACATTTATAAAGCTATAAATAAACGACAAGATATATTTCACTAACATGGTAGTGAATACATTCCATTCTGCATATAGTTAATGCTTAATTTTTATGTTATAGCCAGTTACTGTCTATAACTTTCACGCCATGCTGGCCTACATGGTCTGCTTCAGCATCTTCCTCTTGGCACTGGTTCATCTCATCTGGTCTCTCATCAACAAGAACAACTATTTACTGCCTTATTAAGGCAAATACCTTACATCTGTTCATTTTTATCCCCAGTGCTGGGCAGGAACTATAATTAAGGGTATAGACTAGTCTTCAGATTTACAAATACAGGTCAAGTAGCTGTCTATTCACTGGTAGCAGAAGCTAACTATAAAAGTGCACTGCTAATTCGACCCTTGAAAGATTCCTGTGACATTCAGGTGTGTTAAGTGAACAAGACTCTTCATGCTGTTGCTTTCTTCTTTCGTATTTCACATTGAAGAAGAGAAAAATAGAGCAAAGAGCACCTTATCCAGGGAGACTGCAGGAAGAATAAGGAAATTATGAAAGTTGAAGCTTTCTTAAGAAGTTAGTGCAAAAGCCTTGCATGTAATTAAAGAATACAAATATGTATATATACACAAATATATATTTAGGTTTTCGCTCTGTTTTACAAGGAAAGAGCAACAAGGAAACATGGCATATGAAGTTAGGAGGGAAAAAATAACAGATATGAGTTTGGGTGGAAGTGAGCATTAAGGGTGAAGTTGTGCAGATAATTTTGGATAAGCCAAGAGAAGAGCAAAGGAGCCACATGCAAGACTGTTTTTAAAGCTTGTGCAGAGAATTCAGATTTAATCATGAGGCAAAACAAAGTAGAGCTTTGAAAGTCAACAGAGCATGCATCAAATACTTGATTTTCTCAAGGGTGAATTGGATTATTGAGATATAGAAGAAGGAGGTAGTGGTGCTATGGCAATACAACACTGTCATAAATATACCACATTTTCCATTTATAATATTGCATCACAGGTAGTATTTATAGGACAACTATTTTAGAAGTGTTTCTACCTAATGAATAGTTCCCTGCCCTGGGATTACTAATAGATAGGGAATCCCATCTCTTCTAGGTGATGATGAAGATGAGGAATCTTTCCATCATTTCTCTGAAAGTTAAAAGAGTACAATATTAATATTAAAATGAAAATTTAATTAGTTATTTTGACATATTCTTTCCCGTGTCTTTTTACACTACTTTTTCTAAGAATCCTGCCCATATATAAGGAACAAAATGCTTCTTAAATTTGGAATCCATGACTTGTTGATTTCTTGTCCCTTGGTAAGAGTCCCAAGAAAAATCAATACGAATTAATTGCAAACCTTACTTACATACACCTCAATGCTGAATTGTTAGCCTAGGATTATTCTAAAAGCACACAGATGTGGCTCAGTAAATTGGGGCTGGGGGGAGGCAGCCCCATGCATTGTTTTTAGTATAACTTCAAAGCTCATGGGACTCTTATACAGGCATTTCTATCAGGACAAATATAAATGCATTGGAATCACTTCCTAGAAAACCTGGAAGAATGAATATTTGGTTCCTTTAAAAGGTATCACTATGCATAATAAATTTTCCAAAAAAACCTACAGAAAGACAAAAATCAGGAGTCTTTTTCTTTCCTTGGATTAAAATTTGTTTTGTTAGCATTCAAAACCGAATATACAATAAAGAGAAATATTTTTAATTATTTGTCTCCCCATTATGGTACACACACTTAGGAGAATTTTTTTGTACAGATAAATTGCAATATTAGATCAGAAAAGTTTGGTTGGAGTTCACAGCTAACCAGTCTGATCACTGTTCCCTTTCTCATCAGAGGACAAAACAGTGAGTCCCAGGTTTTAAGCTAAGCATATAAAGACTTTCTGAAAACCATTTAAAAATGTTCTTAATACTGTTATGCAAATTATATTTACTAATGAATTTCAATACCTTTCTAGAAATATTTCTCTCCTTTCCCATAACTACTTCTGCTCTTTGTAAAGAAACAGTTTCTCTAATGTACAGCACTTACATGTGAGAGAAGCCGGGTCAAACTTTAGGCTGTCACATTCAGATGTCCCAGGATTAAGAGTACCTTCATCATGAATATTTTGACGTAAAATGTTCCTTATAAAATCTGGGTTCATAACGTTTTCCATAAATCCCTCTGTTGATGGTGGTACGGAAAACACTAGCTGATAAATTACACTGGAGCTTTCATTACTGAAAAACAAAGTCAAGGATGAATGTCTTCAAGTTTCAACAGGATCTTGGTTTGTTTTTTGGTTTTTTTTGAGAAGACTGACTTCATATCAATGTTGGCATGGATTTTTTAAAAAAACATTTCCCCAAGAAAAGCATTATGGAAGAAAACTGCCAAAGATGCCAGTTTCTGCCTCCCCCTCCCTTCTCAGAACAGCTCTTGAAACTGGGTGCATACTTGAAGCCAGCCAGAGACATGTTTTCAAATGCACAAAGGGCAGCTGGACATGTGTCCTGGTGGGATGTGGTTTCCCGCACTGGTGCTTCATAAGAAACGACTGAACAGAAATGTTGCAATGTCCTGTGCACAGTTTAGCTAGGAACCTGAAGGAAGGTTTGTTTTCCTGCCAGCAGTACCTGGGACCACCCAGCTGTGCTCCTGACTCAGCTCTGGAAGGGGTTACACAAACCGGTGAACTGGAGACCATCTCTGCAGATTTTGTTTTTTGTGGTCTGCCAAAACTGACTACGGTTCAACAGCTACCTTTTGTACTCACAGAATTCAAAACATTTTCAAAAAATACTTGAACGGGAGAAAATAACCCCTCTGCTATTTCTACATGACAGGAGGCATGTATATTCCTCTTGCCTTTATCTCTTTTGGGAACAAAATGATTCTTGCCTCCCCATGAACCCCATTGTATTTATTTAAGATTATTTAAACTACGTCAATCGTAAGTGTCTCCAGCAATTCATTTTCCTTTTAATAAATATCCTTGAATATGTTTCCTAAGGCCTGCAATTGGAACCAAAGATAACAGAGATGATACTTCACAGCAACAATATCTTCCCATCATTATACAACTTTAGCAGCATTTACCATTTACACCAGAGGATCCTTTGACCAGTTTTTACTGCCTATACACATAATTTCCCCCAAACAGCCTATTTTTCACACATTTAAATATTCTACATATTTACATAAGCACATATATGTCTCATCAAAAGCCTGTAATTTTCAGATAACTTTGGTGAAAGAAATTGCTTACCTGAAAGAAATCACTTGAGCTGACCTAAAGTAACGTCCTAAAGCTGGAGATGAACTGTAGACCTCTGTTAGCTGAGAGACAGAAAAAAAAAATTTCTTATATAAAATCTCTTTTTTCCCCTCACAAAAAAAAAAGCACAGCAAATCATTCTTACAATGTGCTTTAAGGAGCATAAAAACAGGTGCTGAAGGTCAAATAAGAGCAAATATCTGCCCTGGAAAAGGTACAGAGTCCCTTTAAATTTCACAGACAAGTTAATTGTGCATTTGAGTGATTGCTATATAACCTTAACACAATGGAGGCATTCAGGATGAACTAAAAGCATGTGCTCATGTTGCCATGTGCAATTGATGTTGTTAGATTTGGGATTTAATTAGTACCAAAAGGCTCTTCTAACTCTTGCGTCACAAAGGGGAGGGTCTCTGTCCTGAGACTGCCTTCCCAAAATGTCCAAAGGAGCACTGCCATGGACGCTGAGCTTATTTCAGCTGTAACTCAGAGCTGTGTTGGCTCAGTAGAAATCACAGCTATAAACCCAGGCTGTAATCCTGTACTCGTAAGAGAATGCAGCACACAGGATGTGTAGCCCATATTATGCTTAGATGACTTTCACAGGCCCCTCCTAAATTATTCAATGATTCTATGAAAAAGGTGAAGACCTTGTCTTAACAAATGGTCAGATTTAAGGGAAAAAAATTGATACTTCTTTGTGCTTAAAAGCAGAATATTCCCTTTTTTCTTGATCGCGACTTAAAAAAGTACAACACATTTTATTTGTGGACTTGCAAATAACCGAGTTGCTACACAGAGAAACAGAAACTTCTTAAAAGGCATAACGCTGAAACTATGTTGTAAGCAGGATCAACTTTGCCAAGAATCGCATAAACACTTACCCTCTTAGTAATGTCCTCAGAGGAAAAGTGTGGGACAACACACATTAACTCCAATGTTCCTGAAAAATTGTGAAAATTTCCACTGCTTAGTAGTTCATCAGGATCCCAGTAGTCATCCTCATCTGTGTAAATATCTAATAACCAAAAGGGGATAGAAAGTGGAGAAAAAAGTTTCATTTAGATGCAGTATTGAAGAAAACCCTCTTGGCTTTCTCCAGAGTGGCTTTCTCACAAATTTCCTAGGTAAGGACTGACTGGGAAAGACAGAAAGAAAGCGCAAGTCACCTGAAACAAGTGACAGCACATGGAGGTCAATCACCCACCTCCATTAGCTAAAGTCATCTGCTCTGGGAACCTGACAGGCAATGACACCACGGGACCTAAGTCATCCATGGCACTTGTTCCAACATTACAAACGTCATTTACGTCCTCATATCCAATCTCTTCTTGTAATATTTTCTCACTTAGCTACAAACTGGAATTGCCACCTGATCAGGATACAAGTTGCTTGCTGCCTGCTAAGATAAAAGCATTCACATCCACTACTGAACACACCACCCTCTGCAGTCAGTATCCCAGTTCCTTGTGCAGTTTACTGAAGGAGATTAAAGGATGCACTGGTTGCATTTGAGTTCTATTAGATTGTACATACTGCATGTTTGTATTCGTGTAACCAAAAGTGAGATACTTACTAGAATAAAGAATTAGGCTGATGAGAATGACCAGGAAGATCACCAGAAATATCGTAGTTATAACCATCCATAGTTTACACTTCCAGAAAACAATATTCCTGCATGATTTCCAGGGATCTCTCTCCTAGGTATAAAGAGAAGGGCATATTGATTAATCAAATAAGGCAGGAAAAAATTTTGAAGCCTGTCTCTACTGTCACATTTAGAAACAAAATCCCTACATAGATGGGAGAGCCTCATTGGTAAGCAATGCCTACACCAGGGGCTCCCAGCCTTGACTACTGCTGCAGGAGGAAACACAGACCTAGAGAAGGTAAAGGACATTCACTTGAGAGAGATCATTCCCCTTTGTGCAGAATTTCCTACTCCTGAATTGTCCATAAAGCTAAAGTGTTGCAAAGGTGATTTCTTGGCTCCATTTTTTTAAACTACATTAATTACATTTGTGTATTCCACAAGCTCTCCTTTTAATGTTTGTCATCTCTCCCAACTAAAAAGGTGTCTCTGGAGGTATTTCCAAAATCATTCACCAAAATCATTCATTCACTGCAGCATTGATGATGTGAACCTGCGTAGCTCCTGGGTGCCAGCACCCAAAGCAAAGGCAGTGCTATTCAATAGATACCATTGCATTAAACCCTCCATAACATAATTGAGACTTTTATAGCTGACTTACTTTTTCTTCAGAAGATTGGAAACTTGAAGGCTTTTGAGTGTATTTAACAGAGAGTTTAATACAAATTTCACCTGTTCTATGAGGTTGTAAGAAAACTTTACTCAAAGCAGCTGTGCATGTATGTATTTTCATATGGGAGAGAAAGGACAATACCTTGTCTGTCATTTAATTTTTAATAAGATTGAAAACCATGACAGAAATTAGTCTTTTAATGGGTTAATCCAGTGGGATGAATCTTAAAAAAAAAAAAAAAAGGCAAGCTGGCAAGTTTAGGAAACAGCAAAACAGAAGACTTCATCTGTTTTGTTCCACAGCCAGAAGAATCAGAAGACTGAAGGAGGGCCTTGAATTCATAAGCAGATCATGCTGTCTTTTTAATTACTCCTATTCCTCCCTCTCCGTCCACCATAAAGGTAGTAGTAAACTCCACGTCCTTTTTGCCATCAGTACCAGGTAAGGAAAAGCACATGCTGAGGGTTGTCTGGGCCACACACGTGCAGATTGGCAGGAACCAGCTGCTGGCTGGAGGGACTAATCCAGGCTTCCTTCCTTTACTTTTTGAACTTTCTAAGAACCCATAATAACAGAGAGGCTTTTACTGAATTTAACTGAATCGACCAGCTGGATAAAAGCTTTTGTGTGGGTGGCAGGGGAACAGGGAGAGAAAACAGACACACAGAGAAAGATCTTACAAGAGAGATTCCTCCAGGAGCAGAGGCAGAAAAAGGGAAACACTCTCTGTAGACACCTCTGCACACAGAACTTTACTCTGCTAGAGAATGAAAGGCAAACATTGAATATGGTTTTGTTTACAGCATGCTTTCAGCTGTAATCACATTTTTATATTTTTGCATTTGATTTTTAAAATATTTTAGAAGTATGAATTTCAATTTAGTACTTAACACTAGCATATTGTTTTGTATTTAAAAAATATGTTAAAAGCCAGTAACTACTGCCTAGAGTGCAACTATGAAGTCAGCCATAGCCTCATCCATTGAGACAGACAGCTGTCAAGCCC
The DNA here is from genome assembly GCA_013397915.1 of Daphoenositta chrysoptera. Classification (NCBI taxonomy): domain Eukaryota; kingdom Metazoa; phylum Chordata; class Aves; order Passeriformes; genus Daphoenositta; species Daphoenositta chrysoptera. The sequence goes on along the minus strand of VZRO01001567.1, from coordinate 20,022 downwards.
AAGTTTTGATTGAGCCACCACTTGTTTAGACTATCACAAAATGCAATTCTTAATCACTCATAGCCAACTGGTTTGATCCCAAGAAAACATTCAGCTCCACAGCTAGTCCTCCACCTTCTGAACTTTGCCCATAGGCGGGGGGAGGCGACAGCAGCAGAGTCTCTCTGCGGTGGGCAGGGCAGCCCTGACGAACCTGCCAGCAGAGCAGAAAGCAGAGCACGGTGACTTCCCAGCAACCTGTATAGGACGGGAAGCCAGTTGCCAGAATCAGCAGAAAGAGAGCTCAAATGTACGCTCAGTTCTGGAAAGGGGAAGGATAAACCTAAGGGTAAAGTTTCTCAAGATAGTCAAGCAGATCTAGCTCACTCCTGCCTCTCCTCCACCTTCCCCTGTTCCTCTGCACCTCCTGGAATGTGTCTGACCCTGCAGCGAGCTGATTCAGCTCAGCAGACCACGGGAGAAGATCTGACCCCTGACACAATGGAATGAAGGGGTTTTTGCCCAGTCAGGGGAGTGAATCAGCCCAAGAGGTGATGGCAGGGCTCAGGGAAGCAGAGCCCTTCACCGGGAGCGGGAAGGGAGGGCGGTGTGACTCAGGCAGGCAGTCCCGGCGGGCTCAGCCGTGCCTACAGAACAGCGGGAAGCATCTTTGCTCCGCCACAAATATTCCTGGAATAAGCCGTGTAATTCATTGTAGAGCAGTCACGTGTGAATATGTTACTCCTCCGCCAGCATTAGTCTGTTCCGTAGCTTTAAGCTAGGGACTAGGAGCTGCCTCCCTCGGGATTCACATGCTGATCGTAACTGAGGCTTTGGAGCATTCTATTAATGCAAATTCACAATGGTTAGCAACTGAAAACTACTCAGAGATAAAGAGAATCCAGCATGCTCTGTTGGAGGACATCTTATTTTTGTTTTGGCAGCACTGTTTCCTGGTTAATTTCTACAGAAGGAAAGCTTGGTTTTAAAACTTACTTTAACTTTTCTGTCTTCTGGTTTAGAGCCCCCTCCCACTGATAGTACATGTAAAGAGAAAGCAGAACTCAGAGAACCAATTACAATTTCAGTTCCTAAATTAAAGCTTAAAATCCCATTCTCATATTAGGACATTTCACTGATAAGGAAAAAAAAAATATTTTAACAGGTTTTTAGCCTCTTTTCCTCTTCCTCAAACAACAAATTAAATCACCCCTACAAGATGTTCCTTTAAGTGTCATTTCTCTTGCTGGATAGTATTTTCCCCAAGAGGATGGATCAAATGAGCAAGTGAAATTCCTACCTTTCTCGTTTGAGCATTTAGAGGCTTGTTATGATCAGTCTCACTTTCCTCCACCTTATGTTCCTGTAATTCGATAATCTCATGGTCCTGAGCAGAGCTCTGCCTTTTCATTGCTTCTGTCTTTGTGCGAGGACCTCTGTTTCTGAAGTAAGCACGGAGCCAACTCATTTCCGTCTTGTTTCAGCTGCAATTATGGTCAGTAGTAGCTCTGATACGAGGCTGGAAACAGGGAGAGTGGGGGTAGTTTTCACAGAGAGGTCTCAAAATACTGTTAAATTAGGGGAATTCCTTGGACGAACAAATAAAGTCGGCTGCCCTAGCTGCGGAGAACCGGGAGGCGGAGGAAGTATCGATTCGCGTAGCCGTGAGAACTCTGGCTCTCAGCTATGCAATACTAGGTTTTCCAGTTTGCCTACCTGCCTGTACCAGCCCTTGACAAGCAGGTGACTAAACCTTCAGCAACGCTGTCATTTGCTGGGACGAGTTTGAAAGAAACCAGAGTGCTTTCTCTGCTGCTGTCAGCCAAAACAATAAAATGTTATTACTGTTATCCGTGCAGCTACACAGATGTGGTGCTGAACAGCACAAACTGAGTAAAAGTTCATAGAGCGTGTTGTTTGCTTAGGCTGGGACACCGTCAACACTTCTAACTCTAGTCTCCCTCTGTAGTCAATAAAGAAATGAACACTACTGACCTTTGTGCTGTAAATTGTTCTGTCTCTAGCTATTATACTGCCTAAAATCATATCTGATGTTAAAGAACCATTTATGTCCTTTAACATACTATCCAACCTAAACCTGAGAAGCTGCTTTCAGGATAAGAAAATCCCAAAAGACATAGCTGAAGAGAAGAGAAAGATGGCCTTCAATTTCAATTTGTGCTCTACAGGACATGCTTTTATGAAACAACCATGGTGGTTTGGTCTGTACTAGCTTCCCACATGAACTCTCATGTGCACTTAGAGGCACTCACAACAGCTTACTGTAGCCAGGAGCTGCTTATGCCCCCAGCCTCCCCCATATCCTTCATCCTACCTCCTCTTATTTCTCCTGTTCACACTCCATCCCCACAGAGGGGATGTTTCTCCCTCCCCCCCACAGAGCATCTCTCTCCCCTTGAATCAAAAAGTCTGGGCAGACAGCTGGTAACCACACCCCTGCTCACTCTTTTGTCCCAGCACAGGGAATACCATGCATTAGGAACCAAACACAGCCTGGCTCCCCAACCCCCTTTCCTGCTGCCGGGGTATCCACTCAGAGCACCGCTCCTTCTTCCTGCCAAAAGCTCAGGGTGCTCTCTCCTCACCCAACCACTTCAATTTTCTCTTTCTGCAACTCACCTTGGTTCTGCCACCTGAAGCATACCCAGGGTTCGCATTCCTGATGTCACGTCACACCCATCTAGGCAAAGGCACTCCACGAAAGTGAGCATGTCTTAGGCTTATTCCACAAGTAAAAAGAAATACAAATTGTATACCCCACACCTTTTGGTCCTGAGAATCCTTAAAGCTCTGGAGGACTGGTGGTGAAGCTGAGCAGTCATCAAGATCACAGCACGTATGTGGATCCACAAAATCTTACTTGGGACATCTTACACTAGAAAAGCCTGTATCTGGTTCTCACTACTCCTGCTGGATATCAAGTTAATTTATTTAATTTCCGTTCACAGTAGAAGACTTTACCTTCCTAGTGAATTGTCTGAAACCAAAACTGTTCCTCTAAGAGAAAGAGTTAATGATTATACAGCTCTCACCATGCAAAGGCCAAAGTCTGTATTTTATTTTACATATTGGTGAAGGAGCTCCTTGAAGTCTTGGGTTTCTTTTGTCTGGGGGATCTAACTTCCACACTTGGTGTATTTCCTCCATGTGAAATACTGACCCTTCTGACATGTTGCTGAGAAACTCAGAGAAAAAGGGAAGTCAAGAGCTGACCTGAAGTTTCTGGGCTAGGCTTTTATCTAAAACAGAACAGCAGGAAAGCTATTTTCTTCCCTAGGCAAGACATCTCTGGTTTCAACAAAAGGAAAAGAAACTTGTGCCCTTAAATGTACCCTTTAGTAACAGGGGCACGCTTGGCTCAGCTTTACAAAAAGAGGTAAGTCCCAGGCACCAGTGCAGTTCTGATTTCACCGGGGGTTTAGAGTTTCAGAGGCACATCTAAACAAATAAAACGTAGCCACTTGCAGCTTTAGCACGTATTTATTAAAATGGAAGATGTGAATAATTGACTAGCCATTAAAGAAACAAACCTCCTAACACACAGGCTTTGAATATAGCTTATGCTTTAAGTCTGACACGAGCTGGGGTAAGATGCCCAACACGAGAAAGGAAGGAAGAGCAGTAGCAGTGTTAGAAAGGAACCTCACTGCATGCAGATTACAGTGCTAGTTCTTTGCAACATTTCCCCCACACGCTGCTAAGGTGGGTCTAGCATTAAACAAAGATCACATACATACTGCAGAGTAAGTGTGCTGTGTGGACAGCAATGAGAGCTATTCAAACTGCCAGCTTCATTTTTAAAATATATATATTAGAGGTGAAAGCTAAACACTTCCAAATATTGAGCACAACTTAAAGACCATTTAAATGGTCTAAAGGCCATCTAGACAATTCTTTTATTAAGCTAAGTACTGGTATTTTGAAGTCCCATAAACAGCTTTGGAAACCTTAAATTGGCTAGATTTGGAGTGATAAGCTCATCAGGAGATAAAAATTATCAAAACTAGATTTACTGCCAGAGTTAAAGGAATGTTGCTGTCATTTCTTCTTTTACATTCTTCGAGCCCAAGGATGCATCCAACTGCATAAATCCATTTTCCTTTTACGTCCATTTCAATTTCGTGTGGTCTTCTGGGCACAGCCCAGAAAGATACACACAAAAAACTCCTGAGCCTGAAATTCTGCTTACTGTGGACCAAGGACAGCAGGAAAAACAATCCTAACCTACCAGGAACATGCTAGAAATTCACAATGCATGCCAGAGCCAGAGCTGGAGAAATACACCTGCAGCATATTGCCAACATTAGACCCTACAGTTAGTTCAAATTCTAAAGAGAATGTAAGAAAGCATTAAAGTTTCCTTTCATTTAATTAATTACAACTCATTAATTCCTTCCTTTTATTCAGACATCATCCCAAAGAACCTAAATTATGCTCTTCCAGTTCTTTAATGAAAATTTCTTGCATCTTAACATTTTTGAGCAATATATCTGGTGTTTTTAAGAAAACACAATAGAGACCCCCCAGAAAGTAAAAGTCATGCAGTGGCACGTAACTAGAATGAATTAATCTTAGCTTTGTACACAGTACACTATTTGTATTTTTGAGAACTAAGGAATAATTATTTATATTTAGAATCCTGTAACATCCCTAAGGAGTTGAATATATATGGTATGTGGTCATTTTTATCCAGATATGCATATGTGGAAACAAATAGAGATAACAAGGGACAAGGAAGGAGAGGAGAAGGTTTATGAATGAGATATGGCTGGATTTTTGTTACAGGTTCTAATCCATTTTAACTTGTTTTTAAGGCAGTGCTGTTTCTGCAAATGGACCTAAGGAAGATGAATCCATAATGAATCTGAAGTTCCTCTGAGATTGAACAGTTATTGCTAGGTGAACCACAAATGATAATTTCTTCAGTAAAAAGTGTATTCTTTCACAAAGGAACAGTCGATGGCATTTTCATGTTGTATCATCAAATTAAGCACAGTAGGAAGCAGCTTTCACACAGAGAGGATCTGCATTTTCTCCTTGGCTCATCAGTTTGTATTCTGACGGATCCAGTCATAAAGTGCTGTCACCTTGGTGTACACACCAGGACGATTGCGCCGAGCACACCCTTCACCCCAGCTCACAATGCCAGCAAGGTACCATCTATTGCCCTTCCCTGTGCAGGCCAAGGGACCTCCAGAATCTCCCTAAAATGAAGGAAGTCCAGCCATTAATGCACACACACAGAGCACTGTAACAAAAAATGGGTTATTTAAGAACAGTAAATACCTGCCCCTCTTTTTCTCAAATTAAAACTTAATATTAGAATCTTACTTCTGGATATAATGTACCCAGCCAGATATCAAATTTATTCAATTATTTGAACTTATGGATGTGGCACCCTAATCAGTATAAAGCCAATGGGAAGAAGCAGTTTATAAAATTACTCCTTGATAATGTCCCATTACAGGGTTCATAGAATAACTCACCACAGCCCAAATAGGGAGAGAAGTACACAGGGATGGAAATGGGGAATTCGACTACAATTTGAACATAAATTGTTCACAGGTTGAAGGCAGATCTCTTATACTGTGTGTTAAATAGGAACAGAAAGATACCACACACCCCCAGTCAAAAAAGGCCAACAAACCAAAACAAACCCAAACCCAACAAACAAATCTGGCACAATTAAGTATTATCAGCAGTTTTATAATCTAGACTGAGTCTACAGCAGACTACTTTGTAGAGGCAGAAGAAGGAACAAAGACTAAGGCATGTGCAAACAAGAACTGGCTTCTCAAATGGAACGTGCAGGTGTTCACAGCAATGTAGAAAAATAAAAATTCCCATTCCGTTCAGTTCAGAGGATCAAAATGCATTTGGGCTCATCAAGGCTTTTTTGCCCTTCATTGCTTTAACCTTGGATGTCTTCTGTGAACTGGTCTGTTCACAGAGCTCTGGGCAGCTACAGTGCAGCTCTTCTCTGCAGCTGCTCCTAATGCACACAAGGCAGTCAGCAGCCTCCAATTTGACCCTGGGGTTTGTTTGGGCCCCCAGTTGGAGCCAAAACATGTAAGAGGTCAGGAGAAAGCCATGTACTGAGAAAAGAGTAATAACAGAAAGCCTTCATCACCCAACCAAACAAAATTATCTACTACGGTGGTACAAAATTATCTAGAGATAAGAGAAGAAGTCAGAGTTCTTCCTCTCTCTCAGGCTGCTGTCATACTAGAAATCTCGATAATCCAAGAGAGTGTTGTCAAAGTGGCTTGAGAAAGGAGGCTGCGTAGTCCAGCCAATTACTCAGCCAGTTCTGGAAGACCAAAGGGGCTGTATGCCAGTGGGGAGAGGAAGGCTCCTAAGCAGAGGAACCAAGATCAAAGAACATCCCAGAGTGATAAAAAACAGTCTGAAAGGGTAAATTTTTAATTTCTCATGTATCAGATCCTCTAAAGATGAAAGGTATTTGGAAGCTTCACATAACTTGTGCAACATATGCACCTCTTACATGTCCAGGAAGAAGTGATCAAAACAGGATGCTCACAAGTATGAAAGCATAGTAAAGGGGGTTTAGAGTGCTCTGGGGGTTTCCTGAACTCCCAGTTTCATTCCTCTCTAGCACTGTACAGGAAACACATACTATATAATATATAATATTATATATATATAATATATATAATTAATTATATACATATATATATGTATATAATATATATACTAGTGACAGAAAGAGAGGAAAAAAAAAAAAAATCAAAGATGCTGCCCAGACTAAGAACTTAAAGACCCATAAGGCCAACATGTTAGAACTCAAACACAGTGTATCATGCTGGAAACTGGCCAGTATAATATATAGCTGAATTGGTTAAAAATGCCCATCTGAAAATTCATGGGCATTTCTTAAGCAACACATTTTTTGGAGGAACATCACCCCTCTAAATTAACATATTTTAGCAAAACAATTCCAAGGTCAAAGTTTGCAGACAAACTACATAACGTTAATAAAAAAAAATAAGATCTTAGAGACTGCAAGAAAATTCTACAAATAGTCTATTTGTATTCTACAAATTGTCTATTGTCTAAAGAAGTTTGACCTATGATAAGCTATGTATAAGCTATGATAAGCTTGTAAAAGTTATCCTATTGCATTAAAATAACAAAATTTATATATTACACAAAAGTTGTACCAAATGGCCTCCGTCTAATAGTCAGTAGCAGATTTCTATCCCCTTTACACAGTAACTGGTATAGAAAACATGTCTGTAAAACTGACATTCATCATCAGAAGTTTGAACACCAATGAAGTACCCAACTAGTCTAATAACTAAGAAGGAGGAAGAAGGCAGAGTCAGGACAGTTGAAGTATGAACAAAAAGCAGTTTCTGATTCTGTGTGTAAACAAACTGGGCTTTATAACTTACACTACTGTGATGTAGTCACAACTTGTAATTATACACATGAATGAATGTTTGAAATTAAATAACACCATTGCAGCTGCAGTTCCCAAACCCAGCTTAGCTTTTCCTTGCAACTGTAACAATACATTATTCATTATACTTTTACAGTATTTTAGCAATTCCATACCCAGACATTAAAAAAAAAAAAAAATTATACAAATAGCATAATTCACAGATGGACCTACCTTAATTCCTTTTATCTTTATATTTTTGTTCTCTTGTATGAAATATAACTGTATATGAATTATGAATATAATAGAAAGATGAAAAAGAGTTCTTCTCAACACATTTTACCTCTTGTCTTTGCAAAATGATATTTCTCAAGAGAGTCAGAGGTTATCTATGAAATTTTTTCTTTCTTATTTTGGTGGGCTTTTCATTGCCATGTTAAATTAACAATATACTCACATTCAAGACATCTCATTGTATTAATAATTTAAAAAAACAAACCAAAACCAAAAAAACCAAACAAACTAAATAACCCCACCACACAAACAACCTAAAACTCTGAACAGCTTTCCAATGAAAGCAAATAGTCCTTTGTAGTTTTCCTACAAGTTCCAGATTACCTGGCATGCATCAACGCCACCATTAAGATTCCCAGCACACAGCATACGTGAAGTAATAAGATCATCATACAGCTTGTTGCAAACACTTTGGTTAATCATTCTCACTCGAGCTTCCTGCAGTGTTTTGGCAAGATGGCCTAGAAATATATACAAATGGTATTGCAGAGGTTAAGGTGGCACAAATTTCTATAGAGATACCAGTTATCAAAACAAAAGAGAATTGCTTCAAACTCAAAATCTACCCAGCTAATGACAGCAGAGTAATTCCCTTCCCTTCAAATGGTGCCTGCCCCAGTTTTTGAAAGCTGTTGTCCACACTACCCTATAGCCATAGAGGTTCCAATGCACCACCTTTCCATTTCCCTAGAATTTATCCTTATGACCTTGTTTTGCCAGAAGTAGTAGAAGTGCCATGCAAATTGTAAGATAAGACTGCACACAGGGTGACTAACTTTGAATGCCATTTCAAATTATGCCTGAAGCTTTTTGTTATTATTTACACCATGGTTATGCTCCAGACAACATCTAAGTCCTACAAAGTGCAAATTTTATATAGTTTTCCATCTTCTCAGTTCTAGGGAAGAAACTGAGGAATAAAGCTGAGTGGGGACAAACAAATAATTAAAAAAAAAAAAAAAAAAAACCAAAGAACAGCCTGTAACTCACAAATAATGCTAAGAGCTTAATTCTGTACTATGGTATTGACATGAGGTGCCCTTGTGAGCTAAATATCTTGCCACCTCTGATGTGCTGAGATGCTGTCCAAGCCCAGGTTTCAAGCTGTTTAATGCTGAGACAGGGCAAGGATCCTGCAGGCTCCCCTGGCACCCCTCTTCAACTCAGGGTGCTTTTTCTTCCTCCCCACTGCATCTGGCTGCTCCAAGCTACACAGAGGCAGAACTCTTCATGAGGCATACTTTCAACTGCCTTTGGTTAAGACAGAGAAAATGAAAGATCCTCCACAATTTTTTTTGCAATTATTGCTGCTTATGGCTCTATTGTCAATCAGTCTTAGAAACAACTTCTTTCTCTGCAACAGTTGCAAGTCACTGATCTCTTTACCTGCAAGGTTCTATTCACCAGATAAAATGAGTCATGAGCATGAAAATGGGCACATTTTTGTAAATCTACAATAATTTGCTTTTCAGTGATCTTTGACACCCAAGTATGCGTTTTGTGACTTATCACCTGCCACCCAAGCAACCATTCAGAATTCACAGACTGTAGCTAAGGAGATTTTTCTGGCTTTTAATAGACACACTAAGTGAACCACATGGGGTTTTTTTGCTTAAAAGTAGAAATATTTAATTGCTAGAGTTTAAAACTAAGTCAAACTTGCAAAAAGTATATCCAGGAAATAAACATACTATTTTCTTTTTTGGCTCCCCAGCCAGTTACATAGCAGACAGTTCCATAAAGAAATACTCTAGAGGTGCTGGGTAAACAAATGGGCTGTACCAGCTCACTGAAGAGTACAGGTGTCTCCATTTCCAACAGGGCAATGTCATAGTCTGAGATAGAGTGGTCATACTGTGGGTGGACAATAATCCTTTTGATTGATCTCATAGCTACACGATTGCTCTTTTCACTAATAGTGTGTGAGCCCATATACGCTCTCCATCGCACTGGAACGGAGTATCTGTAAAAAAAATGGTTTTAGAGCATCCCATTGGGAAGCAATGCAGTGTTAGTTCACTCCATTTTAACTACTTTTCAGTATTTGAGGACATTCATCAAAACCAAAGTGTATGGAGTAGAACATGACTTCAGAAAATAGGTGCACTCTAGTCTCTGTCTCCTACAACATTAAGCAATGTTTTTACTTGCTATTTTGAAAATAACTAATTTCTTGGAGATATAAGACCAATTCCTTGCTATGAATCATGCTTTGGAACTCATAAAAGCATATTATTTAACTCTATCTCCTCCTTACCACACGTAGGAGGTATAAATTTTCAATTTACACTAGCTAAAGTGAACATCAGTGAGTTTTTCACTCCACTGGTCAATAAATAGGACTTGTCTTGGGAGAAAAGGCCATAGCTTCTACTCAGAAAACCCCTGCCTTTTGAAAAGAAGCAAAAAAAACCACCAAGGTGTTTAGCCTAAATCTAACAGAACAGTGTTCTATCATTCAGGATTCACTGGCAACGGAAGCAAAAGAATAACTTCAGAAACTTAAGACTTTTGAAGCCAGCAGACAACACCAAGTGTTTATGTAGTGAGATCATGTCACAAACTTATAACCTGGATCAACTTATCTAGACAAGGAGTAGCTTCTGCAAATTACTGAAAGCAACTTTGTAAGGTTATTAAACTGCAAATACTCTAGAACAGTGTAATTTCCTCATACCTCACAGAATCAGAATCCAGGAAGCAATGGGCAGCAGATATGAGCCACCTGTTGGAAATCACAGATGCTCCACACACGTGGCCGTGTGCTCCCATCTGTAAACTCGCTTGCCAAGGCCACTTTTCAGAGCTTGCCTCTTCACCTCCAACAATTCTGTTCTTCTTAAGCTGGTGTCTTCCACAAGCTAATAGAAATGATTTAATAAATTAGCAAGCAGACCACCAGTTAATTCACTTTGCCATGCTTGATACAAACTTTTACCCTTAGACCTTACTGTGCAACTGGTAAAGGGGTGAGTACTTGCCCGTTTTCACTCAATGGGCAGGTCAGATATAAACTGATCATTGTCTATCCTCCCGTGCAGCTTTCTAAAGAGCTGAATAACTCAAAAAGATATTAAGCACAATTCAAAAGTTCATTGGAATCATTCTCATATCTTTTTCCTTCTTAGAAACACAGCTCCTTGACTGCATTTCATTCAGCTCAAAAAAGCAGCAAGACCTACCAGTTTATCCTGGAAGTACATTGCTTAAAATAAGTCATCACAGACAGAATGAATGAGTTGATTTAAAAGAAACAGTGCAGAATTTAAGACAGACATTTCCATACAGATGTTACCAAGAAATTAATTTTTTAAAATTCATATTTGATTTAACCAATTCTTAATTCAATAACGCTTAATAAAAACAAAAACTGCTGACTTAGTTTCCCAAGTAATTAACAAATTTAAAAATAAATGTTACCACACCACAGTTCATTTCATCTGATCCATCTGTGCAGTCTCTTTTCCCATCACACTCAGGATTTGGTTTCAGCAAGCATTTTCCATTCAGGCACTTGTATGCATAAGGGGAGCAACTTTTGTAGGCTGAAATAAGAGATAGAAGATAGTGTCACATATTTGGAGTCATGCTTTCAATTTATTAACAAAATCTTGCACATTCAACAAGTTGTTCAAAGCTACACATTCTAGCCTGCTTGAAGTAGTAGTGTATACTGGTGTAAACTGGGTCCCTCTATGGAGAGGGGACAGGGGAATGATCCACTGTAATTAATGATCACACTAATTTCAGTCTCCACTATTCCTGAGGAAAAAAAGAAGAGCCTCCAACTGTCCACACTCCCATTTTACATAACTCTAAACTCAGTAAGTGAGGCTTGTCAGATCTGTTCTTTTGCCTTCACCAGCTCTACTGGTATTACAAATCATAAATCTTCCCAGCATCTTTTAATTTTCAAGTGAAATTGAGAAAACTCTAGAAGAGCTTTATATCTCCCCCCAATAAATTTCTGACCAAGGACTACAACAGTTTACTATGTGAGAATCCTGACAGATGCCAGCAACTGGCTTCCATTACTCATATTCTCATTACCAGTTGTTTACACAGACCTCGAAACAGTGGGAGGTAGGTTTTTTTAACAGACATACTCTGAGCTACCTCAAGGACCCAAGACTGAAAGCAAGACAAATGCTTAATAATATATGCAAATGCTTAATATACAAATGCTTAATAATATATGCAAAATGCAGCAAGTCACTAGGGAGCCATTGGTGGTACCAGCAATGTCCACAGCCATTGTGGATCTACAGTAAAAAGACCATCAATGTGGCAAAAGTCCTCAGCCTACTGTGTCTCCCTTCCTTAAATTACGTGGTACTGATCTGGCAGCATTTGGGGAAAAAGTGCTCTTCCAACAGGATCACCAGCAAAATGTGGTTTGGTTTTCTTACTAAAATCCCTGTTATCCTGGATTTTGCTTCATTAATTGTCTAAACTGTCCCCAAACCTAGTTTTACTCTGCATGTTTTGTGTTCACTATTATGAAACTTTTACTTTGTGCCACTAAAAAAATTATCTAGAAACAACACATTTAACCATTAAAATATTCATATTCTTCCTTCTGCCTTCCACCATATTTTGGAAAGTAGCTAAAAAATACATACTTACAGCAGTTGTTTTCATCACTGTCCTGCCCACACCTGTCATCATCTTTACAAGACTTATACTGAGGTTTACACTTCCCATCACCACAGTTCAATTGTTCTGGATTACAACCTGAAGAATAAAGGTCTGTAAATTTATAATACAAATAGCAGACTAACAGCCACATGCTACACTCCCTACCAGAGGTCACCTGGATGTTGCTGTGCCATTTCTGTCAGACATTTATATACCTTGGTTCTGACAGCATCCAGTGACAGAGAGACTTGTGCTGTACTCTCCAGCCTTGGATTACATTCTGGTCACTGTTTCTAGCATCTTCTGAATGTTCCCTATCTTCTTTGACATTCAGTGCCTAATTCAGGTACAGTACTCTAGCTGAAGCCTTCCCAGTGGTGATTGGAAAAGTATTTTCAAATTCCTGCCTTACATCCTAGTATGACACTTAAAAATCCCCAAAAGAAAGACAACCAACCAATGAAATACCAAATACAAACAAAACTCACAAAGAGTATTTTGTGACTTTGACTCACAAGTCAGGTTTTAAGCAACAATCATCCCCTCATTTTTTAGCAAAAAAAGCAACTTAGGCAATCCACATGTCTGTTTAACTACCTACATTCAGATCTTCACAGAATCACAGAATATTCTGAGTTGGAAGGACCCACATGGATCAGCTTCATAGTCCAACTCCTGCACAGCACCATCCCCAAGAGTGACACCCTGTGCCTGAGAGCATTGTCCAAATGCTGCTTGAGCCCTGGCAGCCTTGGTGCTGTGACCCCTGCCCTGGGGAGCTGTTCCAGTGCCCAAACACCCTCTGGGGGAAGAACCTTTTCCTAATACTGAACCTAATCTTCCCCTGACACAACTGCAGACCATTCCCTCAGGACTGTCACTGGTCACCAGAGAGCAGGTATCTCTGGTATTTGATATCAGTGCCTGCCCCTCCTCTTCCCCTCACAAGGAAGTTGTAACTGCAGTGAGGTCTCCCCTCAGCCTCCTCTGCTCCAGGCTGAACAGACCAAGTGACCTCAGCCACTCCTCATACAGCTTCCCCTCATCTTTTTTGCCCTCCTTTGGATACTCTCTAATAGATTAATATTTTTTATACTGTGGCACCCAAAGCTGCCCCCAGCACTGGAGCTGAGGCTGCCCCAGTGCAGAGCAGAACGGGACAATCCCCTCCCTTGCCCAGCTGGTGATGCTGTCCCTGATGCCCCCCAGGACACCATTGGCCCTCGTGGCTGCCAGGGCACTGCTGACTCCTACTCTTGTCTTTATTTTTCTCCATATATATTTTACAGCTTCTCAGGACCACTTACAAATACATACCTCTTAAATACATCCATCTTTCTATTGTGTAACACTTTTCCTATTTCATAAGCATCTACTCTAATCCATCATTTAGGTCATGAACAAAAATTATGTGACCTTCCATAACAATATTGTCAGAATGACATTAAAAATACCCTTCCTCTTTGGTAATGAGTCTTGACCAATCATTCTGTGGAAACAGTTTCCTGTATTTTTTCTCCCCACATTTTCTTTACTTACTGATAAGCTTGTCACACAAGACTGTGTCAAAGTACAACTTCTCTATCCTCTCACTGCGGGGAACTAAAACAAAATTTTAAATCTCCATGCTGAGTTTAATATTCTTTTCACTATTTACAAATAGCTTACTGTGGCTACTTCCTGTGAGTTATTTTTTTTTTTCCTTTGGAAGATTAACTTATAAAGATTGGTATAAAATTCCCTCTTGATTTTTCTTTCTCCCACTCTTTAAAGAGACAGGCTACTTCCTGTGAGTTATTTTTTTTCCTTCGGAAGATTAACTTATAAAGATTGGTATAAAATTCCCTCTTGATTTTTCTTTCTCCCACTCTTTAAAGAGACACATTACACAGCCTCTTTCCCAGACTTTTACATCTTCACCCACGTCCTTCATGTGATCTTAAAGATTGCCAGCAGTAGTTTAGAGCCAATTTCAGCCCATCTCTCAACTTTGTGGAAGAAACTCTTTACAGAAAACAACAAACAAGAAATAATTGCTCTACCCCAGTCTGATTCATCACTACTATCTGAGCAGCCTTTCCAGGATTTAGACAGATTTCTTGAAGGAATGCACATTCTGTCTGTATATCTAAGGACAAGCTAGAAAAATAAGAAATCAATGACACTAGAAATATTGATACAGTCTAAATGCAGTAATGTAGGACTCTACCATGAAGAAATATAAAAATGGCTATTAAAAATTAAAGCTAGTGTCACTTGTAAAATAAATTGAATATTAAAAAAGAAATAATATCCTATTTGGCACAACCTGTCGAAGATTTTTATCAAGCAGTCTGAATTAAATGAGTCAATATTCACCTAAATAGACTTAACAAATTAAATTCACATTAATTGCCTCTAAGGGTTGAAATTCATTCACCACAGATACATAACTACTGATAGGAAGCACTCCTTTAATTTACTAAGGTAATGCATTTTATACAGTTGCATCTAAGGAGAAGGAAAGTAAAATCAAAACTAGGCATTCTCTTTAGTATTACAAATACATTATTTCCTGATATTAAAATTTTGTAGAAATTAATCTCTGTGGTTCTACACTCAATGTCTGATGTGAATAAGTGCTTTATCAAGTACTTCCCAAATCCTGCAACTCATTATGAAACAGCCTTTGACCAAGAATTTCTTCCACATTCACGTAAACTAACTACTAGTATAGATGGTAAGTTGTTTCTTTCCAATATATAAAAAATGTTTGTTCTCTTTCACTCTTTCAGATGTGCAAGAAAAAAAAACTCTGAAAGAATAATTAGCCCAAACCACACCTCTGTCTGCCCAAGTCAAGTCAAATGACACTTTCTCCCATTTAGCACCACAGGCAAATGAAGAGCTGCATCAGATTGAAGGACCAAATCCATTTGTCCCACAGTTCCAGTCAGGAGTAATTTAGTCCTGTTCACTGCCTTGCATGTGATGCCAGTGGGAGGCAAGCACACACTACACAGCCAGCACAAGCTCAAAGCAGGAGTGTCTCCATTTTCTTGTCACCTCTCCCTGAAGTTATTCAGCTGATGGCTGGCTGCTTTCCAGGCCAGCTCAGAGCAGTGCCTGTGATTTTTAATAACTGTACTTTGATAGGCACCCAACAGTGGGAAGAAACTAATCTCAGGTGGGTGACTGCAGGTACTAAAGATGTGGGAGAATGTGAATTTTTTTCCTTCTCCTATTACTACTGCTACAGGCAAGGCTGATATAGGCCAGCACTCTCAATCCATGCTGATATCTCAGCCTTCCACAAACCACTGCCTCAACTTGATACTGACACATCACAGCTATTCCACTCCTCCTGATGAGTCTTTATACAGAGCCTTATGACTGTGACTAAGAATTGATTAAATAACTTTGAGCCATCTGCTTACTGGCTCAGTGCTAGGAGCAGAGCACACAGACACACAATCAAGACTGGGGATTTTCTCTGTTAAAAAAGGTATTCTAAGGCTTAGACTCTTTTAACCATTTATGAGGCAGTAATAAGAGTAACCACAGAACTCAGAATTGTTGGTAACTTTTTCTAGTAGAAAGAGACCCACATTGGTGGAAGAAGAAATCCCTGAAAATATGTGAGTCTTACAGAATGACCGACCACACAACCTGCCACTTAGAGTGAAAGGCATGAAACAAAAATCTTTACCAAAGACCTTAATATTTAAATGCTTCTATGTCAGCAATGAACAGAACTACATTCAGATGATCAAGCTGAGGATTTGAAGAGACTTCTCAAAATGAACTGATCTCTTGAAATCACTGAGAACTTTAGCTACCTAGACATTATTGGGTAAAGAAGAAAAAGGTATTTAAAAAATCAGAAATTGCATCTTTTCTAAGAAATATCACAAGTAAATATGTGTATCTCCTGAAAATTCCTGTTTCACCATCTGGAAGCCCCCCAAAATCTAACACTGACCCGGAAGTGTGTAGACTGGGGAGTTAAAAAAGGTCTACAAAAAACCCAGACATATTTCTGTGACATCTTCTAGCAAGGGTCCTCTTTGACTGCCAGTAAAACTTAATAGTTTGTCTAAACCTGGAAACTGATCTAGAGCACTGATCTTGAGTTGTGATTTTAAAGAGAAGACTAAGTATTCATGGTTAACTTTTGTTGGCAGAAGAGTCATGCTTAGACGCCCTCTGCCATTCTATTTTTATGTTGCACCTTAGCTATATTAAGGTGTCAGAAAAGTGCCATATAATTAGATCTACAGAAATTCAGAAATTTTACTTTTATTCCTCATTTTACAGAAGTGTTGATAAAAGTCAGAAAATAAGTACTCGCTTCTAAAAGCATCTTATATCTAAATTTGTACCTCTCTTTGTTCAACTAAAGACATAACAACATTTTACACATTTGTCTCCTGCAATTAGGTTAAGAAAATAGGCAGGTTGAGTTGTATATGATTGGTCTGTCAAGCAGGGTTTCTCAAAGGTTTCTCCTTAAAAATGAAAGTGTGTGCTTAATAACTTACTGTCTGTGTGACTGAAGGCTTTGTATTCAATATAAAACCCTCTGTGGGTGACCAGCTCATCAGAATGGAAGTTGATTGCAACAGAATAGCCATATTCTCTGTTTCTGTTGTTTTCTGAAAGAGCTTTACAGTATCTAACAAGCAAAAGTGAGAAATATTAATTTCTAACCAAACTTACCTCTACCATCCATCTATGTCTCTTTTACTGAATGGCAGTGACATCAAAAAGCTTTAAGACAATGCAGTAAGGATCAGCTGTACTTTGGTGTTTCAAAACAGTCCAACAGAAGTATTAGAAAGCCTAGTTACAAATTTCTCCCACTCTGCAACTTTTTCAGGACAAGCAGACTTTGAAGAAAAATACAGCAAGATGATCAGTGTCAGGATCTACCTCATAAACACAAACTGTTTCAAGCATGCTTGATTTCAGATTGCCCATTTGGGTTTGCAAACCCAAAAGCAACAAATCCAGGAAAGGATGAAATCATTCAGCCAAATCCAACAGCTGTTGCTTGTTTCAATATGCTCTTTCCAAGAGACAAATTTCTCTGACTAGCGCTATATTTAGTGTTAGCGTAACAATTACAATCACTGAAGAGAAAGTGGTAAAGAAAATGAAACTTCTGATTATGAAACTCTTCATCCACATCAAGACCACAGCCAGGAATTTACAGTTCAGCTGCAGCTGCATAAAATCGTTTTCTACATGATTGCTCTAAGGGGAACAAAAGAAAAAGTAAGTGCCTGTAAGAAAAAATCAGGATGCCTAAATGTGCAGAACTTCAAAGTGCACATTAATATGTCAGAAAATAATGTATATACTCACCTAACTCCATCAATTTCTAACCAGTCTTTATCACATTTACTGGACCCTGGAGACTTTTCTTGAATTTGTATTACAAGGATTTTTAGTGAAAGCTTGTAGCCAGGTAATGGTGCCTAAAAATCAAAATTCATAACTGTGAATGACACACATTCACAAAATGAAAACAGCCTTTGCTTCCAAGATGCTTTATGTATTATGGGATTGAAAGTATTGCATTTCTATTATTTAAATTAGCACCTCTGAAAAAGTAAAAGACTTTGCTAATTTGAACATCTGTAGAAGCCTTTTTACACCCAACTTTGGCTAGACTGCCAGATGAAGGAGTGTAAGCAGCCAGCATAAAGCACTGTGTCTGAGTTTCATGCTAGGTTTGTAATGCCATGTGTTCCTGTTCCTGTGCACAGAGGTGAGAGTTTTGTGCAACAAGCTGCTAATAATTTTCATTGAGTACATGAAAGGCAGAGACTTATCAAGTCACATACATGAATATTCTCCTTTACCAGGGAAAGTAGAAAAGAAGTTAAATGCTAAATGGAGCAATAGACCAACACATTGGGCAGTTGGTAGAAATCATGAGCAGATTTTAAGTCTTGCCAAAGGACTTGCTGGAAATTCAGAGGTGAATTTCTGAGCCAGAGAAGGTCCTGGCTCTGCAGAATTCAGGGAAATACAGTGTAGTATCCATCATGTGAGGTATGATTTACATGACCATCTTTTCTTTTTGGCATAGAAGAAAAGCTCTGATTATTATTAATTTTCTCTGGCTGCTGGGAGTTGTCATCTTACACATTAATTTGTTTCTGTCACGAATAACGCTCAAACTTCTGGAATTTGGCAATATTTCCCTCCCATAGTTGGCACCTGTACATAGGACAGGAGAGAAACGGGTGTCTGAGAAGAAGTCAGGTTCAGTGGTCTCACTAGGTTTTCTCTCCGTTTCACCCACATCAAAAGCCATTTCTCCCAATTTTGTGTCTACGTAAGATAAAGAAAAGCCATCAGTACTCAGAACTGAGTTCCCAGCACCTACCTGGATGATCCAGGTGCAGTCAATGTTTGGTGGGTAGTAACTCGGGTAATAAGGGGAACTCAGTGTCCCATTCCAGGAAATATAATGACCACCACATACTAGGAGAGAAATACATCAGCAAGGAACACAATTATCTCAGCTGGACTAAAGTGCAGAGTCTACTTCACTTGCTAGGACCCTTCTCTATGTACAGAGTTAGAAGAATACTTTGTGACAGTATTAAACTGACATTTTTCCTGTATTAACTGAAAATCACCTAACTGCCACCTCCCCATCATGCTGAATTTCTCTTATTTTTGGATCAAATTACAGCTAAGGGTAAGTACCAAATGCCTCTGACTGAAGTTTTTTTTTTTTTTGAAAAAAAGCATTCTTTCATGGTAAATGAAAGAAGCAAATAAATGTGGATGCAACAAACCTCCCCCTTCTAATTTACTTCTGACTTTTCTGTAGGTATTTTCAAAATTATAAAGCAATCAGCCCAGTGAAGTGAAAACTGATTAATTTCATGTAAACAATGAAGTTTGTATGTCAGTTCTCAGTTTGAAAATTCATGCCATATTTGAGCAATATCTTTGAGGTTTTATTTTCTACCAAGGACTCTCCTAGACATCCAGTCCTTAGTGCTTTTGGTTCCCTATAGGTAGCACCATGAATGCAAACATGAACATAACAGAAAATAAGACAATTTTGGAATTAAAAAAATCTTGTGGCAAACTAAATATAATTTGAAATGCCCATCCTCAGAACAATAAAGCCATTTTCATTAGTAATATGCATGGAACAAGTATTTGCATAAGCAGCATGCAGAGAGACAGAAGCTAAAATGTGGCAGCTCTGGAGGAGTTTGTCCTCTATGACTTGTTCCACACATTAAAAAATAGTCACTTGCTCCATTGTCAAAACTCTTTAACTTATACCTTACCAAAATAACTGTGGCTAAGCTTGACCTTGTGAAACCCCTTTATCTCTTCTAAAATTAATACTACAGTTTAGTATTACTCAAAATATTTCACCACACAGGACTCATGTAAAATCCATAGTATCCCATAGGTTTGGAATATACTTCTTAGGTCTGGAACACACTTTCCTTATTCAGTCAAGTACACTGAACAATGAATTCAGAAAAAGGACAAAGATAAATTAGAAGTGTTTTCTCTTATTTTCCATTTTCTTTAAACACACATTGTACCACCTGTGAATACACTGCCAAAAGTGATAAAGGTGCTGCTCTGTCACTGGGGCTGTCTATCTTTGCCTGGACAGATAGTGCCTGTAGGTGTCTGCCTGGCTGCTCTGCTGCCACTGCTCA
>VZRO01001566.1:30952-46235 GCA_013397915.1 Daphoenositta chrysoptera | reverse complement strand
CTCTTCCCAACCCTGCAGATCCTTCCCCCTGCCCTTCCCAAACATTCCCTTCCCTTCCCTTCCCTTCCCTTCCCTTCCCTTCCCTTCCCTTCCCTTCCCTTCCCTTCCCTTCCCTTCCCTTCCCTTCCCTTCCCTTCCCTTCCCTTCCCTTCCCTTCCCTTCCCTTCCCTTCCCTTCCCTTCCCTTCCCTTCCCTTCCCTTCCCTTCCCTTCCCTTCCCTTCCCTTCCCTTCCCTTCCCTTCCCTTCCCTTCCCTTCCCTTCCCTTCCCTTCCCTTCCCTTCCCTTCCCTTCCCTTCCCTTCCCTTCCCTTCCCTTCCCTTCCCTTCCCTTCCCTTCCCTTCCCTTCCCTTCCCTTCCCTTCCCTTCCCTTCCCTTCCCTTCCCTTCCCTTCCCTTCCCTTCCCTTCCCTTCCCTTCCCTTCCCTTCCCTTCCCTTCCCTTCCCTTCCCTTCCCTTCCCTTCCCTTCCCTTCCCTTCCCTTCCCTTCCCTTCCCTTCCCTTCCCTTCCCTTCCCTTCCCTTCCCTTCCCTTCCCTTCCCTTCCCTTCCCTTCCCTTCCCTTCCCTTCCCTTCCCTTCCCTTCCCTTCCCTTCCCTTCCCTTCCCTTCCCTTCCCTTCCCTTCCCTTCCCTTCCCTTCCCTTCCCTTCCCTTCCCTTCCCTTCCCTTCCCTTCCCTTCCCTTCCCTTCCCTTCCCTTCCCTTCCCTTCCCTTCCCTTCCCTTCCCTTCCCTTCCCTTCCCTTCCCTTCCCTTCCCTTCCCTTCCCTTCCCTTCCCTTCCCTTCCCTTCCCTTCCCTTCCCTTCCCTTCCCTTCCCTTCCCTTCCCTTCCCTTCCCTTCCCTTCCCTTCCCTTCCCTTCCCTTCCCTTCCCAAACCTTCCCCATCACCCCAATAAATCAGTGCCAGCGGGCAGGAGGGACCCCAGGCTCTCCTGGGTCTCCACCCAGAGGGAGCTGGTGCAGGGCTGGGGGGGATGGGAGCCCCTGGGGTGAGCTGTGGGTGTCTTTGGGGTTGCCCAGAGCCACTCAGAGGAACCAACAAAGAAATTCTCCTTCTAGAAACCCCCCGAGCTCGCATTGCTTCTCCGCATGGCCAAGGCAGCCTCGGCTGGGTCTGACCCCCTCCCCCTCGGCAGAACAATCTGGATGCAGCACAGGTGGCTCTGAGCCCTCCCCGCTCCTGTGGCTCGTGGTGTGAGCAAAACACCCCAGGCCTGCCCTGCCCCGGGCTTTGCCTCCTCCAAACTCCTCCTTTGTGAGAGGAAGCCGCTGAATTTGCTTTTCCTCCTGCCTGGTTGGAGCAGGGATTTTCTGGAAGCCAAACAAAGGCAATGGAGATTGTCTGGGGAGATAAAGAGGGAACAGTCTGAACAAGCAGGAAGCTGAGGGGGAACGAGGCTTAAACGTGGCGAGTAAACAAAGTAATTTCTATTCCATGCCTTGCAGAGGAGGAGGCGGAACCCGAGGGGCTGTGGAGCTCCGTGTTCATGGACAGTGCTTTGGGAAACGTGAAGAGATCCGGGAGAAGAAGTTTGGATCCAAAGCCTCCAGATCTGGTTCCCCCACCCAGCCAGGCACTGCTGAAAGCCAGCGAGAGGAAATCACGGCACCTTTCCCCAGACAGAGGAGCAGGACACGCAGAGGGGTCTGCCCAAGGATCCCACCCTCCTCAGGTCCCAAACCCTGCCAGATGTGTCCTCCCCTGGGCCCTGCCAGCAGCAGCTGGGCTGGGGGAAGGATCACGATTTAATCTCTTCCAACCTCGGAGCTCCCTGATGGAGGGAGCAGCACCGAGAGGCTGAGAGCAGCCCGTGGGCTGAAGAGTCTTGGCATCAAAGAGACAAACAAGAGCTCCCAGAGCTGCAGGGCTGGGAGCCACCACCCCAACATGTGCCTGTGGTTAACAGGGGCTGGCTGCTGTGCTGGAAAATGGGACTGGGCTGTCCCCACACACGGGGAAATGCTTCCAGGGGTGTTGGGCATGAGCTCCCACAGCTGCCAGCTCGGAAAAGGGACAGGGAGGCTGGACAGGGAGCTGGGGCTCGGCAGGCGCTGCTGGTGCTGGGTTTGGTGGCCTCTGCTGCCTCCCTCCCTCTCTCACACAAATCATGAGCGGCTCAGTGTGTCCCAGGGTCAGTGACAGGAACCTTCCTGAGGATCCACAGTCCCAGCAGGGCTGTGCCTAGGCTGGAAAAAGGAAAACACCCGCAGGTTTGTGTCCACAGGAGCAGCAGGTGCTGCCCTGGCTCTGCTCTCCTCCTCCATCCTGAGGTCAGGATGGAGATCTGGGGCATCATTTCTGAATTTCTGGGTACTCCAACTGCCCCGAGGTCCTTCCTGCTCCCTGGGCAATGTCTGAGCTTCAATCAAAGTGGTTTTCCAAAATTCTAGGTCCATAATTGTTTTAGTTCAAGTCATGAAGTTCCTCTCTCCATATAAAGGTGTGCCTTGTGCCTGCTCCAGCTTGGTCCCATTCCCAGTTCCACCCACTCTGGGTCCTGTTTCTCTCCTGTCTGATGGATTGCAGGGTGTTTAATGAGCAAATGATCGTTAGGTCCACAGAGCTTCTTCTATTAGGTGATCATTGTACCTCCCTTCCAAGTGAAATTTCTCTTCTCTTCTCTTCTCTTCTCTTCTCTTCTCTTCTCTTCTCTTCTCTTCTCTTCTCTTCTCTTCTCTTCTCTTCTCTTCTCTTCTCTTCTCTTCTCCTCTCTTCTCTTCCCTCACCCCCCGAGTGGGTCTCAGACACCCCAGCAGCTGCTCCAGGTGTTTTCCAGGCCAGGTTTCGCAGACTGGTCACCGTGGAGTGCCACCACCAGCACCCGGAGGTTGTGCACCCGCTCTGGTGCAGCTCTGGGTGACACACCCGCTGTGCAGGGCAGGAATGTTGGTGGAACCAGCACTGCCCCAGGGCTGGAGCCCTCTGCAGAGCCCAGAGCAGCCTGGGGAAGTGAGATCTGTCCGCGCACANTGTCCGTGCACAGGGACGTGCCGTTATCCCGGGGTCTTTGTCCCTCTCCTGTCCCCGCAGTTGTCCCTCAGCCCAGGACACGTTGATACAGCAGCAGAGTGGGGTCTCAGGGTGCTGGGCACCAGCACCACCAGCACTGCCAGCCCCCAGCTCCTGAGCTGCCCTCGAGCCCCGCAGGGAGGGAGAGAGCCCAGCCCAGCCCAGGGCTGCTCACCCAGCCCCGTGCTCACAGAGGAGCCTGGGCTGGATCCTCCAGGGACGAAGGGCTTGCCCAAGGCAGTGCTTCCCGCAGCTCCGGAGTCATGGAGGCCACCGGGCACGTTCCTCCGGACCTGGATTTCTCCTTTCCAAGCCGTTTCCCCCCAGGCAGCACAGTTGTGGTTTTTGGCCTTCCCGCCGTGTTTCCTGCTGGCTTCCTTCTCTCAGGCTGATGAGCTTCTGGAGCTGCCGAGCTGGATCCCTGCTCTGCCAGCTCCTCTCAGCCCTGCTCTGACCCCGCGGGTGTCGGGACCAGCCCCTGCCTCCCTCCCTGCCCCTGGCCTGGCGTGCCCAGGGCTTTGGGTCCCCTCCAGGAGGTGCTGCCCGAGGAGCAGGGCTGCAGTGAGGACGCTCATTCCTTGCCTGTGCATCAGCTCCGAGGGCTCTGTGATTTCTGGCACCGCAGCCTCGGTTCTCAATTGTTTCCTTAAGAGAGCTTTCACTTGGAAACGCGAGAGGGGATTTTGAAAAGGAAAGCGAGGAACGCTCCAGCAGCCTGCCAAGTGGGGCAGAGGAGATGCTGAACCACCAGTCACAGCTGCCTGCTGAGGGCAAAGGGGCACAGACACATTCACAGGCAGCTTTTCACCGAAGGGCCAGAATCTCTGTGATTATTTATTATTTAACTCTCATCATGGTAGAATCATAAAATCAGGGAATAACCTGAGCTGGAAGGACCCACAAGGATCATCCAGTCCAACTCCCAGCCCTGCCCAGACCCCCCAACAATCCCTGTGCATCCCTGGGAGTGGTGTGCAAATGCTCCTGGAGCTCTGACATGGGATTTTTAAGAAGGATCAATTCTTACCACACTCACCCTTCAAGTCCTGATCCTTGTACAGCCTCACACCTGCACCTGAAATCCTAAAAATTGAGGTACTCTGAGGCAGAAGCCACAGGGGCTGCCTGAAATCCATTTACCTGCTTTACATCCCTTCAGGTCTGAACCAGAGGGGTGAACTGTGCACACCTGAGCAGTTTTACACCAGTAGAATTTGTGGGGAAAATGAGATCACAGCAGCTCTCACCTGTTCCTTGCAGATGAGGACCGAGGGGTTTTTTTGCAGTCCATAAATATTTTGCTGTCGAGGATGGGTGGCAGCTCCCAGTTCAGGCACCCCCATGCATCTGTCTCTGTTGGTGACAGGTTTTGGTGGGTTCACTGGCCTCAGCTGAAGTGTCTGGGCTGGGGTCATGGCTTACTGGGGACCTGGCAGTTAATGGGACTCGATCTTAGGGTTCTTTTCCAACCTCAAAGATCCTGTGGAATGCCTTGAGGTGCAGAGGTATCCAAGGGGTGATGCAGGGGTGGGGCACTCACAGCGTATTTTTATTTTTCAGGCACACCCAGAGCACCTGCTGAGCTCAGCCTGGGTCCTGCCTCGCTGAGCCTGGCTTTGGTGGGATGGACACATTTCTGCTGCACACTGGTTTGGCTCATTGTGAAATTCCTCTGCCCAGAGCATCCTCTCCTTCAGCACCAGTCCCGACATCTGCAGTATCACAGAATCACAGAATCCCAGACTGGTTTGGGTTGGAAGGGACCTTAAATCCCACCCAGTGCCACCCCTGCCATGGCAGGGACACCTCCCACTGTCCCAGGCTGCTCCCAGCCCCAATGTCCAGCCTGGCCTTGGGCACTGCCAGGGATCCAGGGGCAGCCACAGCTGCTCTGGGCACCCTGTGCCAGGGCCTCCCCACCCTCTCAGGGAGGAATTTTTAGAAGGATTTGCAGGTCTCAAATGCCAATAAATCACACCAGAAGTGCCTTGGCCACACCCTGAGGGCAAGGGCTTTGTGATGATTCACACCGGACAACCTTTGCTGAGTGAGGTGGATACCACAGGACAAGGGGGAATGGAGTCAAACTAAAAAAAGTAGGTCAAGATTAGATGTGAGGAGGAAGATTAGAGATTAGATTAGATTAGATTAGATTAGATTAGATTAGATTAGATTAGGATTAAGAAGGAGGAAGCTCTTTGCTGTGAGGGTGGGGAGACCCTGGCACTGCCCAGAGCAGCTGTGGCTGCCCCTGGATCCCTGGCAGTGCCCAAGGCCAGGCTGGACATTGGGGCTGGGAGCAGCCTGGGACAGTGGGAGGGGTCCCTGCCATGGTTTGGGTTGAAATGAGATGAGTTAAGATCTCTTCCAACCCAAACTGTTCCACGATTCTGTGATTCAGGGCCAATTGGTCCCATCCTAAAGGACAACCCAAGGCTTTGGGAGGGGGAGGCTCTGGGCTCTCTCCCACCTTCCAGGGCTGTCCCCAGAGGACAAAGCCCTGCTGTCCCCACTGTCCCTGCTGTCCCTGCTGTCCCTGCTCTCGCTTTGTGCCCCAAATCAAGCGGTTTCCACTCTTGATGTTTCCAGAAAGAGCAAACTCTTCCCAAAACAACCCTCCCGAGGATCTACTCAATCTGCCCTGGGAAAACAGAGAGAAGGTGCAGGGCAGAGGAGAGGGGGAAGGGGGGGGTTGGGGATGTCACGGGGCTTTAAAGGGCTGAAAACGTGTTTTATCCAAGTTCTCTGAATCCCCTCGTGCCAGCCTGGAGCCTCACAGGATGCCTTTGGCCAATGAGCCAGGGGCACTGCCAGGAAAACCTCCTGGCCTTCCCGAAATGCCAAGCTGAAGCATTTTCAAGGTAAAGAATAATAAACCCCCCCCCTCTGTTTCAGATATTTTCATTTCTTTTCATACTTCTGGGATTGAGATAAGGGACAATAACAGGAAAATCTCCGATTCAGGGCACTGGATGAAGAAATTCCATGACAGATTTCCAACAAAACAAAACAAAAAAAATCATTCATTCAAAATAAGTGGTGGAAAATTCCTCGTTGTGACCAGCTCTGCTTTGAGAATTGTTTCCCCCCTGCACATATTCATACTTCACATCCAAAAATCATAACCATGATCCCTGTCCACTACATGAAAACTGAATTAATTAAACAATTAGGATGTTTGGGGGTTTATTTCTGTTTCCACTCACACCTTTTGCTCAGGACTGCTCAAGGATTATTCAAGGGGAGGGATTCTAAGGGAGAAAAAATTGCTAGTGAGAATGAGGAAAACGTAAAACATGCCAAAAAATCCGGAATAAAAAGAAGGAAGTTGATCAGTGGCCCCCAGGGAAATACTTGGCTTATAAACTTACTCAAATGTCACTGAATAAATCTTTAATTTGCTATTAGAAGATTGCACCGTGGTGACACAGAGTTCTGAGGGCCACGGAGCCGCTGAGGAAAGGTTTGGCACTGCAACATTTGCGGCTTTGGTGGTTTAGGGGGCAGTGGAAACAACGTGTGGTGAGTGCTAATGACCAACAGAGAGCTTGAGGATTTTATCTATGAATAAATAATACTAAATTATATCTATATTATATTTTAAAAAAAGCAGAAAACCCCCAAGCGAAGAGAGGAGACACAAACAAACACTCAGAGTAAAGCAAGGCCTGAAAACCTGGAGGCTTCGTTTCTGCAACGCCTTTCCTCAGTCCCTTTCTGGCTCCTCCGTGTGTTTGTTCTGCCATGGCCAAGCCTGGAGTTCCCAGCTCCCACCCGGCTGTGCTGGACACTGGTGGGACCCACCAGCTCCCTGCTGGAGATGCAGGAGGTAGAGAGAGGCTTGTCCCTGTCACCCAGCTGTAATTGTGGTTCCAGAGCAGAGGCTGACTCAGGAAAATGATCCCATCCAAGCCGTTTCTCAGAGTCATCATGACTCCAGCAGCCTCTCTGAGTCAGCACCCAGATAAGGCCTGCCTGTGTTTATTTGTGGCAAATAACTTTTATAGTCTCCCTTTGATCAAAACAAAAGTCCTTAAGTCTTCATAGTTTGGGGCTGTTAAATTTAGATAATGTTTTTCTGCGTATTAAATTGAGTTTATTATTGTCAGACGAGCTCTTGCATGAGCAAGGACCTCCCTGTGCTGCTCCTTGCCTCGAATTGCTCAAAGCTGACCCAGAAAAGGCCACAGACAAATCTGGGCTGGCAAAGAGCACAGGGAGGTCAGGAGTCCCTTCAGCTCCTGCCTGTGCTCCTCCGTTCCTCAGCACACCAGCACTGAATCTGTGCAGGATTTACCAGCGTTGTCCAGAGCAGCTGGGGCTGCCCCTGGATCCCTGGCAGTGCCCAAGGCCAGGCTGGACATTGGGGCTGGGAGCAGCTGGGGACAGTGGGAGGTGTCCCTGCCATGGCAGGGGTGGCACTGGGTGGGCTTTAAGGTCCCTCCCACCCCAAACCATTCCATGATTCTGTGATTCCAGGGAGGTTTGGGGAGGAGACCTCACAAACGTCTCTCCTGGAGGTTCCAGCAAGCAGCAGGAGGATCTTCCCTGAAGGGTGGTCGGGCACTGGAAGGGGCTGCCCAGGGCAGTGCTGGAGTCACCAACCCTGCGGGTGTTCAAAACCCGAGCAGAGGTGGCACTTCATGGGCCATGGGGGGATTCGGGCAAAGCTGGGACTCGATGATCTAGGAGGTCTTTTCCAGCCTCGGTGTTTCTGTGATTCTGCTGCACCGAAGGAGCTGATCGGGGTGAGGTGTGAAGGCGTGAGGGGCTGCTCAGACCAGCACGGGGCTGCAGCTGAAGCACTGACAGGAGCTGGGGGGTTTCTCTGAGTTTATCCGGTGTGGGGAGGTGCAGCAGGGCCCTCCCTGGTGGTGAGGGGTGAGTGATTCCCTCAGTGCCTCCCACCAGTGATGCCTCAGGTTTAACTCTTTTATTTTCCAACCCTGCATTGCCCAGTGTGTGACTCTGGAGTTTCTGTGCCCTGCTGCCTTCAGCTCTCTGCTCATAACAAACCTCTCTGGGGCTGCTCTCCAAGGACACCCAGGCTGGGCAGGCCCAGAGCCTCTGAAGGGGGCGAGCTGAGGGGAAATTACATCATTAGCTAAAGTTTTAATTGGCGAATTTATGCTGATATGCAAATGGACCTAACCTATAAAGGTGTGGGGAACTCGTGACTCGGGGTCCACCTTGGGGTCCAGCTTGGAGCCCTTGGCTCCCAGGGTGCACCTTTGAAGGCCTTTCCAATAAATACCGACCTTTATTCCCTTATTCCTGTCCAGTCTCTGTTTCTAGGGAGCTTCTCAAGGCATCACCAACAGCCCCTTGGAGAAATCCTGATTCTCTGAAGTGCAAGTGAAAGAAAATGTGGTTTTCACTCGGAGGGCAGAGAGGAATGGTTTGGATTTGGCCAGGAGTCAGGGCAGATGACACATCCAATATTCCTGTGAGCATTAACTCCGAATTCCTCTTAGTCACACTTCAGGTATCCCTTTATTTCCCGGAGCTCCCCCAGCCAGCGACCTGCTCTGTAATTACCCAGCCAGTGTCATGCAAATGCTGCCCGGGCAGTATCTGGGGCAGGTCGGCGCAGGTTACCTGGTAATTATCTCCCCAATTACTGAGTAATTCCCAGATGAATTACCGGGTAATTGGCTGCCTGTGGATAGCATGACCCGCACTGGGCTGGAGACAGGGCCTGTTCCGGTCTCCCTCAGGAGCCAGCAGCTCTCCATGAACACAGAGCTGACAAAGCCAGCCTTGCTCGGGGACCAGAGGCTCATTCCTGACTGGGAGTTCCACCCCGTGACTTGTTGGTGGATTCCTAGCAGTGATAATAATAGGATAATGGTAATAATAATAATCATTAATAATAATGATAATGTGGCAGCAGTGACTCACGGCCTGCAGGAGCCTTACTAAGGGCTCACTTATGCTAAAGAAATCCTCTGGCTCTTTTCAAACCTCCCGTCAGCCTCAGTGGGAGTGGGATTGGGCTGGATCCCAGCCCTACAACATAGAAAGGTTATTTCTCCACAGAAAAGTGCTTTGATTTGTTTGGAGTCACACATTCATTAGAGCTTTGATGCCAGGTCAAGCCCAAGGGTTGCTCCTTGGCTGCTCCATCCCACAGACAGCCCAGGGGCAGTCCCAGACACACCAGCTCTGATTTTCTCCACGGATTGCATGGCAGGAGGCACCTCGGGATCCAGGGACAGTCCCTTGAACCACCACTCCTACCCCGCCTTTGGTAAACACAACCAGGATTTGGGGTTATTTCATGGGAAATAATCAGCTCACCCCAATGATGGCCTCAGCCTGCCTTGAACTGCTTGGCTTGGGCCAGGGTGGCATCACCAACCTGCAGAGATGGACAGAGGGTGGCTGGAGCAGAGGGGTTGATCTGGGCTGCCCCAGGAGCAGAGGGGCTGATCTGGGCTGTCCCAGGAGCAGAGGGGATGTCCTGGGCTGTCCCAGGAGCAGAGGGGCTGATCTGGGCTGTCCCAGGAGCAGAGGGGATGGCCTGGGCTGTCCTGGGAGCAGAGGGGCTGATCTGGGCTGTCCCAGGAGCAGAGGGGATGTCCTGGGCTGTCCTGGGCTGTCCTGGGCTGCCCCAGGCTGCTCGTGGTGTCCGTGCAGAGCACAGGCCAGGCTGGGGGGCTGTCCCCACATTCCTACATCCTCAGGTAGCTCCTGAACCTGTCCACAACCAGAGGCTGAACATCTCTAGGGAATGAGAGCCATTTCTGCCTTTTTAACTGTTCGTGGTCATTCTGCTGGTTCATATCCAAGACAGAACTTAAATAAGGCAGAGAAAAGCACAGGGCAAAAAGGAGGGGCTGTTCCAGAGCTCCGTCCATAGCAGAGGGTGACACAGCTGCAGCAGAGGGTGACACAGCTTCACCAGAGGGGGACACAGCTGCAGCAGAGGGTGACACAGCTGCAGCAGAGGGTGACACAGCTTCACCAGAGCTCTGCTCTCTCCGTGCCACGGAGGGGAATCCCAGCACGAGGATTTCAGGTGTTATGGAAAAGTCATTGTGGATCAGGCCGTGCCTGGAAATCGTGGTTTGCCTGCCTGGGCTGAGCTGCCCCTGCTCTGCGTGGGCTCTGCCTTGGCATTCCCCCGTGGGCCAGGCCTGGCCCTGCTGGTCCCTGGTGATTCTGTCAGTCACAAGGGCTCAGAGTGGCATCCTGATGGCTCTGACTCGTGACAAATTCAACTTTTTGGGGAGCAATCCTTACCCCCTATTTCCTGACAGGCCTCTCTCTGTTTCTAACAGCCAGGCAGGTCCAGATGCTCAACCACGAGACATCAATCCCAGCAGGGAAAGCCAGATCTCAAACTGTAGCCACACAGCAACACCATTTCCAGTGAATGCATGGAAAAATGCTAGCTCTTCCCCAAAAATGTCCCCAAGGGAAATCCACGGCATCACTCCCAACCTTCTGGAAGGCCAGAACATCCTGTTGGGTGGCACTGCACAAACACAGGTGAAGAGGAGTGGGGTTTTTTTTGGGTTTCCAGTCTTGGGCTTAGCTCTGTGAAGATTCACAGCACTGTTTGATGTGGGTTGTTGACCAAATCCTACAGGACATGAGGTGTGGCAGTGGCAGAGGAGTGGTGTTCACCCAGACAGAGCAGTCCTTGTCCTGCTGGGATCAAACTGGTGTCACTGTCCCTCTGGGCTGTGCAGGAGCCAGTGTCAGCAGGCTCAGAACAGAATTAGATTTATTTATTAGATTTATTCTTGGGCTGCAAGGCCCTAAACACACATTTAAAGGGACAGGGCAGGGATCTGTCAGTGCTCTCCCGAAACAGGAGCTCCACTGCTGCTCCAGAGACAGAGCCCTGGGCGAGCAGGGCTGTCAGGCTGACCCATTTCTCTCAGGATTTTGTGCTCAGAAATAACTCTGCTGAAGGAAACCACAGAAAGATTTGCAGACTCGAGTCTCTGATGAAGTTGGCTACATCTCTCCTAACTCCTGACCTGCCCTGGCCCCAGTGGGAAGGGAGCAGAGGTGACCACACGTCCCCATGTCCTGTGAATGGATTCAGAGCTCAGCACAGCAAGGACTCCTCTGTGACACAGCCTGGGTGCCTGGCAGAGAGAAGCAACAAAATCTGAGGTCCCTCAGGGCCTTTGGGGTAAAAAGGAATCAGGATTTTTTCCCTTCATTTTGTTTCATAGTAATTCACACACTTGGGGGGGCCTTCCTCCTTCATCCTGGGGTTCTCCAGCACTTCTGCAGTGCTGCTGAAAGACCTTTAGGAAGTCCAGATGTATTTCAGATTTCCTCCGTCCCTGCAAGCCCTGCTGCAGCTTGTGGGTGCTGTAAGAACCCAGGCAGGTTAAATAAGCAGCATCTGCCCAGAGGTGATTTCCTTTCCCCTGTCACCGGGGTCTCTCTGGATCAGCCTGGGTTCTTTGCAGTGATCCTAATCCAGATTTAGCCCATCTCTGCTGCCCGGGATTGCTCACAACCTCTTCCCAAGGAGCTGTTCGTGGCTGGCTGTGCTTTGGCCCTGGGGGTGTCACAGCAATGTTTTTTATGTTCCTGTCTGTACAGCAGAGGCTTCAGAAAGCGGGAGTCACTTCAGGGGAAGAATTTCTTTATCGGTCTGTGCTAAGAGACACACACAAAAATGTTTAGCAGCTTTGAAATGTGCTTTTTAAGACCAGACTCCCTTCTCTGGCAGCAGGGACTGAGGCTGTGAGGGAAGTTTTGTCTGTAGGAGGATCTCAGTAAGATCTTCGGGCCGTGTCAGAACCTTTGTTATCAACAGCCCCCCCTCATCTGGGCACTGCAAATGCCACTTCCAGAGCATTCCAGTGATCCCTTGGGAGCAACATTCCCCACGGAGCAGTTTCCTTCAATCAGCCACAGTCCCTGGGTTGATGCACCTCACTCCGTGGGTAAAAGCCTTTCAGGAAGTGGTTTTAAAGTTCCTGAAGTTGCCATGACTTGTCTGTGTCCCCTTCCTCATTCCCTTCTCTCTGCCCATTTCTCACTTAAATCCCCACAGCGTTTTTTCTTTGCTTTTAGTTTTCCTTTTTTCCTCTGTGGGAGATCCTATTTCCTTCCTTCCTTCCTTCCTTCCTTCCTTCCTTCCTTCCTTCCTTCCTNTACATAATCTGCGATGATGTAAAAACGATCCGCTGTGCAGAAGATGAAATAAGTCTTCTTCCTTCCTTCCTTCCTTCCTCATCATTTAAAGATTTGAAAGGGTGAAAATGGAACAGTTCAGTTCTGATTGTCTTCATCTTTTTGGGGGTAAGTAATCTCCCTTCCCCAAAGGAGGCCTGTGCCTGCTGTCCTCTCTTCAGGGAAAGGAAGAACTGCTTTTCCTCAACACCAATCTCCCCTGGCTTTCTTCTCCACTCCGTGCATTTGGGGAGTGTGAATCTCCCCAGCGACCTTTCCATAACTCCTGAAATCCTCCTGCTGGGATTCCCCTCCGTGGCACGGAGAGAGCAGAGCTCTGCTGCAGCTCTGTCACCCTCTGGTGAAGCTGTGTCACCCTCTGCTGAAGCTGTGTCACCCTCTGGTGCAGCTCTGTCACCCTCTGCTATGGACGGAGCTCTGGAACAGCCCCTCCTTTTTGCCCTGTGCTTTTCTCTGCCTTATTTAAGTTCTATCTTGGATATGAACCAGCAGAATGACCACGAACAGTTAAAAAGGCAGAAATGGGTGCTCGGTCAGGTGGAGAGCCCCGGCTGCTTTGCCTCACCCCCAGGAGCAGGAACATTCAATTCAGGGTTCAGTTTCTGCTGGAATGTGCCCGTGCCTCAGACACTGAACCAGGAATGGGCAGGAGCTCTGTGAGCAGTGATTTTCTGCTGTAAAGTCCCTCAGCAGCTGTGAAAAAAAGCCCTGGAAGGGGATTGGAATCCCCTGGGCTCTGGAGCAGGGCCTGGGGCACAGCCCTTCACTCTGACCATCCTCCTGTGAGGGGGAATAAAGAGAATAAAGATGTCACCATCTCCGTGTCCCGGCTGAGGGGAACACTCCCGTGACAATGACTGAAAATCAGGAATTCCCAGTGTCAGATGTTTCCCCCCACTGCCCCTGTGGGTTTCCAAGGAAAAGCCTCCTCTTCTCCTCTTCCATGGAATGCTCTGCTGTCAGTGGAGGTCAGAAAACATTACTGAAAGAGTCTTTTCAAATTATTTTATTATTATTTATGAAGCAGAACTAACTTGAACTGCCAACATAACACTCTGCTTACAGGAAAGAGAACCCCGTTCGCTTTCCTTTAGACATTTTTATTCAGGATTGTGCATTTTCTTGCTTTCTTCTCCACGAGGAGCAGAACAAACCCCTCAGTGTTCCGTGGTGGGCCCCAGACCCCGCTGTCCCTGTGACAGGATGAGTTATGGGTTCCTCCCTGGTGCAGAGCTCCTCGTGCACAGCAAGCTCCTGTTCGCCCTCTTTATTTATTCTGTCTTATCTCCCTCACATTTCATCACTTTCTTGTTATGTTTGCTCAGTTAAGTCATTAAAACCACTTTGTTTTTTCTCTTTCCATGTTTAGCCCTAGGAAAGCAGCTAAGCCTGTGTAATCGATTTAGCATTTAATTTCCCTAAAACCCCCTCTTCCTGCCGTCAGTCTGTGGCCCTGAGACATTCCCGTTCCTGGCTGGATTGGGAGGTGTGAGAAGGAAATCTCTGAGCCAGCTCAGGGCTGCGAGAGGCGATGGGGAGGTTTCTCCACCTCCAGTGCAGGTGCTCTGCTACCTGTGGGGGTGTTCTGGGGTAAATCCCTTTTTAGTCAGCAGGAAAAGAGAGAAATCTCTTGTAAGGAACTTCTGCTCTTCTCCAGTTCTCATTCTTCATTCCAGTTCTCATCTGTGGAGGTGTCCCTGGGTTAAATCCCTGTTTTAATGGGCAGAAAAATAGAGAAATTTCTTTTAAGGAACTTCTGCATTTCAGTTCTTGCCCGTGGAGGTGTTGCTGAATTAAATCCCTGTTTCAGTGGGCAGGAAAAGGGATGAATAATTTGTAAGAAACTTCTGCTCTTCTGCATTCAAGTTCTCATCTGCGGTGGTGTCCCTGGGTTAAATCTCTGTTTCAGTGGGCAGAAAAACAGAGAAATTTCTTTTAAGGAACCTCTGCTCTTCTGCATTTCTGTTCTCATTTGTGGTGGTGTTGCTGAATGAAATCCCCGTTTTAATGGGCAGGAAAAGGGATAAATAATTTGTAAGAAACTTCTGCTCTTCTACATTCCAGTTCTCACCTGTGGTGGTGTTGCTAAATTAAATCCCCGTTTCAGTGGGCAGAAAAATAGAGAAATTTCTTTTAAGAAACTTCTGCTCTTCTGCATTCCAGTTCTCACCTGTGGTGGTGTCACTGGGTTAAATCCCTGTTTTAATGGGCAGAAAAAGGAATAAATAATTTGCAAGGAACTTCTGCTCTTCTGTGTTTCACTTGTGGGGGTGTGGAGGGCTCAGCTCTGCTGTTTCCATGTTATAAATCTGCATGGTGGGGACTTAAAAAGACAAAAAGGGAAAGCAGGGATACCCAAATCCAAATAATTTGGCTTTCAAAGAATTGCAGGGACACGAAGGTTGGAAAAGAACTCCAAGATCCAACCTTTGACCGAATTCCAGCCGAACCAAATCACAAAGTGTCACACCCAAAGTGTCAAATTTGTTTATTTGAACAGGGCTGGTGACTCCAGCACTGCCCTGGCAGCTGTGCCAGTCCTGACCACCCTTTGAGTGTCCCATTTCTCCCAACCCTGATTTTCACAGAGATGCCACCACAGCTTCAACGTGGAGTGCAAATCCCAACTCCACGTGGACATTGTCCCCTCTCCCGTGAGGTCTCCAGGCTCCAGGACCTGCTCAGCTCTTCTGGGTCCTTTCCCTCCAGGATCTTCTGCAGGAACCAGTCCTGCTCTGGCTCAGAATGAGGTGGGTCCCCACCTCTTCACCACCCCGAGGGAAGGAAACCTCTTGGAATTTCCCGAGGTGTTTGCACTCATCTCCGTGCATCACGGTGGTCCTTCCGTTTAATCACAGTGCAAACCTTCCTGATCTTCTGCCCCCTGGTTTATTCACGCGGGATTTGGGTCTTTGTTCTGCTGAACGAGTCGAGTTTTGGGTTTCCCTTCTGGAGACAACCATCCCAGAATCCCAGAACTGTTTAGGTTGGAAAACACCCTTAGGATTGTCCAGTCCAACTATTGCCCCAGCACTGCCAAGGCCAGCACTGCCCCATAAACCCAAAGCCACCACTGACCCAGGTCCCCAGAGCCACCACTGACCCACA
>VZRO01001566.1:14170-26880 GCA_013397915.1 Daphoenositta chrysoptera | reverse complement strand
AGAGCAAGGTCGCTGCCCTCCACACTCTGCCGCCGAGCCCAGAGAGAGCTGCGTGTGTCCTTGAGAAATTGTTTTGAAAGTTCGCTCAGTCGTTTTTCCTCTTGCACCCAGTCTTAAAGGCACAGGATTCATCTTCTGGGCATAGAGTGGTGATAGGGGATACACATCATAAAGTCATCCCAAGACATCATTCCCAAGACACTCCTCCTTTGGAGGAGTGGGAAAGGTCTTTCTTCAGTCTGGACTCTGAGAGGCAGAGCCCTGGGCCCCTGCTCTGAGCCACGAGGACAGTTCTGTTTCAGGGGACATGAATGGTGTCACCTCTTCTTCTCAGCCCAGGAAGGTGTGAACATGAATCTTCAAGTGTTTTCCTTCAAAAATCATATTCCCTTCTTCCCCCTCCCCCCTCAACTCCTGAATGGGAAAACAACCCAGTAAATCCACAAAAATTTTAGGCTGCAAAAAATCTGTATGTGAATTCAGATTTAACACTGCAAATATTTCTAGTGGACACCAGGGTATCTCACAGGAAGTAATTCCTGGAAAGTCAAGGTCAATTCATAAAATCATGGATGGGTTGAAGTGACCTTAAATCCCACCCAGTGCCACTCCTGCCATGGCAGGGACACCTCCCACTGTCCCAGGCTGCTCCCAGCCCCAGTGTCCAGCCTGGCCTTGGGCACTGCCAGGGATCCAGGGGCAGCCACAGCTGCTCTGGGTGGAATTTTGCCCATTTTTTGTCAGTGATGAATTTGGATGCTTCATTTTAGAATGACTTTTTTCCTAACTCCAGCTCTGGGAATGTCTGATGATCTCCCAGCTGACAGTGGGGGTCAGTTCCTCAAACCACAGCGCAGAACAAAGTGACCTCGAGCCCCAAGTTCTTGCAGAATGTTGCTCCTACACCCTCACTTTGTTCAGTTAAAGCCGGTTCAGTGCTCCAGGCACTCACACGGAGACACAAAGTCTCAAGATAATAAACACGGGATCATTCTTGGTTCCTATTCTTGGTTCAAAGCAAACTGAGCAGCACCTTTGAGGTACCACGCAAACCCTTTGAACTTTGCAGCAAGAGAAAAGATATTCAATTCCTTCCCTCATTTTTCCTCGTGTTTATCAGGTCTCAGGGGAGATTACTTATCTGAGAGCCCAGAGGGAACAAAGGAGGCTCCCCACGGCTCCCCGTGCAGCAGGTCATGGTCAGTAGGGAATGGGTCTGTTCCCATCAGCCCCAGCCATGCCTGGGGATGGCCATGGAAAGTTCTGGATACGGGATGTGGTTTAATGGCAATGAGAGCTTTCCTTGGGATCACAGAATCCCAGACTGGTTTGGGCTGGAAGGGATCTTAAAAACCACCCAGTGCCACCCCTGCCATGGCAGGGACACCTCCCGCTGTCCCAGGCTGCTCCCAGCCCCAATGTCCAGCCTGGCCTTGGGCACTGCCAGGGATCCAGGGGCAGCCACAGCTGCTCTGGGAATTCCATCCCAGCCCCAATGTCCAGCCTGGCCTGGGGCACTGCCAGGGATCCAGGGGCAGCCACCCCCACGTTCACAGCCATGGGAGAGGGGACTGCTGCCAGCTCACTGGTGTCTCACAGAACCATCTGAAGAGAAACCAGAGCGTATCTGGGGCACTGTCAGGCCGTGGGCTCCTTTGCAGGAGTGATTTCAAACTCCGGAGATGAGCCCCTGGCTCTTGGACCAAGTCCACAGCTGGGAGACCTCAGTGGCGCCAAACACAGCGACCTCCAGGGCATTTTCAAATATCCCTGGCCCTAAAGCCTCAGAGGGAATTCAGCCTCCAGCCGGTGTCTAAATGCTGCTGAGATTTTAGAAATGTGCCTTGACTCTCGATGGCTGAAATATTTCTCTCCAGGACGGGTGGAACAGCAGCACGTGGGACCAGCAGGGGACAGTGCAGGGGGACACAGAGCAGCTGTGGCTGCCCCTGGATCCCTGGAAGTGTCCAAGGCCAGGCTGGACAGGGCTTGGAGCAGCCTGGGACAGGGGGAGGGGTCCCTGCCCATGGTGGGGGTGGGATTGAATGATCTTTAAGGTCCTTTCCAACCCAAACCAGTCTGGGATTCTGGGATTCCATGGCTGTGTGCACCCAGCCTGGTGGAGCAGCCTTTAATTATTGAAATACTTTTCCCAGTATTTGCCCGTGAAATAATTGAATGTTTCATCTCCAATGCCATTTTTTGGACACCGAACTGAGCTCCGGTTCTCCCTGAAGGAGAGGAAAGGGTTGGAAAACCAGAGCCCCTGGCATGGGAGCCCATCAGGGGACACGGATGGAGATCTCTGTCTGATCTGGGCAACATCAGAGCTCGGGGCACTGGGGCTCAGGAGAGCAGAGCAGAGCCCTCAGCACCCTCCTTGGGTGAGGAAGTAAGAACAACACCTCCTTTTTCCAGGGAAAATGCCGGGAACGAGGAGCCAAAGGGCAGGGGCTGTTATCGGGGTGGGAACGCCGGGCAGAGCAGTGGCTGCCAGGGAGAACAATCTTATCTGCTGAGAAACGGGAGCTCAGCCCCTCCTGCTGAGAGAAAGCCACCCGAGGTGTGTTCCCCACATTCCTGCTCCTCTTCCTCACCGTGGGTGTGCACAGGGCACACAGAAACCCCAGGGCAGGGATGGTGACACCTCCATTGTCAACAACTCAGGTGTCCCCAAACGTGAGGTTTTGGCATCTCAGCTTCAGAGCAGGTCCCTGGACACAGCTCTGAGGCTCCCAAATGCCCCGTGCCCTCCATGGGAAGTCAGGAATCCACAGCAGCTGCGGTTTCCCATCCCTGAGGGCTGTTCCAGGTGTTTCCACACAAGGATCTGCTGGGCTCTGCGGGTGTCACCCTGGGGTAGGTCCTGGTGACAAAGCTTCGTGTCCAGCACTGCCCCGGCCATCACTGGTGGTGTTGGGCACTCAAAGGAAGACACCCTGGCAGCCTGGCATGGGGAAAGCTTTGTCCCAGCAAATGGAGCAGGTGACAAAGGTGTCACCAAGCACCAGCCCCTGGGTATGTGCGAATCTCACCTCCTGTACCTCAGCTCTCAGCAAACCTCGGCTCAGAGGTGTAATTAATGAATTAACGAGTCCCTGTGGGGGCCTGTGTGCCCAGGGTGAGCTGTGGGTGTGGACTTTGTAGAATCAGAGAATCTCAGGATGTCCTGAGCTGAAGGGACCCCCAGGGCTCCCCCAGCCCAGCCCCTGGCCCTGCCCAGACCCCCCAACAGCCCCACCCTGTCCATCCCTGGCAGCGCTGCCCAAACGCTCCTGGAGCTCTGGCAGCCTCGGGGCCGTGCCCATTCCCTGGGGAGCCCGGGCAGTGCCAGCACCTCTGGGGGAAGAGCCTTTCCCTGAGCTCAGCCTGAGCCTGCCCTGGCCCAGCTCCGGCCGTTCCCTGGGCGCTGCCCCTGTCCCAGGCAGCATCAGCACCTCGTGTGGCATGTCCGTGTTCAAACATGCTCAACCTCACATCCTGGTTATTTGTGACATCCTTAAAAACGACATTTTGTGCGTTTTCTTCAGCAGTATTTATATATTTAAATGACACTGGAAGCGAAACGCGATTTGCATCTCAAAAACAACATTCAGCGTGTCTGTGCCTCAGGACAGCCTTGGAAAACAAGGAGCTGCATCTACAGGCAGGACTCTCTTTGGAAAGATATTTTCAAGTGTTTTTTGCCTTTCCTGGGCTCCGTGGGAGTTGAGGCAGCAGACTCCAGTCCCTTCTCTCCTGATGGCAAATCCTTCTCTCTCAGCACCATTGGCTTCGCATTTCCAAATACCAGTTGGAGGTGCCATCTGACACGATCTCACATTTGAATAGATCGGTATTTTTAGTCGCTCATTCACACGTGTGGCATCCAAAATGGTGCTGGGAGCCGCTCAGAGCATTCTCTGAGGAACGCAGGGGGCAGAGTCCTGCCCTGATGGGTGTTGCATCATGTGAGGTGCTCAGAGAGCCACCCGGTGCTGCGTCTGCTCCTCAGGGGCAGGGGCAGCACGGGGGGACAGCAGAATGCCAGATTTTCCCTCAGAGTGCAAAGGGAACAAGCTTGGAGCTGCCCAGCTGGGATGGGACAGGGTGGGCAGGGAGAATCTCCCTGTGGAGGACGCACCAGGAATTCAGGACATCCCTGTGTTATCCCACGTGTGCACAGAGCCTTCCTCTGCCTGAGAGGGATCCTCTGGGGGTGCCAGGGGGTGCAGATGATGAGTAAATATTAATTAATTTATTCTCTCCTTGACATCTCTCACCCCGAGTGTTCCCTCTGTCTGTCTGCACCCGGCCAAGGCTGGGACAGGGGACAGAGTTCGCCCTTTATGGCCCCAGCTTTGATCTTCCAGATGCTTTCTTTGAATGTCCTTTCCAGAAGAGAGTTTACAGCTGCACTGAGCTCTTCCTGTCTGTCTCTGCTCCCGGAGGATTTGGCTCTTGGGTCCTCTGGGCTCGGCCGAAGGTTTCCTTTATGGCCTTACCTTTGAGCTCCCCGGTGAAATTACCTCATGGGGCAGCTCAGCTGTTCCCCAGGGCTGGGTCACCGAACACCTGGCTGGGGTTCATTTCTGAGGGGCCCAGGGTTCATCCAGCTCCCCCAAAAGGGGATTTTGCTCACTCTGACATCCATGGGCTGGTGCCAGGCTCACCACCTTGGCTCTGGCACAGGTGGCTGGAGGGGAAAGGGGCAGGGATGGTGCTGGTGCTCAGGCCAGGCAGAGAGGTTTGTAGAGATAAGAACAAATATCTGCCCAAACACAGACTTCCAGCCACAATTTGTACCCAGGGGGCCCTGTTCATGCTCAGCCCCACAGCTCTGCCCCACAGCGGTGCCACATCCGTGGTTTCCATCCAACCCCTCAACCACAGCCAGCCCAAGGGGGACAGGAGCTGGACAAGCAGCCCATGGAGGAGATGAGCTTCCCATGCACCCCCTTTGCCCGTGGAGATCTGGTGGTGTGACAATTTTCTGGGAGCAGAAATTATTTTCTGATGTTTGAGAAAGTTTGAGGCTCTGCTGGGCTGGGGCCAGGTGGGCACTTGGACACTGGAGGGACAGCAAGAGCAGCAGGGACAGTGAGTGAAAGAATTTGATTTGCAGGTCCCAGCTGATGAATAATTCACTCTTGTGCAGCCTCTTTCCTCTTGCTAAGGCAGGAGAGAGGAGACCTGGCAGAAGAAAGGGGAGAAGTGGAAGATTCTTCCACTCAGGGCTGGTCAGGAGTTTTCCTTTCAGTGGGAAGTGTTCAAGAAGCTCTGGAAACGCGTGGAGCTGACAGCAAAGCAGCCCCTGCTCTCCCAGCCAAGGGCTGTCAGCTCCCGGCTGTGCTTGTTGTAGCAGAGGGGTATCAGCTGCTCCGAGGACAGGTCGGATTCCAGGCTCTCGGGTAATTTTCATTGATGTCATGGGAAAGCTTTTCCCCTTCGGACGCCTTTTGGATGCCTCCTGTCTCATTCCATCACGGAGGCGCAGGAATGAGGGATGGAAAGCACCTCATGAGGTCACGAGGCTCTGCCTGTGCTCATCAAGACCACAGAGCAAGGCGGATCCAGGACATTCCTGTCGTGTTTCATGCACTGGCCACGGGTCCTGAGCCTGCAGTCAAACGAAATTATCCATTTAGGCACTACTCCGAGTGTCTTCCCATCCAGTCTGAGTCTTCAGCTCCAGAGAATCATTACAACTCCTATCATGCTCGTGTCCTGCACGTGAAGAAGGAGATTTTCCCGACGATTTGCGTGAGGCCACCACAGCTGATGCCAGGCTTGCAGCGCAGGGATTGTGGGCACAGTTCATGGGAATGTGGGTTAATTAATAACAAAATAATGGGAAGGGGCCTTAGGGTATCTCCAGCCCCATGTCCTGCTCGGGTGTCACATCCCATCCTCTTCCCTGCTGTCTCTGGCCATCTCTGTGCTCAGGGATCTCCTGGCACAGGAATATTTCCCTTGGAAAAGGGGATCCAACACGTTTGCAGTTCCCAGGAACTTCCAGCCTGGAAAATTAGCAACCCCTCTGGTAGCCTTCCCCTCTGTTTTCCAGGATATGGCCCTTACTCCTTAATATTTTCCATCTCCCAGGTGATTCTCCTCTGGGATCATCCCAGTGGGATGTCCCGTCCTTGTCCTGTCTCCTTGTTCCCAGAACAAAGCACAGGTGAAGGAATTGTGGCAAAGGCACGGAACCCCTGCTGCAGGGGCCACCTCCCTTGGTGGCATCGGGGCAAGGACCCCCCGCTTCCAAAACAGCCTCCCCAGAGCCCAGCAGAGGTGAATCCCCCCCATCCCCGCTGCCCTTCCCGGGGGGAATTCGGGCACGGCG
Source organism: Daphoenositta chrysoptera (assembly GCA_013397915.1). Taxonomy (NCBI): domain Eukaryota; kingdom Metazoa; phylum Chordata; class Aves; order Passeriformes; genus Daphoenositta; species Daphoenositta chrysoptera. Next base: position 20,555 of record VZRO01001566.1, on the reverse strand, counting down.
AGTCCGTGCTGTTCCATGAGAGGGCAGTGTGGTCTGAAAGCAAAGAGCCTCCGGAACCTGCAGGGATGGCTGGGCTGGAGCGGGGAAACGTCCCAGGAGCTTGGGCAAGGATGGGATCAGTCCCGCTCGTGGAGACCGCAGACGTGCAGAATTTATGAGGTGTTATGAGATCCTCTCTCCTTGTTTTTAAAAGTCTGGAATGGAGCTGAAAATCTCTTTGGAACACCAGGGAAGAAAGAAAGACAAAGGAGATGACTATGCGTGAAATTCCATCAATACTTCCATCCAGAGAGGGTTCTGAAGGACTCAGCCGAGTTCTCTTTGGAAATTCTCCCTCTCTCCAAGGCGCCTGAGCTTTGTACCACCAGAGATGGATCGGAGGGGACTCTTCCCACTCTGTTTTCCCCACATCTCACTGAGGTTCCTGGGACATCATCCCACCTCCAGGAGACACCTGGATCTGCTGCCTGCTGGGAGCTGGAGCTGCAAAGGACAATCTAGGGAGTCTTTCATCCCTGAGGGGCTCAGAGACAGAACAGAACACCCCAACTGGCCACCTTCTCTCTGTGGAGCTCCAGGGAGGTTCACGAGGCTTCCCAGCAGGTCCCATTCCACAGCATCTCCCCCACAAACATTTGCCACTCTACTGATGAGCCACAATTCCAAAAGTTGCTCCTCAAAAAGGTCTCATCTCAAGCAGCAGCTGCCCCTCAGCACAGCTGGGGCTCATCCCGGGTTTCTCTGCTTTCTCTCCTCCACCAAGATGCCACGGGGCCTGTTCCTTGTGGCTAAAGAAGGTCCAGGATTTGTTCCTTGTGGCTAAAGAAGGCCCAGGACCAGTTTCTTGTGACTGAAGAAGCCACGGGGCCTGTTCCTTGTGGATAAAGAAGCCATGGGGCCTACTTCATGTGGCTGAAGAAGGCTCAGGACCTGTTCCTTGTGGATAAAGAAAACCCAGGATTTGTTCCTTGTGGCAAAAGAAGCCACACACTGTCACACTTTGGTGAGAGAAGATCCCAGATGAAGGAGAGGGAGGGATTCTGTCTCTCCTGGCTTCATCTTTGCTCTGAATGTGCAAAAAGAAAAAAAAGGAGGATTTTCCTCTATCCTGCCTCCCTTCCCTGGAAAGGGGAGATGCCTTCTCCAGTGGGACAAGGGACCTTTCTCCTCCCTCCCTGCTCTCGGGAGAGCAAAGGGTGAACCCCAAACGCTCTCCTGAGGCACAAACAGCCACAGGAGAGACACAGGGACACCTCTGCTCCTTCCGATGCCCCTGCTGTGGCCCCACAATTTCAGAGACTCTCCCAGCTCCTCCTGTGCCTCAGGTGACTTCAGCTGATGCCTCAAGTCTTACAAAAATAACGTTTTTATAATCTCACACCTTAAAAAGAGCACTGAGTCCTTGAGGGAAGTGACACGGAAGGGGCAGTGCCATCCCCGTGCCCACAGAGCTTCCCAGTTTAGTCACCCAGCCTTGGATTTAATCCCACATGCCTTGGATGCCTTTGGAGATGTCCCCAGAAGCCTCTGCTGACCACGGCCCGTCCAACGTGGTTATGTAACTTGATTGGCCTCTCTGTTTCCAGCTGCCCCGGGGGCACCGGTGCTGATGGAAAATCGGCCTGAGCAGGAGGGCAGGGAGGGGCAGGCACAGGGTCACCCCCAGCAGGGAGGCTCGGGTTTGTCCCACTGCTCTGAGGTCACCCCAGGAGAAATGATATCAACAAAACCCGCCACAACCCCCAGATTTTGCAGTGGCACCCTGCCTCTCTCCAGTGGGCTGCTCCCCTCCTTTTTTTACTTTTCCTGATGCTTCTCTGAAGATCATTTTTCACTGTGACACACACTCTGCTCCACAATCTCCCCAGACCTTCAGGTCTTTGGAGAGTCTTTCCCACAGGATCTTTCCTCTGCCCCAGAGCCCCGTTGGGAATTGCCTCTGCCAAGGGCGAGCGTGGCCAGGGGTTGGGTTCTCGTGCCAAGGCTCTCCCACATCATCAAACACAATTTTTTATGATTCTGCTGAACCAATTGCCCAACAATGCTGGAGGGATCCCAAAGTTATTAAGATCTTATGTCATGGGTCTCTGGAACTGCAACCAGCACCAGTTGTTTCAAATCAACACTGCTGGGGTAGATCTTCGAAAGATTTATTTTTCAAGTAACTCTCAGGCACTTTCCAGTGCCATCTCCCATCTGAGGAGGTTCAGCTACCAGCAACCCCCAAATCTTGGTCTTTTTAAGGCTGATTGGGGTGGTTGGTGATGTCTCAGAGTACATGAGTGTGTAATTCAAATTTCCAGTGGCCAGAGGTCAAAATCAAAGTTAGGAAACACCGAAAAGGAGTGAACAGTGAGGCCGATCAACGACTGCCAGAAACCCCTTGCTTTTACACTCAAACACGAAGGCCCACGGACTGTCCCAGGCGATCCCATTTCTTCTGGCTGAGCAGGACTCTTTTGTGGAAACGCCTCCTAACCTGGTTTCACGTTAAGTAATCGTTTCCCCGCGCGCTGCCCGCAGGATCCTCCGCTGTGACACACAACCACAGGATTACGAGCACGCCGCGTCTGCCAGCACCCAAACCCCAGACTGGCAGCAAACCCCAAACGCAGCCGGGCCCACAGCACGTTACCTGTCCCGCATTTCAAGCTGTGGGCTGGAGGAGGCTGAGATTCTCGTAGGAAAGGGTGGAAAGTGCCCACACCTGGCGGGGTGATCATCGCGGCCACGGCCACACAAGCAGCGGTGGCAGCAGCACGGCTCACGGGACGGTGTTGTACCGCCAGGACAGCAAACAAGGACAGCCCGGGCCATGGGGTCACTGTGGGGCCACCCTGGACAGCTGTTACCGAGGGACTCGGAAACCCTTTTCATTCCCCACGTGTTTGCAAAAGCAGGGAGCCAGCGGTGAGTCTGGAGTCCCTGTGAACATCAGGCTGAGCTCAGAGGTTTCCTCAAAGCTTTTGATCTCTTGGAGCTGGGCTTTCCCTTGGGATCTGAGCTTAGGGTCTTGGAGCCACAGAACAGTCTGAGCTGATGGGACCCTCAGGGATCGTCCAGCCCAGCCCCTGGCCCTGCCCAGACCCCCCAACAGCCCCACCCTGTCCATCCCTGGCAGCGCTGCCCAAACGCTCCTGGAGCTCTGGCAGCCTCGGGGCCGTGCCCATTCCCTGGGGAGCCCGGGCAGTGCCAGCACCTCTGGGGGAAGAGCCTTTCCCTGAGCTCAGCCTGAGCCTGCCCTGGCCCAGCTCCGGCCGTTCCCTGGGCGCTGTCCCTGTCCCAGAGCAGAGACCGGAGCTGCCCTCGGGAGGAGCTGCAGATCCCTGAGCTCTGCCCTCGGTGCCCTCTGCTCCAGCTGCTCGCACCCAGTGCCCTCAGCTGCCCCAGACCCTTCCTCATCCTCGTGTCCCTCCAGCTCAGTTGCCTCTCAAGCTTCAGTTTCCCCTTCTCTTGGGCAGTTCTGTGCAGGAACCGGAGGTCCAGGGCCGTGCCTGGGTCTCTCCCTGTGCTCGGGTGCGTTTGCAGCCGTGACTCAGAGCTCAGGGCCCTGCTCATCTCTCATAAAGCTGGGTGACTTCATCATACCTTCTCTGTGAACTCATGCTGCTGCGCCTTCCCTCCTGGCTACCCCAGCCAGCATTCCTGGGCACTAACGCCCGTTCCAGCAGCCTGCTGGCACAGCCACCCCTCTCAGGATGCTGAGAGGAGCCGCTGGGTGCTCCTGGAGTAACACGTGTGTGCCCAGAGCTGCCTCTGCCTGCTCTCTGCGGGAGCTGCTCCTCTCCAAGAGATCCCAAACCCGCTCCCCGAGGAGCTCTGCTTGCAGCCGAGGCTCCCTCCTGGACTCAGCTGCCTCTGCCTCACCAAAATTTTCCTTGGCAGCTCACCAAGAGCAGCCTGAGGGAGTCAGTTCAGCCTGGCAGAGGTCCAGCCTGCCCAGGCTGCAGCCCCCGAGTGCCTCCTCACCTGGTGGGAGTGCCGGGATCCATCCTGCTCCGGCTGCAGGAGGGGACCGGTGGGACCAGGCTCTGCCACATCTGTGCTTGCCCAGGAGAGGAGAAGAACCCACCAGCGTGACAGCGTGGTCTCCAAATAGGATCAAGGAAGCTTTAACAGGAGGAGTTTTTAAGAATTTAAATTATTATTAATTAATTTTACTAGAAGGAGTTTTTAGTATTTGGAAAAAACCTGCGCTCAGGAAAGCGAGAATGAGAACATTCCCTTGTTCACCGAGTGTGGCGGCCTCCTTTGGGGACACCAGGGGAGGGTCAGGTTGGATCTTAGGGGAAATTCGTTCACTGAAAGAGTGGTTAAGGATTGGAACAGGCAGGGGCAGAGTCACCAGCCCTGGAAGTGTTCAGAAAGTGAACAGATGTTCACAGGGAGAGCTCAGAGCCCCTTGCAGGGCCTGAAGGGGCTCCAGGAGAGCTGGAGAGGGACTGGGGACAAGGCCTGGAGGGACAGGACACAGGGAATGGCTTTAAGCTGAAGGAAGGTAGATTTAGATCAGATATGAGGAAGAAATTATTTACTGATGGACAACTGGCACTTGGTTTAGTGACACTGAGGTGTTCGGTCGAAGGTTGGACTTGATGATCTTGGAGGTCTTTTCCAACTTTAATAATTCTGTGGCACTCCATCTGCCTCTCCTAAATCCATCCCTCCTCAGTTCCTGCACTCATCCCCATCTCCCTGCCCCACAGCCTATTTACATTTTCGATGTACACAACCTTGCCACAAAAACCATGAAAACTCACATTCCTCAGCCGTAAGTATGGCTGGGAAATAACGACAGCTTGCAGACAAAAGGAATTGTCCTGATAACCAACCATTGTCTCTTTTTGTGTGCTGCAGGTCTGGGCTGACTCACTGAGCACAGCATGGTTTGCCTGGACAGTGGTGCTGGACACAGGGAGGGGTTTGCCCACCTTCCCTCCCAGTTCTCCCAGTGAGCCACTGGGCAGTGGAGAACGTGAGTCAGGGGGTCCCAGAGGCCCTGGCTGAGTGGGCTCATGGGGACTCACTCAGGAGCAGTTTTTCCCTGATTTTTATTGAAATGGTGGAGAAACAAGGGATAAAATGATGCAGCTGATTAAAAATTGTAACTGGTGTTTCCAAAATCCTGAGCTGGAGGCCTGCTTCTAACAGTGCCATTCCTAGAAATTGAGCAATTCTGCCTTGGTTTGGTTTGTTGGGGTTGGTTTGTTTTGTTTTAGGTTTTTTGTTTGGTTCAGACCAGTGCAGAGTGACAGTGGGAGTGTGAACACCATGCAAGGGGTCTGAAGGACACCTCTCCTACAAGTTCTCCCTGTAAATATTCCTGTAATGGCAGAAATAAACACTGCTCCTTACTGGAAATAAATCTATTTCCCCACACACCTCCCCAAATAGGAAAGTTTCTATTATAACACTGAATTTCTCTCCCTACTTCACTCCCACAGGAGCCCCGACACCCTCATGACAATGATTAGATAAAGAGCAGAACTTTCCAAGGCCAGGGTGGATGGGCTTGGAGCAGCCTGGGATAGTGGAAGGTGCCCATGGCAGGGGATGGGATTGGATGGGCTTTAAGGTCCCTCCCAACCCAAACCATTCCATGATTCCATTAAAAATTCCCTGGAAATTAAATTTTCCATTCTTTGATTCTGGAGATGCTTTCAAAACCTGGCCATATTTCCAGCTTTTCACTCAAATCTTGTTTTTCTCCCATTGTCTTTACCTTCCTCTGGCATAAATTTTTAAAAAATATGTAGATCATGCCACAGACATCCATTGTTATTTCTCCTTTATTTCTCATTAATAAATCATTTACCTCTGGTTCCAGACTTCTCCAATGATTAAATGAGTGTTTCAGAAAGAAACATCTTCCTTGATTGAGAAGTTTTGGGGTTCAGTGGTTTTGGTGAACTTCTCTTGCAGAAGTGCCAGATTTCATTCCCAGCTTTCTGTATCCATTTGTCCTTTCCAATCAATCACCCCCATTTATCATCCTGGGCTGCATCAAAAGAGTCATGACCAGAAGGGAAAGGGGGATTCTGCTCCTCTGCCCCACTCAGGTGATTCCCCACCTGCAGAACTGGGAATTCCAACATCCAAAGGACGTGGAGCTGCTGGAGAGAGTCCAGAGGAGCCCCCGGAGCTGCTCCAGGGCTGGAGCCCCTCTGGAGCCAGGCTGGGAGAGCTGGGGGTGCTCAGCTGGAGAGGAGAAGGCTCCAGGGAGAGCTCAGAGCCCCTGGCAGGGCCTGAAGGGGCTCCAGGAGAGCTGGAGAGGGACTGGGGACAAGGCCTGGAGGGACAGGACACAGGTAATGGCTTCCCACTGCCAGAGGGCAGGGCTGGGTGGGATCTTGGGAAGGAATTGTTCCCTGGGAGGGTGGGCAGG
>VZRO01001566.1:0-14060 GCA_013397915.1 Daphoenositta chrysoptera | reverse complement strand
AAAAATAATAAATTAAAAAAGCAAAAAACCCAGACCAGTGCCCCCAGAGTGAGTTTACAACCTGTCACTGGCCCCTCATCCACGGCCAACTGGTGATTAATCCTTTATCCCTCTGAGGGCATCCAGGGCTGTGTTACAGATCCTTGGCAGTGATCTCTTGTGGATTAGCACATTATCATACGTTATTTTGAAAACTAATGATGTTTCACAACCAGTTCCTTGAGACCTCCAGCATCAGTCATTCCTCTGGAGTCAAATCTGCTCCGTGCCTGCAGCATCCTACATTTGTGCAGGAAAACTTGGCTCGTCCCAAAGGATTGCCTGAAAATATTCCTGCCTCTGTTGAAACCTTTGGTACTGCTAGGACCTGTCACCAGCTGATTGCTGAATGTGAATGCTGAACTCTGGCGTGGGGAAAAGCATCCCCGGGTCAGGAATGTGAGAGGAGAGGGATGCACTGCCCACAGTTCCTCAGTGTCCATCAGGAAATCATCAGCACTGGGGTTAATGGCTTTAAATTCCAAGTGCAGGTTGCAAAACCCAACCAGCTCCGGCAGCAGAGGGGCCTGGGCCTTCAGCTCGGGGGATAATGGACAAAGAGAGGCTGGCTGGTAAAAATAGGGCGGGGACAAAGCACGCCTGAAGCTGCGGTGGCGTTATATAACCCATCAATAAATTGAACTCTGGTGCATGTGACGGGCGAGAAAGGGGAGAAGGGGACAAGCTTTGCTCATGGGAGCAGCTCTTCTGCTGCTGTACAACCAGCAGCACCACAGGGAGCAGAGCTAAGGCTTGTTTTGCCCCAGTCATTTGGGAGAAAATGTCCTTTTAAGGGTGGATCTGGTGAAAACACCCTGGAGTGTGCGTGAGGGAACTTGTCTGTGCCCTCGGAGGCTGCCAGGGCTGGGGCTGGTGCTCTCTGCCAGGCTCCAGCCCCGAGGGGTGCAGGAGGGCAGGAAGGCTGTGAGCGGGGAACGTGCACCAGCACTGCAGGTTTGGCCCGGGGGTTCCTCAATATTCCCTTTTTCCTGTGTGTGAAAAGGCTGGAAGTGCAGCCGAGCTGGGATCGGAGCTCACCCGCCTTCCCCTCGCAGGACTGAACAGAGGCTCTGCCCCGGCTCATGCACACCCTGCTCCTCGCTGCCGTTCTGCCGGCTGTGATAATCCCATCCCAAACCCAACAATAATCCCATTAAAAAGCTGGTTGGGATAATTTCTGTGACACGAAAGTCCCTCACGTCACCCCTGAAGTGCTGTGCACGTGCAGCCGCCTCTGCTGGGGTGGCACAGAGCCCTGCCCGGGCAAGGACCTGCTGGAAAAGGGACTGCCCTGTCCCAGCCACGCTGCACGGGCAGCGCACGCCCCGTGGGGCTGCCCCGGGCTGTGCAGGGCAGCGGGGAAGGGGCCGGGGCAGGCAGGACCTGCTTTCGCCCCCTTCAGAGGGAATCCCAATGTCCCTTCTGGCATGAAGGAATCCTTCCCTGGGAGGGTGGGCAGGGGCTGGGATGGAATTCCCAGAGCAGCTGTGGCTGTCCCTGGATCCCTGGCAGTGCCCAAGGCCAGGCTGGAGCAACCTGGGACAGTGGGAGGTGTCCCTGCCATGGCAGGGGTGGCACTGGATGGGCTTTAAGGTCCCTTTCCACCCAAACTATTCTAGGATTCTGGGATTTTGGGATTTTCTCGAATGGGTCAGGGTTGTATTTTCAATGTGTTTCTCCCATGTCATTCTTCAGCAGATTTGTCTCTGCTCCCAAGCTTTGGCCCCAGGAGTTCCTGGACTTTTTTCATTGTTAACCTTTGGATAAACTGACCTCTGCCTGACCCCAATGACTGCCCCAACCCTCAGGTGCAGGATCAATCTGCAGCCAGGACCAAAATTTCCCAATTTTAAGGATGTTTGGACATTTGGGACAACCCATTTCCCTCTGTCTGCAGGATGCAAGCCAAGATCATATAACCATGGAATCATAGAGTCCCGGAATAGTTTGGGTTGGAAGGGACGTTAAATCCCATCCAGTGCCACCCCTGCCATGGCAGGGACACCTCCCACTGTCCCCGGCTGCTCCCAGCCCCAATGTCCAGCCTGGCCTTGGGCACTGCCAGGATCCAGGGGCAGCCACAGCTGCTCTGGGAATTCCATCCCAGCCCCTGCCCACCCTCACGGGGAGATGTAGAGAGCAGACAGAGACTGCCAGCCCCTCGTGGGGACAGGATGGGTGGCAAATGCCATGTGCTGCTCAGGGGGATGGGGAGGTGCCCATTCACACTCGGGGCCAGCACCAGCTTGAATAGGTCACTGTTTGTCACAGCCCGGGAAAGGCAGGATCCCACTGAAAGGCAGGATCCAGTGGAAAGGCAGGACCCCACTGGAAAGATGGGATCCCACTGAAATTCTGGATCCCACACTGGCTCAAACCCCTCCTGTGCAGCCACAGAGCTCTGACAGACCCTCAGTGACGCCTAAAGTCAGCAGGAATGTTCTCCCTTCCACCTATTTGATGGAAGCAAGTAATAAGGGTTAAAAGTATGACATTTTATCAAGAAAATGGCTCAGCCTCTGAGGATTCACCACGAAATTCTCTGCCTTGTATCCCCCCATGCCTGTCGGCAGGCACTGCTCACAAAACGTTGCTGGAAGTGCCTCTGATAGGGAACACAGCCCCCCACACTGTACAAAGTGATCCAGGCCAGTTCCTGTCAGCACAGGCACCTTTCTTGATGGGAAAGAAAAAAAAAACCCAGATCCTGACTTAGAGTGTAAAGATAAAATGAAATCGCTCAACAGAGAGAAGAAAATCACTCTCAAAATGGAACCTCTTTTTTCCCCTTCTTTTTTTCCCTCTGCACTTATTACTCAGTGCCAAAAGGCTCTCTTTGAATTGTCCGATGGGTTTTGAGGAATTCTCCTGCTCCCATCCTGGGAAATGACTTATTCATCATGCTGGGCCTCGGAATAAATTGGATCCTTCCCTGCAGTTAACGGAGTGGATTGACACAACGTGCAGAGCTACTGCAGCCTGGTGAGCGTTTCCAGCCTCAGCCTCTCGTTTGCTGCCATTTCTGATCTGTCAGTTCATTAACATCAGTCAAGTGATTCCTCTTACAGCCCGGGGAATGCTGTTCTCCCTGAAGAAACTTCACCAGCAGTGAGTACCAAGCGTGTCAGCTGCACTGAGTTCGTCAGCACTTAAAACACCTGGGATTTGTGTTCTGGACAAGGCTGGGAGATGTTTTTCCTTGGAAGCACTTTGTCTCCAAGGAATGAGCAGCGAACCTCCCCTGTCGTGGAACCAGAGTCACAGAACATCCTGAGCTGGGAGGGATCCACAAGGATCATCAAAGTCCCCGCGACAGGATGGGAGCTGAGCTGTTTCTGAGCTCGCACATCAGCTGGGAGCATCTTGGGTAGCAACAGCCAGGGTTTGGCCAAGATTTCCATGCCAGACTGGAAGGTCCACGTTTGGTTGCCTAACCTGAGATTTTTCACAGCAAACAAGTTTCCCACAGGCAGCTGAGGAGCACTTCCCAGAAATAATGCATCCCAGGCACCTCGTGGCTGGAGAACGTGGCTGCAGACGTGGGTGGCTGGAGAAGAGCCTTTTCCACAGTGGCAGCAGCTGTGGAATTCACTTCCTCCGTCAGGCAGTGGAGCAGACTCTGTGAAATTCAGACAGGAATGTGCTGCTTTGAGGACACAGCCCAGGCCTGTCTCAGGTTCCTGCTTGAGGTGGGGTCTGGGCGCAGTGACTGAGTCTATGACATGTCCTGGTTCAGTGGGCATGAGAACTCTGATTTCAGGAGTGAAACTCCTGAAGCTTTTACAAAACTGACAGTGCAATCCCAGGGATGTCACCACTTTCAGTGGTTGGATCTATCAGGTCCCTCTGGCTGATGGTTCAAAGGAGGCAGCCAGGCCAGTGGTGAAGAAGCAAGAGTTAATAGTAAATAAGAGAGGCTTGGAAAAAGAAAACGGGCGCAGAATTAAAGACAGACCCAGCTCCTGCTGGCCTCTCTCAGTGCTCTCAGGTGATCCAACCTGTCCTGGAAATTTGCAGGCCTTGGGATCTTTACCCAGCTGAGAGTTGTCAACATATTTGGTCTCCTGTCACCATGACCAGAGCTCCCCTGGGTCCCCCTGTGTTTGTTGGCTGTGGCCCCCCAGTTCCCAGGGTGGGTGTTTGATGTTGGAGAGCCCTTGGTGGCCTTGCTGAAGCCACTGGTCACCTCCAGACACAGGTGGCTGCACTGAGGCTCTGGTAAAGGACAGGCAGGATGGATGTCACAGACCCCCAAATGTCCATGAAACGAGGTCCAGGCAGTGAATAATGGATGATGTGAGCTCGTTAGGGTGGGTGAACCCAGGAGATGGGAACCAGGGTGTGCAGCACAGGCAAAAATCAGGGCGCAGTTACCAGAGGAAAGCCTGGCAAGTTCAGGGGGATCAGAAAACCTCCTGCACATTTTCCTCCAGCTGAGGCCTGCTTTCCATTTGCTCTGTAAAGAACTGAATATCAGCACCAATTCCTCTTTCCAGGAACAGCAACTTCTTGTCGGTTCATCTCCTGCACTCCTTCCCCACCAGAAATGCTGGGCAAGGCTTTGGAGCCAGGGAGCATCCAGGCAGTGGAGGAACTGTTCCCTCCTGGAACAGCCTGGGGTTGGGATGTTCATCACACCTGGAGAAGAACATCCCAGTTCCTGCTTCAGGTGAAGCTCAGCTGTGACTTGACCTGGAAATGCCTTTGCTACCGCCAAAACCTCGGCGTTATTTTGGGGTGGCCAATCCCCTCACACCCTCCACACCCTGCCTGAGACACCATCCTGGGCCTAAGAAACCTTTGTCACCAAGCAAACGCTTCAACAGCACCAGTTCCTCCCGTAAGGAATCCCAGTTGCTCCCAATCCACACCCAGATGAGTGTGCCGACAAAGGAAATGCCATCTCCTCTGGCAGAGAGGACAATGAGACGTGGCCAGAGCAGGGCTGGGGGTCCTGACCTCCAGATGCTTCCCCAGTTGCTCAACCAGAGGTCAACCATCCATGGGAAGGCTTCAAAGCACAGCCACGGGCGCTGAGCTATCAGGAGATGCTTTAACACCCTCCTTCTGAACTATCTGTGATGAGCACTTTGGGACAATCCTCATGTTCATCTGCTGGTTTTGGCTCCATAACTCACAGAACAGCTCTGCCTGGCTGCTGGGGGCAGTCACCTGGGAGCCCCAGGGATGACAGGATAACTGTGATTCGAATTTAATTGTCGGGGGTGTTCATTGCTCTGGCTGCCACTTTTGTGTTCTGAAGGGGCTTCTCTTGAAGGGCTTGGAACAGAAACTCTATGAAGAACGGCTGAGGGAGCTGGGGTTGTTTAGCCTGGAAAAAAAGGAGGCTCAGGGGAGACCTCATCACTCTCTAGAACTCCCTGAAAGGAATGGGGATCGGTCTCTTCTCCCAGGCAACCACTGACAGAACGAGAGGACACAGCTGCACATGGGGAAGTTTAGGTTGGACATCAGAAGAAAATTCTTCACTGGAAGAGTGATTGGGCACTGGAATCATCTGCCCAGGGAGGGGATGGAGTCACTGTCCCTGGAAGGGTTTAAAAAAAGCCTGGACGTGGCACTCAGTGCCATGGTCTGGATGATGAGGAGGTGTTGGGTCAGGTCATAGCTTGGACTCGACGATCTCAAAGGTCTTTCCAGCCTGGTTCGTTCTGTGATTCTTGCAGCAGTTCTGGGCAGGGAGGTGAGTGGTGAGGCCGTGGTGTTCCCTGCCCTTGGAACAAGGCACATCCCAAGGGCTGGCTGTGGAGATTCCTGCTGCCGGGCAGCAGAGGAAGGACGGCTCAGTGGCTGTGGGATGGGAGTACAACAGGCCCAGCACGGCTCGGCCTCGCTCTGCAAGTGCCTCCTCTCCTCACGGAGCAGCAGCTCCCCAGGGCTCCCTCTGCCCTTGTCAGGACACGGGCACTGCCAGACAGCCCCATCCCCACGGCTGCTGAGCAGCCCTTCCAGACGCTCTGATAATGAGAGGCAGATAATGAACACATCTGGCACCAACACAGCCCCCGAACAGCCTCCCCTTTGTCTGCAGCCCCGCGATGCTGGCAGGGAGCAGCGCCGTGGCTCCTCCGAGGCAGCTGCCGAGCGGCTCTGATTAATTCTTTTGGGCAGGTGCCACGGGCAAGTGAGAGCTGTGCTGCCCCTGGTCACTGTGTCACTGTCCCCAGCCGGCCTGTCTGGCAGGAGAGAGGAGCTGAGGGCTGGCAGAGCCGTCCCCAGCCGTCACTGCTCGCTGCCCTGTGCCACGGGCACTCCTCCTGTCAGGGGGGCTGCTCCGGGAGCTCACACTGGGAGCTGGAGCTCCTGCTGGGGACAAACCTCTGTCACTCCAGCTCTGCAAGCCTGGGGGGACCCTGGTTTAAAACAGGGGTGGAAAGGCCACAGAGGTGGAAAGTGTAGATCAAGAGCTGAGCCGTGACTGCAGACACCTCCTGGGCCGTGCCGTGGGCCTGTTTGAACTCCAGAGGTACAGGAACAGATGACAAGGAAGAAAGCCACCTCAGCTTCCCATTTGCACTCTGCTGACGGCAACTGCATCACCTGGTCACTCACTGCTCCCAGAGCAGCCCACGGGGATGGCTGGGATGAGCTCTCAAACAGCCTGAGAAAAATGGGGAAAGTGTGGAAGGGTGGAGAACAGGCAGTGCAAATCCTTCCTGTTGGAAAGCAGCTGCTCCTCCTTCCATTAAACCAGTCCCAAACTGGAGCCTCCAACCCCACTTCCCTGCAGGGGCTGGGGCTTCACCTCCTCTCCAGACCTGGCCCTGCTCTGGAGCAGGAATGAAGGGGCTGCTTTATCCTTAGATTTTATCCTGACTCCAGGGTTGCTGTCCAGCCCCGGGGAGCTCAGGCCTCACCTTTGCCAAAGGAGCAGCAGGAAAGGGCCAAATCCTGTTCTGGGGTGAGCAGCACTGTGAGCACTGGGAATGCACTGGGGAGGCCACTCCTCAAATTCTGGGGTCAGTTCTGGGCCCCTCAGGACAAACAGGACATGGAGGGGCTGGAGCGTGTCCAGGGAAGGGAACAGAGCTGGGAAGGGGCTGGAGAATTCCTGAGGGAGCTGGAAAAGGGGTTGAGGTTGGAGAAAAGGAGGATCCAGAAGGGAAAAGCTCTGCAGCAGAGCCCTCCCCAAACTTCCCTCACTTTCTTTTCCCCTCATGTTTTCTCCCACTTTTTTATTTTCCCCTCGCAGCAAGGGAGACCCTGAGGGGCTGGAGGAGTCCAGGGAAGGGAATGGAGCTGGGAAGGGGCTGGAGAATTCCTGAGGGAGCTGGGAAGGGGCTCAGGCTGGAGCAAAGGAGGCTCAGGGGGCCCTTGTGGCTCTGCACAACTCCCTGACAGGAGGGGCAGCCGGGGGGGTCGGGCTCTGCTCCCAGGGAACAGGGACAGGAGCAGAGGGCCTTGGTGCCCTTGGCAGGAGCTGCAGGGCAAGGCTGGGGGTTTGTAGGGTTTGAATATTCCAAGCCTCAAGCTGTGCTGAGGGAGGTTTAGATCGGATATTTGGAAAAATTTCTTCATGGAAAGGGTGGTCGAGCGGTGGGATGACCGTTACTGGAGGGACTTTAAAGCCATGGGGATGTGGCACGTGGGGACATGGTCAGTGGCACTGATGGGGGATGGTTGGACTCGATGATCTTTAAGGCCCTTTCCAACCTCAGTGATTCCATGACTTTGTGCATCGAACTCAGCCCAGTCTGGAAAACCTCTGGCCTAGGTTAATACCAGAACTAAGGAATAAACTTTGCAAGGATCTGCTAATCCCTGCCAGGTGTTCATGGAGAATCAGGTGGAGCCCAGCATTGTCGGGGTCGCAGGAACCTCAGCAGGAGCTGAAGGAAGGAGCAGAGGGCCAGGCTGGGTCACTGGGGGTCCCCTGGGGATGGTGGGGGCTCCCCCAGCCTTCAAAAACAGGGAAAATTTGCCATGAAAAATGAGGAGATGGAGCTGTCCTCAGGGAGGTGCAGCAGAAGAGGAGGAGGAGCAAACAGGACATCAACATCACTTTGAGATCCAGTTGGAATGGGAGAGCCAAGGGGTGTTTTGGATGCAGCCAAGGACCCCCCAGCCCACCAGGGAATCGTTGTTATCCTACCACTGCAAGAAGCCCATGAGCTCACTTCAGTTTTTCCTTCAAAACACAAGTTTAAAGGAAAAATTTGCCACTTAGAGAAAAACACTGAGTGTAAAATGTCAGGTTTTACTCTATTACCTCAACACAGAAAGTTTTATAAAGTAATTTTTTCCAAAATTATGTATTTTTATTGAAAAGAAAATCTTGCCAACCATCATTAACAGATTTTTTAAGCTAAAATAGACTTGGAGAAACAAGATTTTGTCAGATTCCATATGTTTTACAGATCCCACTTTCAACTATACATAAAGAATAAAATAAGTTAAACTTCCCCAAATCTCACCATTCACCTGGAATGAGTTGCTGTCTTTTAAACCATGTGGACAAGGAACTGTGTCCCAGAGCTTCCAAACCGAGGTGCACATCCAAAGGAACAAAGTCCGGAATTACAGAAGATTCCAAATTCTAAATGACATCCAGGGGATGAAACTCCACAGCTCCAGTTCCCATGGGAAGGACAAGACGCTGGTGTGGGATAAAGGACCACTCCAGACATCCTGGAATGAGATGTGCTTCTCCTGGGAGCAGAGATGAGCTGTGGTTTCTCTGGGCTGAGCTCATTTTTCTGTGTCTGAGGAATTTCCTATGGTTTCCTTTGAGCCCAGACGAATCCCAGAGCCTGATTTTGGAGGCTGAGTTTTCCAGGACACCTCCCTCACTCCAGAGGCCAAGGCAGCGTTTCCCAGGGCTGGAATTCCCCAGGGAAGGCTGCACCACGTTATCCGTGGCCAGGTGAGCCTGCAGGGAGCCAGGTGTGACCTGCTGTGGCTGCAGGGCTTGGGGACCTGTCAGTGCTCATTAACTCCGAATTTGTGCAGCTCGGAGGGGACAACCCATCCCCAGCGGGCTGGGTGCATCCCTGGGGCTGGAATTGTTGGTGAGATGGACCCCACCGGGATTTACAGCGGCCCTGGGGCTGAGCTGTCACTGAGCAGGGACTCAGAGCCACCACCAGTCCATATCCAGGCCGGTCCGTGCCACCAAACTGGGCAGCCCCAGGCTGGTCCCACTCAGGGCTCTGAGGTCTGGGCAACCCTGGGACCAAAGGCTATATCCAAAAATGGACCCCAAGGTGGACCCCGAGTCACGAGTTCCCCACACCTTTATAGGTTTGGTCCATTTGCATATCAGCATAAATTCGCCAATTAAAACTTTAGCTAATGATGTAATTTCCCCTCAGCTCGCCCCCTTCAGAGGCTCTGGGCCTGCCCAGCCTGGGTGTCCTTGGAGAGCAGCCCCAGAGAGGTTGTGTTGTGGCTGGCTCAGCAGCAGCTCACAGGACACACAGCATCTCAGAATTACACATTAAGCAACACAGGACTTGAAAAATATAAGAGTTAAAACCTAAGGCATCACAGCGAAGGCCAGGCCTTGCCAAGCCTGCAGGAGCTCAGCCCCTCAGACATCACCAGGTTACCACTGAGTGCCCTGAGTCAGATAAAATAAATCTCTTTAAAACTGCAGTAGCAGAGCTGGATTGGGGGCCAGGACTCCAGGGAGCAGCACTGATCCACAGAGGGTGGGTTTCTGGCTATCCCACAGATGTAAAACTGTGAGGAAATCTCCGAATCTCTGGAATTAATCCCCCTCTCTGCAGCAGAGCTGGGCCCGAACACCCAGCTGGGCTCAGGATGGGCACTCCCTGCTTGGCTTTGGGGAGAAAAGTCCAGGTTTAATTGCACAGATCTCCTGGGAATGATTTCCTGAGGTTTATAACATCTCACGTTGCCCATTCTGGAAGATTTTTACTTACACAGGTTGATGGTACATGAAAAATAGGAATCCCCCAGCACTGTAGGAACTGTATCTACAATAAGCACTGCGCAAAAGTTCCAATTTTTATGGTTTTTAAAGATTTTTTAGGGTCTAGTAGATAAAGCTGGGAGTTAGAGAGCTTCAGCTGCAGTGGGAGCTGCTCTTACAGGCCCTGTCCTCACCACAGCCTCTCTCTGTCTCGCCCTAACAAATATTAAACAGAGAGATTTAGCAGGAATTAGGGATTTTTGCAGGCTACAGTTCCACCTCTGGACACACTGCCTGCAATCCCAGGCCTGGGGAACAGCAAGGCAAGAATCTGGAATTATTCAAGGAAGGCCTGGACGTGGCACTCAGTGCTGGGGGCTGGTGACAAGGTGGGGACTGGGCACAGCTCGGACTCGATGGTCTGGGAGGGCTTTTCCAACCTCAATGATTTCATGATTCCAAGGCAAGGCCAGCAGAAGATTGTTCCCAATGACTCCTGCACACTTAGGATGGTGATTTAATTTCCTTTTGGCTACTTCAAAGGAAATCCCAGCCGTGAAATGCACAGTGCAGAAGTGAAAATGCAGCGTGGAGCTGCTCCTGGGGAGTTTGGCCCCAGGCGGGTGCCCAACCCCTTTTGTGAGGAGCTAAAGGGACTGGATTCAGCTCTCAAAATCAGGATTTCATGGGGATGCTTCAGGTAATAGACATTTAACACGTGTTTTTCCCTCTCTGTTAACAGAAGGATGTGACATCAGGGCTCTGAACACCCTGCTCCAGTGGGACAAAATCTCGTTTCTCCAAGTCTATTTTAGCTTAAAAAATCTGTTAATAATGATGTCCAAGATTTTTTTTTCCCCAAACAAGATATGTGAGTTTGGAAAAAATTATTAAAATTTCTGAAAAAATTATTAAAATTTCTGTGCAACAACATTTCTCCATCACTTCCTTTCAGGAATGCTAAACTCCTAAAATAATCAGTAACAGCTGTGTCTGTGATCTATTATTATTCGTTATTATTCTGAAGGGTAGGTAGAGCGTTATGACTACACCAAAACAAAAATCCTGCACCCAGCAGTGGAACCCAGCCTTTTCCGGGGTGAAAACATTCCAGAAAATATGAAATAATGGTGAGTGTTCCAGTTTGAAGGCAGAAGGGGAAATTTAGGCAGAGCATGTGCTCAGAGGGGACTGATAAGCTGAGAAGTGGCTTGATTACAGCCTGTAATTAGCCAGAGGCAAAGCAGATCTCTGAGGGGGCAGCCAGGCTGAAGCACAGCGTGTGGATTCTCCATCCCCTGCGGATTTTGGGTGCAATACGGGACAATTTCTGTCCGCACCAAAGCATTTCCACTGAAACACTCTTTATTTACCAGAACTGTGTTTTAAACCCTGCCCGGTGTCACTGGGATGCCTCTCTGAGGCCGGCAGCGGTGCTGGGGATGTCTGACACCCTCCTCCTCCTCCTCTTCCTCCTCCTCCTCACAGCTCAGAGCTGTTTTCCCCGGGACAGGACAGGACTCTGGCCTGAGGCATAAACACCTCAGTGTTCACACCACCCCTAAATTGGCTTTCTGCAGGTAATGACTGCAACCTTCCCACTTTAAACCTTCGAGCAGGGTGGGTTAAATGTAAATTAAATGTGTAGGACAGATGCTGAAAAACGGAGCAGCCTTCCCTGTGCCAACAGCGTGGGCTGCAGCTTGACTCAAATTAGGCTAAAGTGGCACGAGCAGAAAGCAGGAGAGCAGGGGAAATGTCAGAGGTGTCAGGGGAGCAGGAAAATCAGCTGGCACTTCCCAAAAGCGCGGGTAAGAAATTAATTCCGAATGCAGGTAACGAGCGGGCGGTGTCTGCGTGTGGGCTGTGAGAGAGCCTCGCACCAGAGATGTGACAGGGAGCGAGGAGCTCCCTTTGGTGACAGAGCTGCTGCACCTGGAATCTGCTCCTGGGCCTCATTAAACCCCGGGGCTGCTCCACCGAGAGCTTCAGCCCTGGGAAGCTGCTGGTGATAGCAGTGATGGAGCCTCTGAGCCTGTCCCAGCTGTTGTGTATCTCGCGAGGGATATGGTTTGCACACGCTAATTAATCAAACTTTATCTAATCCCGATTTTTTTTGTGCAGTTGTGGTGCTAAATAACCAGGTTTAACTTCAGTGTTCGGTGTTTTGATGTAGATGTCTCGCTCTGAGCCATGACGAGAGTGCAGCCAATGAGACGGGGGATGCTGAAATGTAAAACTGGGGACTGAAACGTAAAATTGGGTGCTGGAATGTAAAATTGGAGACTGAAATGTAAAATCGAATGCTGAAACATAAAAATGGATGCTGAAATGTAAAATTGGAGACTGAAATGTAAAATTGGATGCTGAAATGTGAAATTGAATGCTGAAATGTGAAATTGGAGACTGAAATGTGAAATTGGAGACTGAAATGTAAAATTGGTGACCGAAATGTGAAATTGGATGCTGAAATGTGAAATTGGATGCTGAATGTAAAACTGGATGCTGAACTGTAAAACTGAATACTGAAATGTAAACTATCCTGCCCTGGGGCATCGCACGGCCCCGAGGTCTCTCGTGAATGACCTTTGTGGCTCTCCAGGGCACGCAGACGCCGTGGTCAGTGTCCAGTTCGGGTTCCTGTGGCTGCCCCACGCCAGGGACCAGCTGGGCCCCAGCTCCCGGTGGCCTCAGGGGTGGGGACTCACCCAGGCCGAGTCCCAGCACGGCCCCGTGCCAGGACACCCTCAGGGATGAGCCCCTCAACCCCTCAGAGGCGTCCAGCCCAGGACTGGAGGCACAGCCTGAGCACAAACCATTCCCCAATCATTTCCAGGCCGAACCACATGATGCCCGAAAGATGGGCTGGAAATAAATCCCCACAGACCGATGTCTATAGAGCAGGTATTTGTTTATTGCAGCGCTGGTGGTGACGGGGATTTTTCCTCCCAGCTCACCCGCCTTTGTCAAGTGCAGTGGTAAATTTATACAATAAATTATGCTTAATGTGGCTATGTCATCACAGCATCATCACAGACGCGCCGGAAATAATTTACATAACATGATCTCATGGTTATTTGGTAATTTCTTCTCACTGCGCCTGCGCTCCCCTAATTCGGGGTCTTCGGGGGTCTTTGATGAAGGCTTCCAAAGTCTTCTTCGCACTTGAACTTTTCAACTTTGGCTTCGGCGCATGCGTAGTTATGGTGTTCCTCGGTCTCTCTGGTCTAAGTTCTTTGTTTTGTGGCTAATTGCCTCTGCACTTGCCAACTTCTCATTNGTATATTGATATTAAGGTTACATAGATATCTTTTAACTCAAGCTATATGAGCTCCTTATTACTTTGACTTAGATTATATAGATATCACACATCAGTTCCATTCCCCCATCCTGGTGGCCAAAGCCTCTGCTGCCAAGTCCTGGGCCTGCTTTCCCCGTGCTGAGGGATGGGAGATGGGGAATACTTGGCATATCTCCAAACAGGTATCTGGAAATCTATTATTTTATTTTAATTATTATTTAAATTATTGTTTTAATTATGATTTTATTATTTGTTATGTTATACTCTGGGTATTTATTCTCAGAAGCACTCCTGAGCAGATCAGGTTCTCGATCTTCACTGTCAAACCTGTGCTCCATCCTGCATTTTTTTCCCATCAAACCAGCTTCTTCCCGCACCTCCTTGAAGAGGTCGACTCCAAATTCCACTGTGACCAGGAACATCAAATTTTCAGAATATTTTCTCCCAGTCCAGCATAATTTAATTGCTCAGTTTAACTGCAGCTGGGCCTGAGCTGGAGAGAAGTCAGCACCACCTTGGTGGGTGTGGGAATAAATTTATTTCCAGATAACAATTTATTTCCATATAATAATTTATTTCCAGACCCATAGAGCACCTTCTGTGGGCACTGCATGCAGTTTTCTTGAGATTTAGGAAAAATGCTGGAAAACTAATGATCTCCAGGTAACTTTTTTGTGTCCCTACACGGAGCAGGAGCAGAGAGATAAATTCCCTCGGGGTCCAATCCTGCCCTCCTGGCCGCATAAGGATCCTCCCTGTCTTCAGTGGAACTCATGAGAGCAGCTCCAAGGGGTCCAAGGACCGTGATGGGAATCCCTGCTGCTC
>VZRO01001565.1:755522-838743 GCA_013397915.1 Daphoenositta chrysoptera | reverse complement strand
CTCTCCTCTCCTCTCTTTTCTCTTCTCTTCCTTCCATCCCTCCCTTCCCTCTCACACTTCTTCCTTACCTTTCTACATTTCTGTTTCCATTTATCCTTTAATTTCTCTCTTTCGTCTTTTTTCCCCTCCTTTTTCTTCTTCCTATTTTTCTTTTTCCTTCCTTTATATTTTCTTCAAGGGAGGTTTATTTCTCAAACCACACCAAAAAAGTGCAAAATGGCAGCTCCTTCTCCGAAAGAATACATCATAAGCAAGCAAATGTATTTATAATGTGGTTCTCCCTCATTCAGTCAGCCCCAATCAATTACTCCTCCTCGACAAAGTTCAGGAGATGTTGCACTGCATAGTAGCTGGGATCAGCTGAAAGGAGGGGCCTGAGTAGGTCCTGAATGGTGTGATTTATCAAATTTTGGGAAAACTACGGAAAATGCTTTAAGTTATTTGCCTGAGAGACATAGTGTAACAGTAAATTTGTAAAGCAGTGTGAGATTTTCAGAAGGTAAAATATTCTTTTACTAAACTATTTATTCCTGAGGACCTTAAAGTCATGGCCTTTTTCCAAAAGTCACATTTGACTTCTGAAGACATTGGATCATTATTTCCTATAGATACACCACTAAAATCCATCAGCCAAATGAGCATGCGGAATTCTAGGTTAGGAAGAGCAGATACAAACTGCAGTATATAAATACTAAGTACATTTCCAAATAGTGCATACATGACATTTCAGTCTAGGAATATTCACTTTGAGCAAACCTCTGGAAAGTTTAATGTCAAAATTCTCCGTCCTTATAGATTTCCACAACAGACACAGCTGACTGATTTATTTAGCATCTCATCTTCTTTCTAAAGACCCTAAATGGAATTATACTGAGTCCTTATCCAAGTGCAACTGGGCCAAATGACCTTTTCTGCTGTGAAAACTGCTTCAAAGTGAGTCGCATAAAATAAACTGCATTGAAAATAGCATTCCAGAAAAGGGCTAAAAGGGAAACACTTTAGGCCATTATAGCTAAGGGCTAGAAACAAATGTAAACCACACTTCTACTCCATACAGTTGCAAATATTTTGCAATTTTGGTGTATGAAATTTCCTGCCTTTCAGATTCATTATCATATTGTGGTTGATTGCTGAGTTAAGTAACGAAAGGTCAGGGCCACAGATTACTTAAAATTTGTCTAAACTTTAATTCTTAATGCCTGGAGAAGTGCAGTAGCAGAATTGCAATAGTGTCCTGTAAGTTGGACAAGAAGATCACTAAAAAGTGTCTGGTAAAGATAACAAAAAATTACAGGCTTCTGATTTGGATTTCCTGCTATACACATGCCATGCTGACAGTAAGTACTTTAGATGAAGAATAAAGGGATTTGCCATCATTCTCCAACAGTGAGTAATGGTGCTTAGCAATGCACATGAAGTGTTGGAGCCATGATGTCCAGGCAAGTGTATTCCTAAGTCTGCTTAATATAGATAGGTTTACCTTCTAAAACAGATTTCTAACATCTTGAATAATATTGACAAAGTCATTTTGATACTTACTGAATATTCAATTTCCATTCCATTCCATTCCATTCCATTCCATTCCATTCCATTCCATATCATTCTTTATTTTTTTGCTTGAAAATAGTGTCAATAAAGCTGTTACAGTCATTGTTTACTTTCACTATAATATGAAAGGGTTTCTTTGTGATACGTTATCCTAAATAAAATTCATATATTCTGTTACATTTTGCTAACCTATAGGAAAGGTACAAAACAGAATACTTAAATCCCACTTGAGTGTCTAGGGCACCATCCAGTTTGCTGAAAATCTTCCAGTCGTAATAACCATGGTAGCAAATTATGTTTGGTTGTCCCTGTCATCTATTAACATGTGTCTGTCCTTATCAAATTGCCTAAGATGAAACAAGTTTCACCTCAGCTATCAATATAAAGAAAAAAAAAAAGTTATCTAGACTAGACTGTTTTCTTTCAAGAAAAACATGGATCCTTCAACTTTGGAATTTCCCAAAAACTGAAATAGAAATTTTATTTCCACATAATGATAACTATTATCATCCTCTTCTAAGGCATTATGGCTCTAACACTTTTTCAACTAATTTATCTCAAAACCTAGCCTCACAGATTTCAACTTTTGTTTGCTATATATTTAACAAAGAGGAGCTGATAGTTAAATGGGTAAGATCGGAAGTAAATACTGAACTCAAGTGTCCTCCAAAGAAATTTTCCTGCTCCCAGCTCAAGGTATGCACTTGGGGAATGATATCTGAAGTACTTTCAACTGATTTCTCAGCTCCCATTTTGCTAAAGAGAAGATAACGAAGATAATTTCAAATTGTTGTGACTTCAGCTGCATAAAACTTTGAAGATCAAAACTGGCACTTTGAATTGCACTGGCTCAGAGATGGCAAAGGCGAGGATGACTCGGTCTTGGTCTCTACGAGGGTAAACCTGTTACAATTGCTACACAAAGTGCAGCTTCAGAAAAAGCACTTTTGAACACAATAGCAGCCTGTGACTCAGGGGCAATAAAGGAGCCATAAACATCGAGGTTCTGTGACAGAGGGCAAATACATCTTTTCAGTAAAGGAGTCAGACACAGTTTCAAGTGAGTTCTCTGTCAATTACATATGAACTGACTTGATTGGTTTTACAGTAAGAACTAAATTCTGTACAGTACAAAAGGCCAGCACAAAACCTGTACTCTATCTGAACTGCATTTACACAGGGAGAAGGAGGCTGTTTGGTAACAGCTCTGCTCATTCTCCTTTTCCTCATCTGGGCTTAGGAAGAACTCCCCAGACCTCAATTAGTTGTAGCCTTTGGAAAGGAAAAAAACAACTCCCCAAAACTTCATAATTGTCTTTTCCCTTGCCTGCAGTCAAGGGTATATATTCCTTTACCACTCTAGTTTGTTTCCTGTCTAGTTAATGCAGACCTGGGCAATAAAAAATAATTCTGTCTTTCTGGCTGTTCTTGCCTTCTCTGAAAACTTGGGTTGAACTACAAATGTCCACTTCCCTCCCCTTCTCCGCCTCTGCCATATGCAAGGGGGAAAGAGGGCAAGTTCTATGAAATACACATTTGAGAGAGTGCTGACATTTTCTTACCTAAACCAAACTTTTTCAAAACCCCTGAAATCTTTAGGATTACCTTAGCATACAGCTCTTTATCTGACAGAATTTGAACAAGGATATTTAACTTTTCATATTTTAATTATTTTTATTGACTTTCTTTTATCCTAGAGAGTTATTACTGTGTAAAATATCACTGACTGTTTGATTAGGTATTCTTTCACAGTGCTATTCAAGACTTCCAAGGCAGCAATGTCAAAATGATAGTCATATATCAGCTTTGGTATACTGAAATGCTAAACAGTCTCAGCTACTTGACAATCTATTGTGTGCCCTGTGAACCTAAAGAGGAGTTTACAGAGGCAACTCAATCATTAAACCTACAAGCTACAACTATTTGTGGATATGTGTTAAATACACATATATGCAACAGTAAAGAAAACCTGGAGCAATGCTACAGAGGAAAAAAACTAAAACATACTTAAAAGACCGTTTTATGTTTCTAGGTTCTAGTTCTTCAGGTACTAGTAGGGTGAGGACATCCAAATATTCCAATAGTAATTTTCTGACCCTTTAAATTGGCAGAGACAGCTGATCTGTTATAGAGTGATTTTTCATTTTTGTTTTTTTAGGAGCAGGAAGGAGAAATATATTCTTTAAGTAGGAGTGAGCTAGGCAGCCTAACATTTACAATATTTTGGTCTTACAGATTACCTCTGTGTATGCCAACTTTTGAGAAATATTTTAACATCACTTCAAAAACAAGCCACTTTTCCATATCACACTTTTCTTCATCAATCTATCTTCATAAATAAGTTTAAAAATCCTGTAACGTAAGTTTGCTTTTATGACATTTAGTCTACTCTATGCCATACTGGCAACTGGAACAGAACCAGCTGCACTGTTATGGATAATACTGGTATTTTGGTTAAAGATCCAGATTGAAGATAGGGTAATGGTTTGTGCTAGTTCATCCCAAACAAAAGTGAACATCCCACTTATCTTCAAAATTCCCTAGGGTGGAAAGAGGATGGAGGTCTGCAGGGATTTTTGTGTTGTCTGGATCAGAAAGGTAGGCTAAGTCTGCTTCTCCATCAGATGTTATCTTCCTACTGAGTGGTGCTTAGACTGCTCTACAGAGTTCAGATCCACCAAGCTCAAGGCAGAAATGCATCAGTTCACAGTCTCGTGCCTACAACACAAGTAACTATTGAGTTTAGATTTAACTAATTAAGGGACAATTAAAATGTTTGAAAAGATCAGAAGAGGGCTAGGCTATAACAGTTATTGATTTTAAAATTATTTTTTAAGCTATGTAGGCTGGTATTTTTTATTTTAGTAAGCACAGGCTTAATACTAGAGTAAGGAAAGAGATTTTCAGACTCACCAGTCCAGACCCAACATGACTGGCACTTTCTAGGACAAAAGGAGATGAAAGAAATCTGTTCCCCACTGGATCTTAATCATCCTGTTTTCTTGAGCTGGTCCTTCAGCTCTTTTAGAAAGATCAAAACTAAAAAAAAAGTTGAAATCCAGATGATGTTTATGTGACATAGTGCTAAAAAATAGTGGTAATTTGACTTCCTTGGTTTTGAGCAGTTGGAATTAGTTGTCCAGGTTCCATTAAACCCAGAGCTGATGTGAGATCACAAAATTGAAGTTGTAAGAGCTTGGGTGACATTAGTATTATATAGGATTGAATGAAGTAAAAGAATGATGTTGTACAAATGCTACTAAGGTATGGTCCTTTTGATTCTAAAATTGGTCTTAAATCCAAAATTAGAGTTTGAAGAACTATAAAGAAAAGTAGAGAGGCCAAGTGACTGTGGTACTCATAAACATCTGAAATAAGTGGACTCTGCATAAGCAATGGATTTACCTAATATTCCAGGGTTGGTAGGATGGTTTTAATTTAGTGTAGGATGATTAATGGTGGTATGTAATACTCTGAATATCTTCAAAATTCTTCAGGTTATAAGAAAAAGGAAAGGCATGGGTCTCTACTGAGACCAAGTCATCAAGTCTCTTATTTTGGTCATTGGTCCTTTTTAATATACTAGGTCTAGACTTACAGCTTATAAATCTATAGTATTAAAATATAGAGCATATAAGTCTAGAACCCAACTGACTTCAGTTATTGTATGCTGCTGGCACCTAACATGTCATAAACTTCATGTTTATTTAAGATTAGATAGCTTATTCATCCATATTTAATTAATCTTAGGTTATGGTTTGGTTTAGGATTTGCAAATCCAAATAGTTAAAAACCTATATGACTTCAGAATTTTGAAAAGCTCATGGATAGAAAGGAAGACATTTTCCATTGTCACTAAGGCTCAATGTTTTTTCCACAGAATAGAATGTTTTACCTGGTTATTCTGCTGCAATTAATCTGGATTTGCAGCTAAGAACCCTTAGATTTCATCAAGATGAAGATTCCTGGTCTTTACTGGTGGTTTTTATCCCATTTTACTTACATTAGGATTTGTTTCTGATTAAGCCTTGTGTACATGTATCCAGTTTCTAGAGTTCAATGTATTTGGGAATATTATTTCATACAGTGTAAGAGAGGACTCTCCTGACTAGCAATTCCCATCCTACATGATATTTTATCTACTGCAAACTGAGTTTTCTGATCCAGAAAGAGTGTATGTATGGAAAAACCCTTTTTTCCTTTGCTTACATGGTGTTCTTCTCCATGTTATTAATCAAAATCCAACTTAAATAAATGAAAATAATCTGAGTTCAATGAATGGCTGTTGGATCTTGAAAGGGCCTGAATATTTAAGGAACAAACAGAAGGTGCTCAGCATGACAAGTCCACTTTCCTTGTAGCTGTCTAGTTCAAGCACGGTGTCATAGCAAGGAGATGAGAGTCCCTGCTTTAAGGATGGTTTATCAAAAGGATACACAGTTATCCGTCAGGAGTCATGGAAAGAATAATGGCTTCATGAGTACTAGGGGCCAGTTCTTTACTTCTCAAAGCATTGCTCATCCAGCTGAAATTAATCCAGCACGTGAAACAAGAACCTCTCCTGCAAGGGCACCGTGGGCAGAGAAAGTCTTTTATGAACCCTTTTTATTTGTTTTCTCTCTTGCCTAGGCACCGTTAAGTCAACTCCTCTACTTTAAAAGCTAATAAAATCTACTTTTCCTGTATTTGAAGGCAATTTACTATCTTTTTTTTGGCAGCTCTGTGTAAGAAAAAAGGTCTTGGTTAATCCACTCTACCTGATTTGGCTATCCATCCCGATTCTTGTCATAGAGCAGTGTCATTTCTTTTCTGCTATATGCAAAGGAATTGTGTTGACAAAACAAAATTTCCAAATAAAAGTATTAATATATATATATTCTGTAAAAAAATTATCTATTGTCTCATATGCTCTGTATTACAGAATAGGACTTGACAACCTGTTTTTTTCTCTTATTTTTCAGTACACATTAACCTTCTGTCTCTCTTTCATTATAAACAAAGGGAGTATGATTTGCTGCCCTCTTTACTCTCTCTCTTTTTTTAAAAAGTTCTGTATTATAAATAACTAAATAATTAAAAGCCTCATAGAATGTCCAAGATCAATATAACACATCATCTTCCATAATAAAGCTATGTCATATTTAAGTTCTAGTCTATACTATCTCTAGTACTCTGTACAATCTTTTGTACTGTTATGGCACATCAGATAGGTTATTACTATTTAAATTAGCCAAATAATGAACACTTTAGAAGTGTTCATTCAGCCCATAAAGATATCACACTGACTGTACGGAAAAATTCCCTCGTGTAAATGGTATCACATAAAGGGCAATGTCTGTTAAATAAAAGTATATCTCAAAATAGTATCTAACTAACAATCAATATCAATGTATCCCATTTTCACATCATAATCATATATAAGTGTGTCAGTCACAAGAAATATATTGCGTCCTTTTCTGTTTGTAATTGCAACATTACTGCTCACCTACAGCAAGTTATAGAGCATGCCTTCAGGCATGAATTGCCCTTAAAATAAAATTCTACTGTACTATTATTTTATATTGACAGTCTTTATAAAGCTAGTGTCTTGGAAGCTGAAGCTGTGTAATAAAACTTGCATGCCACCTAAACACAACTCCTAAGCAGTTTCTTTAAGTTCAGAAAAAATTACCCTTGTTTTAGGTCAAACTGCAGAGAAAGATATATCCGCCAAGAGGGTCTACATAGGGAGCAGAAAGAAGAAAGTAGATTGGTGAGGTAGATTGGGTAGAGTTCAACAGATGAGTTTCATGAGAGAGAAAGAAGGAAACATTTTCACTTTCAGGAAAGGTACTATGTGAGCTACAGAGCTGGCATTCAGTTAATATGTTTGAACTCATTGTACCAGGGAATTTTTGCAGGTTTCATGCAGTTTTTTCAACTGGCCAATGTAGTTAGATCTCTTTGCACCTTGAAAGCAGATGTAACCAGTAATAAATGCTTGTGGTGATTCATTCATCTATATACATCTTGCACAGATGGAATTTTTCAGACCTATGGAAGCAACATCAGATATATTACTCAAGGCTGATGAGTCAAACACTCACCAGACCTATTACAATATTCAAAATAAATCACAGTGCTCTTGTGCTGCCCAAAATCTGGAATAAGGAGTACTTCAACATGTATTTTATTCTACAGTAACTGATTAATTAATAATCGTAAGAAAATGTGTTTCAGTTAATCAAGAGCAGACTAGTAAAGAGGGGTAATAAGGAAAAAGATGAAAAAATTCGGCATTTGGCATTTTCAAGGCATTGTATAAATGAAATGAAGAAAAATCAAACCTAAACCTGTTTTTCATTGCTCGGCGTATTTTTTCTCTTCTCTTCCCCTCCTCTCTTTCATTTTTAACAGGTTTTAAGTATATTTCTGCTAATGCTGTGTGTCTCAACTTTTCTGTGTACTTATCATCTTGTAACTGTAATAGGAATCTGAGTACTGGCTGGCTTTGATGATAACTCCTTCTCTGCTCTCAAGTTATTGACTTTTCTTCCTGCTTAGTTTTCTCTCCTGTTACTGTTACTACCATAAGTGTTCAGGAATAGGGCACTCCATTGCACTTTCATTTGAACTTTTGCTGAAAATCTAACTGAGATCAGCAAAATATCTTATCAAGTGTTTCCTCAATATAAATAAGAGGCCTTTCTGTTTCAGGAGTTGTTGGTTTTGAAACTTCCTGCATTTGCACTGAATTCAGATTATTTTTTTATAATTTTTGTGCTGTAAAGCCCATCACTTCCGTTTTGATATGTTATATTATCAAGACATTGTTCAAATGAAACAATTCTAAGGATTGCATGTGTTGAGCTAGAAACATTTGTACAGTGGCACTTTTAATTGGTGACCCAAAGAAAACCATGTAAAATAAAGGCAAGAATTTATCCTCACCTGTACTTTCCTGTCAGAGTTGAAGTATGTCAGGGAATCAAAAGCAGTTGAGTTATTGTTTGTCATGAAATCACTACCACAATGCTCTCATAGTCCTTTGCAAAATGAAAGTAAAATGCACACTGGAAAAAAGACTTGCTACTTTCACAGCAGTGAAATAAGTTTGTTTATTCAGTAAGTAACTATGTTTGTGCTGACAGGAGATAAGTTTCTTACTAGACTACTTGAAATATTCTGGCTATCTTCTTATTTCATTGCTGGAGGCAGCAGGCAGAAACTGCATTATGTGAAACTGTATTGCTTCATACAAGTCTTCTCATCTTGCACGATTTAAACAGTAAAATACATTGTTAAACTGCTTAGTCTGTATGGTGACAAGGACTGTACAACTATCTAACTGCATAAATAAAAGTAGTATTAAAATTTTGTTTAGTTCTGTCCTTCTTTCTGATTAAAATGAGTGTTTTCAATCAGGCAGGCTCATTGAAAAAAGATTACACATAATTAAATTTCAGTGGCTATAACAGAGCACTACTTGATTGTATTATGTTAACTGTATTTGTAAAATGTGTTATGAAGATTTCGTGCTTTTTTAATATTTGGCAACACTGACTGTCTTCAATTTTGACTAAAATATTTTGCTAGAGTATCTTCACACACAGTGGACTGTATTTCTTATTTTGTATTTATTCCAATTGCATTGTAATTGCAAACATCACTGCACAGAAGAATAAAAGCTCTGATCATGAAAGAGTTTTCTGCATTTTGATGAAATATCAAATATAGAAGTTCAATTGTCTGTATCTTCCCAATCATCATACGGTACTTTGGAGTTTAGTGCAAATAAGTAATTACAGAGTAAAAAGGCTATCTCAGAAGATGGATACTCCATGGAGAGAGAGTGGAATTTTTACAGCCAGGTCACTCACTTGAATGTGACCCATTTCAATGGAGACTGAATATACTGACTTTTTGATAGCTCATCACTGGCTGTAAGAAATTTGTTTGTGAATTAATCTAGTTTTGTGAGGATGTGTGTTTAGGATGCAAAAAATATTTTATTTATGCTTAAATATTCTAAAGATGAAATGAAATACTTCTAGAGACTTTATCATAAGACTAAAATTTTTGCTGAAAATGCAAATAAGTGGGTAATAGCAATAGAGTGAAGTCTGTACTGCCATGCCTCTGTGTTGATCTGGACATCAAGGACTTGAGTTTTTCAGACTATTTGCAGATTACTACAGACAATAATTCTTTCTTAAAGTTACCTGGTTAAATGTAAGGAGGAAATTCTGTAACTATTACTGGATAATGCTCCTTCCATAAGCAAAATCCAGTTGTAGAATTGGACTCTAAACAAAATTCAAGATCAAAAAATGTTTAGCATAGTCTTAAACCATAGAAAAATCAATAGTGTTTTTTGATTAAAGTAAATTCAAGAAAAATGTCATACAAGCCCAAGGAAAAGTTTTTCATGAAATATTTGTTAAGAAGACATCTATCAGATTTCCAGTTGTGAATTATTAAAAACTAAGAGTTAGCCAATGACTGAGCTTTATTTAACTTCCTTTTCTGTTTGGTTAAGATCTTGAAATATTTCTTTAAGCTGGTCTGTGTAATATGGTCTAGTCTAAGTGAGACCTCCATAGTTTATTTGTGTATGCACAAATATGTTCATTCTGTTATTAAAGAAATATTTTGTTTGGCTTCTTAATGTCATGATGACCCTTTCAGTAGTTAATATATATTCTGAAACAGACACAATAGCAGAAAGACAGACACAAGTATAGTCTTCCTTGCAGTTCAAGTGTCAGGAACATATTTTTTTAGAAAGAAAATCAAACCCTTGCTTTCTTTATTTCCCCTCCACCCCAGAAACTACATAAGGGATGTCTGTCCTTTGAAATAATTTTCGTTGTGTTGTGCTGCATTGCATTTCCAGATGACAGTATGAGAGTGTTTATAAAAGTAACGATACCTTAAATAGATTTTGCAATTGTTCTTCTATCCTAAGGTGCTAAAAAGGTATCCCTCCATAATTTCCTCCATGTTTCTGTCACCCAGGTGAAGAAATGACTTAAAGAAGAGGAACTGAGAGGAATGCAACACCAGTGAGGAAAGCTTTGCAACTAATTCCAAAATATAAATGGTTTTTGTTCATGCCAAGGAACATGCAGGGAACAAGGACAAGGTTTCACTGCTACCACTGTAATGCTCAGTGGCCTCATAGGAAAAGTAGTTATTGGTAAGGATTAAATGGTTGGCCTGCGTGTGCCTATTGGCTTAAGAAATTGATGGTTTGCTCTGTGTAAGCAGTTTTCCTTTGGCTTTTCCAATCACAACTGAGTTGATATAGCCTGTTTGCTTTGACAAGACTTTTTTCTGGATGTGACCATCTGAACAAGAAGACCCTCAATTTCTTGATAAGCCCAGTTCCAGCTGCTTTATTTAATTCTTTCTCATTGCATTGTTTTTCCTAGATCTGTGGCCATGAAACACACTTCTTCATTGCACTCTGAACCCAGATGAAACGACTGCCTGGGCATGATACAAGATTCCTGAATGCTTTTAGGGAACATGTAGGACAGGTTAACTGGGCAAGGGAAACTCACAATTTGGGCATTTTCTTTATCTGACTATAAATAGCAAAATTTAAGAACGGAAATTTTAAATTCATTGGATAATTAGATAAAATAAATGCAGTTCGGTAGCATACTATCTGATGCTATTTGCATTTTAGTTTCATTTCGTTTGCAAAAAAAAAAGTAAAAAACGTAGCAAAGCTACCCTTCCAGTAGCTTCCTTCCTTTTGCCATGGAACTGTCCTACATCATTGATCCCTCTCAAAATCCAGTGCTAAGAGTCTATGTAACTACCATCTCACATATCATATAACCATTGTTTACTCCAAACTTCAATGTGTTTATTTTTGTAATAACTTTGTGGTTGGAAGGTTTTAGTAAATTCATTTTGTGAGGAAGAGAAACACAAGGAAGACCTTTTATTAGCATGCCAAGGCCCTATTTTTTAATTACTTTCATGCCAAAATGTCACAGAATACTATTGATATTCAAGCACCTAAGGGCCATAACCTAAATTATTAGTTGTGAAATATTGAGACACCAAAAATAAGTCAGGAAAGTCAGAACAACAATAATTAACATTTATAGGAGGCAACACTGGAACCAACTGCATGTTTCTGTACTTTTTAAGGCAAGAGTGAAGCTGGTGAATGACTTTTAAATTTTTTTTTTTTTCTCTCATGCCTTGGAAAAGCATACAACCATCATTTAGGAAAGTAATGTGCTATTGCAGTGTAATAACATGGTTTATTGCTGGTGGTTTATGTTTTGGGGGCTGAAGTCTTAAAGGGTGACATAATTCAAAAAAAACAAAGAATGAACAGCAAAAATCAAATCTGGTGTGCCATCTCAGCACCTGTACCTCAAGATATGGCTACTCAAGACTTACTCTGTAATAAACCCTAGGGAATATTTTAGATTCCATGAACATTTTCTCAAACTAAGAACATGAAAAAAATTTTTAATCTTGGAGTTTGATAAAGCTTGGCTTTACTATAAAAGACCTTGAAGACATCTAGTATATTAAGTGTTCTTAACACAAATACAAGTAGTAAAGAAACTGGGCTACATCAGAAGGAAAGTGCGATTTCCTGCATATTGCTTTCTAGCATGCTCTTATCTAAGATATTAGGAATTGGTGTCCAAAGGTAGCCTAGCAAGTTAAGAATTTACCTTGTTCAAAAGGTAAATGCAAATGGTGGGTTGCCCCTGAAGTCATCCATACATATGTGTAAATTATATTATACTGTAAACACACTCACAGATTGCAAGGATAATGTTAAAAATATTAGACTGAAATTATTCAGTAGATCTTATGAGTCTGCAGACATGTTGAAGTTAGCACCTTTTCAGTGCTAACTAATCATTGTTTGAATGGTGGAAGAAAGAAAGAGAACACTTTTCTGGGAAACTATGAAATTGGTGACTGTTCTATTAAATATCAAAACACCACTTCTGCCTTGAAGAAATTCCCAAGACAAAGTGTCAGGAGAAATATCTCTATGTGCTTACCTTACATTAATATTCTTCCCAAGACATCTCTGTTGTCACAGAATTACAGAGAGTCTCGAAATATTTGAAGGGCATGTGAAATCACCTAGTTTAAACCTCCTAGCTACAGCTGACTGTCCAGCACTGTGTGCAGTTGAGTTTTGAATATCTGCAACAATACAGAGATTCCACGACCTCTTTGGGCAACCTATGCCAGTGTTTGACAATTCTCACAGTAAAAAAGTGTTATGTTCAGAGGGCACTTCAGGTGTTTACTCTGTGCCCACTGCCTTTTGTCTTTCACAGGCACCACTGATAAGAGTTCGGTTCCCTCATCTTCTTTCCCTCTCATATTATATTTATGCACATTGGTAAGAACCCCCCCTGAGCCGTCTCTTCTCCAGGCAGAGCAGTCCCAGCTCTCAGCCTCTCCCGACGTGAGGAGTGGCTGGGTCATTAATGCCTGTGTTAAAGAGAGGTGGTGCCAGTTGCAGCCTCTCGGGTACACCCTGACTGGCCTCCAGCTGGACTTTGTACCACTGTTCACAACCCTCCGGGCCCACCTGTTCAGCTCTTACCTGATATTAATTCCTTTAATTAATTCTAAATAATTCTTCCCTTGGCATCTCTATTGTTCACAGTTAGACCACAGAATAGTGGGCCAGATGGACCCATTAAGACCATTCTTATATTCTTCTGTTAGTAACTAAGGTAGAAGGAGATGGTTCTTAAATCAGATAGTCCCAGGATCATCTGCCCTCCCAAACACCCCCCCAAGGCCTGCAAAGCGAGAACTGCCATGAAGGGATTTTCTGTAATCATATTCCAAGCATTTAATGAGAACCACTTGGACCAATGTGCCCTTTCTTTGATATTAAAAAGATCGGAAAGTAATAAAACTGTGATGTTTTGGATTCCCTGGCCAAAAAAAAAAGCCCAAAACAAATCAATCTAAAACGAAAACAAGCCGTCCTCCACCAAAAAAAGAAAAAAAACAAAAAAACAAAAAAACCACCAAAAAAACCCTCACACAGATCTCAAAACTATCCAATTGTTTATTTAAGTTTTATGCTGAACACTTTTGTCCTTTAAATGTCCTTGACAATTCTAACCCATGAGCTAAGTTCAGAGAAATAAATGTATGTCCCTCTGAATGACCTTCTTTACCAGAATTTTCTGTAAATTACATAAGGTATAAATCAGTACAAAATTTCTTATTTAGCTTTAACATCTGCATGTGTTGTATTGACTCAGTGTGAACATCTATGATCACATATCACATACCATTCTATTATTCTTTGATGGCATAAAAAGAAAAGACAGAACATTTAAAAATATTTTATAAAAATAATACATCAGAAGGAATAAGCAGCTTTGATCCTCACATCTAATTAATTGCACATTGGCTAGATTTAGCTCATACAAATGTGGGAGAGTTACTTCACTGTAACTGATTAATAACAATGGATGAAGAGTTGTTTGTTTTTTCTTCATCCCTTCCAAATGCAAAACCACAGACACCTACGGTTCAAGCATCAGGAAAGAGGTTAAATGTCTGACCTCTTCATAGCTAGTTATGCTAAGTGAGGTCTGAGAAGCACTCTTCTTACAAAGGCTCCTCAGCAATTCAGCTCACAAGCAGGTAGAACATACATGCACTTCCCTGAGCATCGTGTGTAAGTCAGCACAGATGCTCTCATACCAATCAGTAAAACATGCAGAGCGATAATTTGTAACAGCTAGTACACCACGATCCATTTGTTATACTTTGCACCTATACAGCAATTGATTTATGTTGCCAATTCCCTTGGGATAAGTGAACACCTTGGGGACAAACATAATATTATTTAGAATCATGAGGCACATCATGTGCTTCTTTGATCTAGGTATAATAGGAAGCATACAACAAACCTACTTTTCTAATGAAAATTTTCTTGTAACCAAATGCTTCAACTTCTGTCACTGTTTCCAAAGTTCAGTGGTTCAGAACTAAATTTTTAAAGATACCCTTCACAATATAGCCCGTGATGTTTACAATACCATTCATGCATAATATACAAATTTTTTTCATTTACTCTTTGTCATAATCCCGCCAAACACAATAGATATTAATCATCCATGATGAGTGAAATTTACCTTCAGTTGCCCAGCAGTAAGTCATTGATTTGGCAGAGTATGATTTCACAGTGAATGAATCACTGTAAGTATCTGCTGATTTATGTTCTCAGCATGTTTG
The DNA here is from genome assembly GCA_013397915.1 of Daphoenositta chrysoptera. Classification (NCBI taxonomy): domain Eukaryota; kingdom Metazoa; phylum Chordata; class Aves; order Passeriformes; genus Daphoenositta; species Daphoenositta chrysoptera. The sequence goes on along the minus strand of VZRO01001565.1, from coordinate 823,953 downwards.
TGTGCATGTATATATAGAACATACAATTCTTCTGTAGCTGCAGATAGTTTGCAGTTTCTCTGGACAGCAGAGGTTGAGAAAGTGAAAGGTGTGTATTTTCCCAGCAGAGATCAAAGCAGAAAAATAGTACAACTTAGATAACCTTTCTGCCAGGCTTCCTCCAGGGTGGAATACCCATTTAAGCATCTTTCCCAGAGCTGTGTGTCCTCCGTCTCTGTGCTTTACTCTTTCTACACCAATAGCTGTAAGTAGGAGGTGCAGTGAAAGGTGAAACCAAAATGTTTTGATGCTGGAGGCTTTGATCGTTCCTGCTCTTTTAGCATCCCTTATATCTGAAGCCCTCAATCATGTTCTGAGAAACTTCTGGGAGGAAGGATGGTCTTAAATAGTTTTTCATTCCTTTTTTTGTTTCTGCAGTTTTTCCCACAGAAGGGCGTATTCAGATTCCTAAAGAAGGCTTTGAAAAGGATCCAAAGAGGCAATCACATGCATGTGCAACTATTTTTTCACCAGGCAAGAATATATGGAATGTGAATGGAGTTTCAGCATAGTTCTGCGAATGTGAGTATCAATTGAAACTGGGTAGGCAAATTCCATTAAGTTCTAGGTAAATTAATGTGCATATAGCCAGTGAATTACTAACTTCATATAATGAAAGCAGGAAAACCTGTCTGCATTCAGTTGTTAATATAAAGTTTAATTAGAAGGAAGATCTTTAAGGGTGAAGAGTCTCACTGAGAAGCACAGACTTCACAGTATCTTGAGAACATGATTCTACCAAGTACAGGATTTCTTAAAAAAAAAAAAATGTCAGAAAAATGCTTCTCTTGTACAAATACTAAGATCTGTAGACTTTCTATCTATAGTTTAATTCTAAGTAGGAATAAATATTTCCCAAAGACTAGACAATATATTCTTTCTCCTCAGGTAAAAAGGTGTAGTTGGAATCCAAGTAACTCATTAAGTCTTCAAAATACAAATTAGTTCAAACATATCTGATTTTCACATTTAAAAGAAGTAGTAGATACAACAGCATTTGCTCTTAATTACTGCCTGTTGTTAAATATTATCCTCCTGTTTAAAATTAATTCAAATAATCCAGCAAGATGCCAGAAAGCACCATGTGACCTAAGTGCCTATTGTGAATAATATGAGAAGACTGACCGAGCAGACTTGCAAACAGCATTCTGCTTATGTCAACTGTTTTCAGTCTACAGATCACACACTGTTCCTCTCAATAAGGGATGCAGTAACAGAAGTTAGGTTTGACATTGGGTAACACAAAGGCAAAGCAATCATTAGATATCCAATTCATTGGATACATCCTCTGCTGTGAAAAAAAAATCTTGTAGCAATTATGTACTGCTTGCACAGTTGTTTTAAGACAAGAAGTACCAAACATTATCTTCTGTAACTTTTTATTTTTTTAAAATTTGATTTCCATCTTTACATTCTAGGATTGCCCTATCTGCCTGTACTTGAGACTTATGTGGATTGGCTTAAACCTTTTAGAAATTTGACTAATTAGTCCTCCTTACTTGAATTTAACTTTAAAACAGCGCTTCCATTGTGCATAGAAATAATATAGATAGACAGAAAAGAAAAAAAGAAATTCTTAAGAGAGAAAAATAAGCCCTGTTTATATGCCTCTGTCTAAAGAAAATACATACATTGAACATTTAGAAAAGTAGACTAAAGTTATTGTTGTTCAAAGGATTCTTACTGGGTGTAGTTTGTAGGACTGTAAGTGGAGCATGACCCATTTGTGTTTGCTTGACTTTTCTCAGTGTACTGTGACCCAGCATTGTTGGGTTTGTTGTATCTTTATTTAAACTTTGTTCCTCTATGAGGAGCTGTGGCTTCTGTATTTTTCAGCATCACTGTACCCCATGGGTGACATTTCCTTTGATCCTTAAAATGCAATATTTCAGATGTTATATCAAACCTCAGAAGAGTAACTTGCTAAGGAAAATAGAGCTGAATTTTCCTGAAGGAACTGAAGCTACATCAGGTTAAATTTCACCCTGTAGGTTATTTAAGCACAGTATGATGTTATACAAACTGAAAACAGAGGGCAAATTCCTGTCTGCTACTGAAGAGATGTCATTGAGGGGGGAGGAAAAAAAAAGCAAATAACTTCCATTCCTTTCCACTGATGTCTTAAAGGCAGAGATTTAATTGTGCTGAACTGCACAATAAAATTAATTTCAAAGAGAACTGACATACCAATAACCTGGCCCTTCCTTGGTAGCTCAGGTGTATAAAATCAGGGATTTAGAGTCTTGTCTCACATTGTTTACAGAAGGTTCAATAAGGGATTTTTTTTGTTTGCTTCTTTGTTTTGTTTTGTTTGGTTTTGTTTCCCAGTTTCAACTGATTTTAGATGACCTTTCTCACTTTTTCTTTAGGTTCAAATGTCTAAACTCTGTGGCATAATCTGGCTTCACATTAGGGATTTTTAGAAAAAAGTTTTCATGTAATGGGTATTTTGTAAAGGCTGTGTATCATCTGGATCTGTCTTCCTTTCTTTTTATCTGCATGCTTTCCAGTGTTCAAGATCTCCCACATTTGCCATGGTGGTCTCCTCAAACTGCAGTGAGTTAAGAAGGGATCATTGTGTGGTAGCAGAACTTCAGAGACAATGTCTCTCTCCAATGTGTCTGGGTGGGAACCGGCTTCTTTATGTCCTGATTTGTCTGGGGACATCAGAAGAGAAAAAAACCATAGAACTGTAAGAAAAGTGGAGAAGTTTAGTCCTATTAGTCCATCTTAGTCCTATTTCATATTCAGCATCTGAGCTGTGTAAAAAGCCACAGACACCTCGAATGGGAACATTTTCCATTCTGAGACCTATGAGAGGCTGCATGGGTCAGGTCCTTCAAAACTTGGATTACTGCTCAGTCCCTTGCCCGTCTCTGAAACACCCAGTCTAATTTATAGTCTTTGTTTTCCAGTATGGTTCCACCACTGCTCTGTTGATTTGAAACCATGCTATTCCTTAGTATGAGAAGTGAAGTGAGTGATCTGCTTTGTTACTTTTAGTTGTATCTCCTCCTCTTCTGGTTGATATTAGATTATGAGAAATGCTTTATGCATATGTTTTACTATATAAATATATCTTCATATATGTGTATGTTTAAGTAAAGAGCTATAAAGATATATAAATATTTGTTTATTTCTTTTTGTTCAGAAAGTGAACACTAGTGAAATTCCTTACAGTAAATAAAGTGCATTGTGAGGTAAAGACGTAAGGCATGTTCTTTATATTTCCAGACAGAGACCTCCCTTAAAGTTGAATACAAGGTTAGTTAAATTAGGCAAGGAATCCAAGAATTGGAATCTGTGCTTAGTGGCAACATTGGCTATAGAAGAAGTTAGCAAAACGTGACAAGTCCAAGACTTGCAAGTTTGATTAACCTGTAAGCATGGTTGTAGGGACTAAGAGCTCATTCATTACTACTCAGGTGTAAAATGACAGATACCTCCTTTGTCACTGGCTTCTTTCTCTGGGGAAGAACATTTCTTCATCATTTCTTAGTTAATTTTTAAGTTTTCAAATTCCCTGCTATCATTCTGCTCCACTAAGAGAGGAGGTGGTAAGAGTACACACCCTCATTTGCATCTTACTATTTTAAAAGCTGCTCTTTCCCACTACAAAGCACTGTAATATATTGCAAAAAAAAGACATTTCAAATTTTTGTCTCTTGTTTTTGTAACTATCTTTAGCCATCAAAATGTAATTTTCCATTAGTTCCTGTCAAAAACTGTGCCCTGAGCATGTACAACCACAGAATGAAAGACTGTCCTAACAAATGCTTTCAGACAGTGGTCTGGATCATTGGTTCACAGTGGCTTTTTAATTCAGTTATAAAGGTGCATCTTCCAGTTAGCAAGAAAAAGGTGTGATTTTTCTAGTGGTGATAATACAGTTAAAGGTCTTTTAGAAACTGCAGAAAGGGTTTGAAATAATTCTTGTGTTTTAGCCAGCAACACCATGTAATGCAGTGCTACATTTGTAACTGAAGAATGTTTTTTACCAGGCTTTTCCTTCCCATCTCTCAGCATTTTCCTGTTTTATGTAAGGAGGAACTGATACAATACAGTTATTTTATGTTCGGAGTAAGAATAATAAGTGTTGTATGCAAAATTTTGAGACATCTCTGTCTCAACAAACTTTAAACGCTTCCCTTTTTCTTCCCCTTTCATGTCTGTGTTCATCATTTTAGCTTATGCATACAATTTATATTTGAATACAGCAATGAAAGCAAGTTCATTCTTGGTTCATATCTTCATTTCCTCCACTAACCCTTCATGTAGTTGTGTATTATTAACTCTGTCCTCATTAAATCTTTTTTCCAGTCTTACATATCCTGCTCTTGCTGGTTTTAGATGAGGTCTAAACAAAGTCTTGCAAAATGGGATTATTATCTTTTGAGGTTTAAATATTAAGTTAATTCACATCCTGCAACAACACGCAGTGACAAACATAGGTGAATAGATAAAGAGAGGGCTGGGCAGATGGGCAGACTAAAGATATAAAACACACAGATTATGGGAAAAGAAATGGGAAAGACAACTCTCCCCTCCCCTCCCCCGATAAAAACAACTAAAAAAATGCAAAAAAACCAACCCAAACAACAACACCAAAAACCCCCAAAAACCAAACAAAAAACCCTAAGCAATCAACAAAAACCCAAAAATACTTCAAGTGTAAATCAAGGCATCTTCACGTTCATGTTGTTCTATTGATACCCACTTAATAACGACTGAGGACCTGGGCCTGTGTCAACCCGATATGCAAAGCTGTTACCCCAGCTGGATTGAAACCCATTGTATATTTAGTTAACTTACTGTGATTTTCAGAAATGAAAATATTTATTGTACAACATGCTCCAGAACAGCAGCAGTGGCATCCCCAGCAGCCGGTCCCTTCCCCCTCTGCTGATTTACAGCAGGATGTTTCTACACCACCTTGTGCCGTGCTGAATCAAAGATATCCCGGGTAAGGTCACACACGCAGTTCCTCCCACAGCCAGGTTAAGCTGCTACACTGGGTAGTTGGAGATCATAGAACAGAATCATAAAGTCGCTAAGGTTGGAAAAGACCTCCAAGATCTCTGAGTCCAATCTTTGACCAATCACGGCTTTGTAAGTCCATGGCACTAAGCACCACATCCACTCATTTCCTGAACAATTCCAGGGATGGTGGCTCAACTACTTCCCTCGACCATTCCAATGCTTAACTATCCTTTCAGTGAAGAAAGCACCTAAAACCAAAAAATTGCCTGAGGAAGGTTGAGTCTTTTGTACAAATTCAGCACTGATTGCTCTTGATTTCAGTGGGAATGGGACAATTAACTGAGGAACATTTCAGAATATAACCCACTTAATGAGAACCCTAGAACATTAGCTGATTCTTCAGAGATATTCAATAATTTTAAAAAGCAGAATCTCAGGTTTTGTCTTGGAATGTTGTTTTTCAAAATTCTGCTCATGCATGATTTCTGCTGTTATGCAATATCAAATGCAATTAAAACTGGACAAGTTATTTGTTCCTACAAAATAGTTGGATTTTTGCATGCATATATTTGTATATCTCATAATTTTTTTTCTGCAAAAATGACTGTTTCAGCCACGTTACAGTTTAATACATGGCTTTTTAAAACATCTTTTTGAAACCTAGCCCTGATTGTCCTCCTTAAGACATAAGGGATTAAACTTCATATATCAACTTCTTTCTCTTTAAAGCTTATTACCAACTGATTAAGATTAGGTATGTGTTCAGGCTCCTGTGGGAGGTGTATCAATGTGCAATAATGTGGAATACTGTGCAAATTGTTTTATGTTGTTTCATCCTAATTGAAGTGACAGGAGGGCTCTATGACTGCTGAAAAGTAAAATATTTTATGAAAACCCCAAAGGGAGTCCTTTCCATGATTCTGTCATTCATTCAGTGATTCTATTTTTATTTTTTCTTCAGAAAGTCAATCCATCAAATAGAGGAGGAAAATATTTTCTCTGTAATATTATGATTTACTCCAGACAGTAGTGATTATTATTCTACAATTTTAAATAATTATACATGTCTGATTTGGCTTCTACTACAGAATAATTTATTAAGCTGTTGATAAAAAGTAAACCCTAGTGGAATCATAATAGTCAAACTTCTGATATTTACCAAAATATCTTTCTGACCTAGAGAAGCTGCTGTTAAAGATTTAAAATTAATTGAATATAATTTTTTAAAAAGTATCCTAAATCAATGCTATAGAAATGTACTGTAAATTGAATAGAAAATTAGAAAAGGCTCTCTACCTCCAGCATAACATTTCCTAAACTAGATTTTGCTCTATTAAATCAGAAGGGGCTTATTTCATCTACTGATTTGAAGAGGAGCAAGAACAAATCCTCACTTCCCTACTGCTCTCCTCAAACATCTTTTTTCATAACCATGTAGTCAATACTTTAAAAATAAAACTTTCCTACAAATTGTGGTAGTATATAATTCTTTTTCCTACCAGAATCCATACATTCCCGTTGACAGGGGTTAACCACAAAGCCTCTCTTTAATGACTATCATCTGTAAGGAATGTGCACATAAACATTGCATTCTTCTCTGGGAGCTTTCTTTATAAACTATAATATCCTTAACTAAAAATAACAGCTGTGCAGCTTCCTTTCTCTCTCTCTCTTTTTTCTTTTTTTAATTCTTTCATTGCTTTCAGGATTCTGTGTATTGACAGAGTTGAAATGTTGTCTCTAAAAGGAAAGCATGCAGTTCTCTATATCTGCAATTGTATCTAGCAGGGAGAAATAAAATCATGCCTGCTTTTTATCTCTTAACCTGCTAGGCAGACATTAAAATAAAAGAAAAAGTGGGTTAGGGATTGGGGTTTTTTTTCAATTGTTTGGGTTTTTGAAATATGTTTCCCATATTTCAAAATATGGGAAAGACATAATTTTGTCATCAGGAAAAATCTTAAATACAAAATCTCATATTATTGACATAAGTTTCCTGTTAAAATTATTTTCACCATACTCAAAATAGCTAAAATTATTTCTTAATTCCTATTGTAAATGTACTAAATCACCTACAGTGATACAGTGATTCACCTAATGTTGTAAGAATAATTCGAGAAAGATCACAGACTCTTATGTTCACTTGCACTTCTTGTGCAGAAACACAAACTGTGGATGTTCTTCAGAGTGTTATCCTTTTTAGCTATCATTAAACTTTTACCCAGGGAGAGTCACCCAATTTGTGTGAAAGACATGTCATGGTTGTCGATTACCAATCTAGATTTTGTCAGATATAAATCTTGAGTGAACAGTTCAGGTGAACAGATGAATACGCCATGTGAAGAGTAACTACAAATGACTTGATGAGTAAACCTTTCAGACAACTTGGATTCCTGTTACTATATATGAACATAACATAGACAGAATGATATGTAAATGATGCAAAAATAAATAAAACCTAGAGTAGTTTCAGCAAATATTTTCTGTGAGACATACTGTCTACATATTTTTTTAACTGCCCATGACAAATCTTGTTATGAACTTAATTTAAGAAGAATATTTATTCTAATTATGTTTGTATGATCTGTGCTGAAATGAAGCAAAATATTTCTCCTATCACTTCTGCTCCCTGTGACAAACACAATATGATATTTTATTAAATAGTAGGGTAGTTTTTTCTGCAGCTTAGGAAATTGAATTGGGCTTTAAGGAATATATTTAACTTAATTCTCTAAATCCTATCTTTAAAATTGTCAGTAAAAGGTTCAGAGCAGGTAAAACCACTTTGAGACAGGAAATACAGGCATTGCTGTTTGAACTGTATCAGAATATAAAGCACTTAGGCATTTTGTGCATTTTGGGTTTTTTTGTCATTTTGAGGTCCTCTAGGTGAAGACAGAAGTGCAGAGTTAAAACTGGTTTGAAAGACATTCTAATAAAACTTGGAAAATATATGAGTCTATTTAGGTGCACAGAACAATGGGATAAAGTGCTTGCTTTAAATCATGTAATTTAATAATGATTTATTCTATAATTTTGCTCTTAATGTCAGAAATGTGTTAAGGAAAATTAGATCTGTTACTAATTTGATCAGCAGTGGTTTATTTGAAAATAAAAACCACCATTATTAAGAAGCATTGGAAGGCACCTCTAAAGTTAAGGGTGTGATTTCTACTAGTGTCTGTAAATGAGTGTGGTGGAGTAAAAGTCAAATCAGGTCCAATAGCAAAAATCTGTACCCTAGATAATAAGTTATCCAGATGCTGTATTTTAGCTAAGGTAGTCAGATTCCAGGACTATTAGAAAAGAGTGGAATTAGCCTTATCATGAAAAAAGTTTTTATTCTCATCATCTTTTTGTGTGTTCATCCTAATGTCAGGTAAATCAGCATGGCATTTGCCAGTAACTCTGCTTTGGACTCAGCCTTGGAGCTTTATAATTTATCATGAGGTCCTTTGAAATTTTTCCAGATTATTGGAGGAAAACCAGGAAAACTCAGCTTGACTCCAGGTCAGTAATTGTGACATGCAAATGTCTTAGTGTTAGAAAGATGTTCTATAAAAGACTGCCCATATGCTTATTTATAACTCAAGACCATAAACCATGGCAATTTAACTTCCACCAAAAAGAATAAAAGACAAATTTAGCTGAAATACCAAGAATCTGAGGTATAATATAGCGCAGGTCTCTCTCTCCTTTGGTATAAAATAGCACCTCTCCAACTCCTTCACTGCTCATCTCTAAGCAATCCTAAAAAAGAGGGCTCTTTTGAAATGAAGCAATGCACGAATATTGATTACAGAAAGAGATATGTCATTACTAAGTAAACAATGTTGCTGGTTTTTGTTATTGCCAGTCTGCTGGAAAGCTGAAAATCTCACATAATCATCTCACATCATCTTTCATGCAAAGACAGCTAAGTTAATTTAAGTACTGTTTCCCATGCAGGACAAACTAACTGTGCTGACTTTAGAAAGAAATAGGAGAGCTAATAAAATCATTATAGATTGAGCATTTCTGATGCTTTTTTCTTATTCTGTTCAAGTTGTTCTATTATTCAAGGGACTTCCACCGTTTTTCAATCTGAATAATAGACACATGGATTTTATTTAATGAAATTGTAGATAACAGTTTTATTAATTAAAATAGCCTAAAGAGTGTTTTACAAAATAAACTTAGAAGAGCTTGGTACTGTAACTGTCACACAATTTCCATCTTTTTAATGTTTGCGATTCTATTGATCTATTCCTACTCTGTTCTGTCCAGTTTTACCACTAAGATCCACCTGGCATCAGAATATTAATTTAATATCCCTATTCATATTTATGGAATTGCAATGCCTTAAATGACAGAGATAATACTTCCTCCCTGAAAACTGGGGACAACTGAAATAAGAAATAATAGCAAGTACCCACCAAAATGTCAAGTCAAATTACTAAGGAAAAAAAGTCCCCAATGCATATGTTTCTTTTCACATGCACTTTTCTTCAACCAGAGACAATATTTCAGTCCCTCTTAGAAATTAACTGGAGTCCATTTTATATTAAATTTACGTATATGGTACCTGGGTTATTTGAAACAATAGCAGTAAGCCTCATATCAAAAGTTTACAAATGCAATATCAAAATCATATGCTATATTGCTCTGTTTTGTTTTATTTAAAACTAGAATATATGCATTTAATGGGTTCTCTGATTTTCTAGGAGCCATTTATTTATCATAAGGAAATATCTTAGCATTGGTGGGCTGTAATTTTTGAAATTGACTGCTGGGTATATTGTTAAGTGTCTTAGTATAGAATGTTTCCAATATTGTCACTGTTTCTGAATTCTGATCATTCTGATCTGTGCTTTCTCCATAATCTTCTCAATCGACAGGAGTAATTAGTTTTTAAATTCAACTTCCCCAGTCAACAGTAGTTCACAGAAGTAAGCATTTAGTTTAATAAAATTCTGGAATAAAAATAGGATTCACTTCCCTTTCAGGATTCTGGACTAAAACTTCTTAAGAAATGTAGACTCACAGAAAGGTGGCTGTGGCAGGCTGGAGGTGGGGGTTAGCCTCTTCTCCCAGACAGCTAGCAATAGCACAAGGGGAAACAGCCTCGAGCTGAGCCACGGTGAGGTTCAGGTCAGATGTTAGGAAAAATTTCTTCACTGAAAGAGTGGTTAAGCATTGGAAGAGGATAGTGAAGTGAAGTCACCATTCCTGGAAGTGTTCAGAAGACAAATACACTTAGTGATATGGTGTAGTTGGCATGGTGGGTTTCGGTCAAAGCTTGGTCTTGATGACCTTGAAGGTCTTTTCCAACATTCTGAACATTTCCAAATGAACAGTCGTTTTGCTTTGGTTGGTTGTTAATTTGGGTTGGGGGAAGTGGTGTTGAAGGAGGATTATAAGTATAGGAGGAAACAATGGTGCTTTTTCTACAGGTGCTATTTACTACAGCAGCTCTGGAAATGTTCGTTATTCCTCGTGAATATAAGGATCCCAGTAAATATGAAGTATCATAAAAAATGTATATACATATACACAGTAACCATGATCTGCAAGCTTTCTTCATGGGAACAAATATAGCTCACCAGAATGCCCACACATGCAACCTGCAGCCTCAAAAAAAGGTGAAAATTAATTAACCACACACTTTAACCTATTTTTAAAACTTACTGCCTGGGCATTTGTTCACTACTTTTGGAAAATAAAATACTAGTTTGTCTAGTTACTAGTCAGACAAGTGGGTGAATTTTTAGCTATCAAAGTAGTCTCTGAAATGATCTTCTTTACCCTGTCATATTTAACAAGAGAAGACATGATTGCATCCCTTTCTCATAGATGCGTTTCTAACTTTTAGGTATATTGCATTTACATTTTATCTGTAAACCCTATAAAGTCAAAAATTGTTCAATTATATTTGTTGCATATTTTTTAGTACGTAATAAGAGATAATAAGAAGCTGTCACTTTGAAGACGTTAGCAGTAAAAATGAACATATTTTGCTTTTCTTTTTACATGCATGCAAATAATTCTTAATGACCCTATTGCATACTCTCATACTTTATTGGAATTATACCCTGTGTATCAGAAAGAATTGTGACAAGGGAACTTCTTTATGTCTGATATAAATCAATGAATGCTGCCTTAATTTAAAAGCTGAGTGGTGATAAGATTCTGTGACTCAATAAATTTGAGCTTCTAGTACTATGCAGAAAAACATAAAACTTGTTTGTGCATTATAATATGGCAATAATATATCCCATCCTAATCACTGCTGTACCTATCATTTCTAGCTTGCCTATAGCATGCATAATAAAAAGTTTGCAAAATAAGAAGAAATTCTAATTTTCATATTCCTGCATTATGAGTCCCTGCAGCTATTAAAAAAAATATAAAATCCTTAAACTGTGAGAATAAAATACAATTTACAGAGTACATTTTCTTATTACTGGCTTTGACGATAGCATCAGCTGTCTACACAGACCTATAAAATGCTTTAAGCGTTGAAAGATACACCTTAAAGCACTTATCTTTCCTTTCTTAATAAAAGATAAAATAACAACACTGAATGATAAACAAAGAAAGCAAGCAATAACTTACCGCTTGCCTAAGTTGACCTTGGTTTTAAGAATCAAGGATTGCTTTTTCTTAGCCCTGGCATTAGCTAAACTAAATCCCAAAGCATATTCTTAGGTGGTGTGGAGTTGGTCTAATTTTATTCCAGTGAAGTGACACTGATTTGCAGATCAGGCCCCTTACAGGACTAACCACCTGCCCAGATTTCAGAATTAACTGGGGATAAGACTGATTGTTTTCTATGTGTTTGGTAGAGGGCTGTCTACGGTTTAGTTCTTTTTGATCTTGTCTCTTTAACCTTGTGCAACTATCTCAGTGAGAGAAGAAACATGGGTGGAGAGAGTGGAACAGGGTGATAAGGAAGCTGTGATATTTTGTAGAGCACGAAATCAAGGATTTCATATACATTGAATGTGAGCTTTGTGATCTGTGGGTGATGTATGAATGTTTCTTTCAGCGTTTCAGAAATGCAATCCCCTTGAGATAATAGATCAGCTGGATAAAGAGGAGAAGGTACAAAATACTGTAATGCATCTAAGAGAAGGGTGAGAGGGAGGGGAGTATATTTTTCCTATATTGGAAGCACTTCACAAAGAATATTTTTGAGGGGGTTCTTTGGTATAAATCATGCCATTCTAGTTCAAAGCAACAAATTCAAACAAACTTGCAAAATACACAAACTAGTAAGTTCACAATACTAGTTTAGATATGCTTGTTTACATTCTCACCCCATTTTACTAAGTGTGAAATGTTGAAAGCACTTGTATAGACCACAAGTATTTTGGTCCTGGCTTTAAGTAAAAGAAACAGTGTAAATATGGCGTTATTGCCTAATTTAACAAAAGTTTTTGCAATACTTGTATTTTCTTTTGAACAGAAGTTTCATACATTTAAAAAGATGTTTATTGGTGGGATACATTAATAAAATCTTTTTTTCTTTTTTTTTTTTTTTTAATAAGCAATAGAGGGGAATAAAGAACCTCATAAATATGCTTACAGCTAGTGTTTACAAAATCTGCTAATGATCTAACTAATGGAGGCTAGATTATGGAATGTATTTTGCATCAGGTTTATGCCTGGAGCAGCTGTTTTACAAGGAGTCACTGGTAGAATAACATGTATTATGCTAGGGAGTGAAACTCTCACTGGGGCATTTACATATACTTTTGTTTTGGGTTTTTGTTTGTTTTGGGGTTTTTTGTTTTGTTTTGTTGGTTTTTTTTAAATTCTGTGATTCTATTTTATGCATGCACATCTCATTTATCAAAAAAAAAGTTCTAATGATTTCAAATGTACTTGCATATAACTCTTGTAAAAACCTGTAATACCTAGTTCCCACTGGTGTGTGATCCTAAAAGGTTAAACTGTATTTTAATAATGTGGTACTCTTCCACCTTTAAAACTGATTGTCAGCTAGAGGTAGTCAAGTTTTAGATTGACTTCATAGATAAATAATCCCTTTAATTTCAGTGTAGCAGAACTGAACAAAATCACTCAGGTGAAACATCCAGGTCTAATATTTGTATGTTCTCACTAATGAGAAAGAAATTAGGAAATATTTTACGGCAGGTTCTTTTAGAGACTGCAGGGCCCAGGACTGGTACTGTTCAAGACAGAGAAAAATTTCCAATTAATTGCACTGCAGATAAGACCAGGTACAGAACACTAACTGCTATAAGGCATTATTGCTCACTTCTTGGGCTATTTAAGGTGCACACTAGCTTACTGTTACCTCCAGGGTAAGCATTTTCAGTGTTCACCCTTGATGAATAGCACACATGAACCTCCCTGACTGCAGTTCTGCTGTGAAAGGATTTCACCTTTGCAGGCTGGGTTACAAGGCATCGTTCTAAAGATGTCAGCAGTGCAAAAGTGCAGAAAACAGTTTCCCAAGCTCAGAGAAAGATGCCTCATGCTCCGACTCTGCTCCTATCTCAATATTATCTGTGAGTTTAATGGAAACACAAACAAATCTTAAGGATCTTATTCTGATTTCATATAACTGAAGACCAAGCTTTCAAACTCATTTTAAGGAAAGATTTTGACATTTAATGTTGTGGGGACTTAACCTTTTTAGAAAAAAGGAGATGACTAGATCTTGATGTCTAATATTATTTATATTAACTATAAGACAAAATTTATAAATATAATATATAAAAATTATATATAAATATATATACTTATGTATAGTTATCCATAAATAAAAATATATTATTTATTATTTATATTTATTTTATACCATATTTATATATAAATATAATATAGAATATAATATAAAAACTACAGTAATAGACTGTTAGATTGGAAGGGAATTTCAGTCCGAAAACTAATGCAAAGATAGAAAAAGCAGGTTTTCATGATTTCCTCCATTAACCCAAGAATCCTGGCAATTTGATCATTTTGTTGTCTTATGTTGCTATCAAAAAAAGGACACATCTGTTACAGGTAAACCCATAAAGCAACTAAGCCCACTGTTGCTACTGACAAGACAGCCATCTCTTGGAATAGTTTGGGGGTTTGAAAATTTAGACAAAATTAAATAAACAATCTAAAGATTTCCGTTTTTAAAATTTAGAGTCCTGTCCTGTGTCTATTGATGTTCTTCTATCAGTAAATAAATACTAGCCATTTTTTTACAGTTACTCATTATACATTTCTCATACCCTTTACTAAGTATGACATAAATAAATCTTTTTAGAACTGATTTCTCATTTACCAGATTCCCATCCTTCAGGTATTAGAATTTTAGAATCACTGCATTCAAAAGTAAATATTTATTTTACTCTTCTGGGCTTCTTTATTTCTCAAAATATTGTATCAAGCCTTGGAGAATAAGGTAGTTTTTGGAAAGGAAGTATGAATATAAATATTATGCATACCGAATGATGTAAGTTTAAACCTGCAATTGACAAAGGTAATGGAATTAGAAAGAATCCACCTGTGATGCAAATAAATGGGAAGGAAACAATTTGGGGGTGGATTTTTGAGATACATTTCCTATGCTAACTTTCTGAGAATTTTGGGGGATAGAGTGCTATGAGTATGGCTAGCAGGGTCCTAGGAAGCAAATATATATCGTATTCATCTTCACCAGTTAGCTTTCTCTCTTATGATACTGCTCATGTGGCAGTTCTTTCCTTGTATTAATTCAAAATTTGAGCCAATCTTGGTGACAGTTTGCTTGTGTCCCTCACCATTGAAGAGCCCACAGCCAGTTTGTGTCAAAAGTCAAAGAAGGAACACTGGAGAAATAGTTTTCAAAAAAAGTGATGTTTAATTGCTGATTTTCTTATTGAAGAGTATGAAATGCCACAAGACATAAGTTTTTTAACTTCTGTTAACTGGTATATATTTTTCTTGGGAACTGGACCCAATGCAACCTGTTGGTATGGGCAAGTATATGTGTTCCTAACAAACAATTTACATAAGAAAATGAAATTCTAGATAAGGAACATTAAAAGGTTGAAGAAGATTGGAAGAGAAAGGAAAATCTGCGAATTCCAACAGTAAATATGTGCAGGTGAGTTTATGCAATATCATAGTGTATCTGTATATTCTTTATCCCAATTTCATTAGATAACTATAGATTTTTGTGCATAATAAAGACCCATAAACACAAGTCTACATTCATTCTCAGTGTTAAACTTTGCCTTCTTAAAATAATCCCAGCCATTCTCTGACTGATTCCTTTGCCACAGAAAAATCTACCAATACATATTTTTACAGGATGAGTCATTCCTTTATCTTCCTATATTTCATTTTATTTCTTGTGTGGAACCTGCACAGCAATTATCTGCTGAGATAATTTTCTCTTTCAAGTTTTCCTTTTGAGGATTCACTTAAGCCTTTGGATTTAATATATTTTTTGTGGACCTGTCAAGCTGAGGATATGAAGTTAAGACTTTACATTAGAATAGTATGTCCTGTCTGCCTTATTTCAGTAAGCCAAATCCAAGCATGTTTGGGAAAATAAACTCATCATCATCAGTGGTATAGCAGACTGGTTTGGTTTTTATATATGTATTTTTTAAAACACAAAAATGTAAATGTACAGATATATTTATGCATGCCTACATGCACATCCACAGATAAAAATTAGAAATGAGATTTTTTGAAAGCACTGCAAAGTGTTTTCAGTATTTCAGTGTGTATTACAGTGAAGATGTGGTTAACTGGTAAGTCATATATTTTCTAAAGGCACTCACTTAAAAAAATTGTAGGTTTTCAAATGTATTGAATGTTTACAGTTCTGACTAGCTTCTATCAGAAAATCATGACAAATATTCATTCAGTTGAGGTGACAATTAGGCTTCATTAAAATTTTAATAGAAAAATATCACAATGGAAATAGTCTATTGAGGAGGTTGAGTTTACTACATATTGCCCTATACAAGTGTGTCCTTTTTGACGAAAAGAGGTGATGTGACATGGAAATTCATAATAATAGTGCACCTTGGTTTGTGAGTAGCAAATACAGTAGTGCCTCATTCCTGGTTAACACATCTGTATGAGGAAGCAGCCCTCTACACATTCCAGGAACTTGATGGATGTCATATGAGCTGTTGTATTGTTCTTCCAGTAAAAGTCTGTGTAGTTGAAGTCACCCATAAGAACCATGTTCTGTTGACCTGAAGCTTGCTTAAGCAACCCAAATATTGCCTCATTGGCCTTATCATCTTGGTTTCGAGATTGATAGCAGGTGCCTACGGTAAGATCCTTTTTGGAGACAACCCTTTTGATCTTGATTCAGAGGCATTAGATAGGAATTCCAAAATTGTCATTGTTGAGTGCCATGTAATCGAGTTCTCCTTAACACAGAGAGTGACGACTCCTCCTCTTCCTGCTGTCTTTACAAAACAGCCTGTCCATCCATCATGATCCTCCTGTCATGTGAGTTTTTCCACCATGCTCCAGTTATTCCTATGATTGTGTGACTCTGCGTGGGTGCAGAGCTCCAGTTCCCCCTGTTTGCTCCCCAGGCTGTGTGCATTGTACACACACACTTGAGGTGGTTCTCCTGCAGTCCTCATCCTGGGAAGCATCTCAGGAACATTTCCTGCTGCTCTGGTATTCCCCAGTTGGTTGCAATATGGCGCAAGTGCAACCACTTTGGGTCCAGAGTGCCCTCAAATCCTCCAGTTTAAAGCTCGCCTCAGCAGGTTGGCCAGCCTGCTGCCAAAGATTCCTTTGCTTCTTCTTCAGATCTGATTTTGGTTGCAATGCTGGAGGGTGGGGAGGGAAGCAGAGTCCTGGTGTGTCACCAGGGTCCAAGGGTCCAGGGTGCCAAATTCTTTGTGGTGTCTGCCACAGAAGCATGATTCTGAAAACATTTCTCTATCTCTGTTTCCATCTTAGCACCTCTAAATCTGCACAGCCTTTTAACTGTTTCTTGCAACTTTTAAGATGCATTCTTAGTATTTGCATCAAATCATATTTTTCTATGGAAGCATACATGAAAATGGTTAAGGCAATTTTCATTGCATATTTCTGACTGTTTGGGTGTCAGGGGGATTTTTTTATCACAGTACTAGAGTTTGATCTATATAAGAAAAAAAAGGAGACTAATATACTCTAAAGCTAACAAGCACATATGTTCAAAGTCATCTTTTGTCTGAGAAATTGTATAGTGTAAGCAGATATGGAGATAACTCCATGCACAAATCCTCAATAAGAAATGGGTTTTCAGGAACCACAGTAAAGTCAGGGCTCAGGTAAATATGGTTGGAACTATGATGAATCAGACAGAATGCACCAGATGGAGAAGCAGCTGGCTGATGTGTAGTAGTAGAAAGGTGTTTTGTTTTTCTGCTTCTTTTAAACTCTTTGTATTTGTGTGTGTAATTAAATATTCAAGAATGTGCACTGAATAACAAATGTACCAGAAAGACACAGTTCTTCATAAAAGAGACTTGTTTTGTTGGTATACAACAGAAATCAGCTTAGACTGTCTACATGCCTTAAGTGCTTTCTGTGGATCTGTGCTCAACATATACCTTTTTTATTTCTAATACCTCCAAGTATGTCCAACAGTACTAGGAATAGAAAATATTTACAGGAATAGGTGTATTTGGCAGCCATTGTTAGGTCAGAGGATATAATCAGTGGGAAGTGCTCGTTTTGTTCCTGCTTCTAGACTGTGGAGTTAGATTATATACTCTGGCCCCTTATCCCACCTTCAAAATAAATGAGGACATCATCATGATATACTAAGGGTCACAACTCATATGGATCATAGCAATATAGATATCCATAAGTCTGAGCATATGAACCTATAAAACATATAGAATGGCTTACATCAGGAAAGTATAGCAATTTCTGCTGAGTCAATCAAATTTCTGCAGCAGCAAGGGAACAGAGACAGAATGGTTAGTAATAAAGTGGTAAGGAATTAAGATGTGATTTACTCTTTACATAAATGTAATTATCATGACCTAATTGTAAGACGTTGGCAAGACAAAACATTTCATAACTGCTGCATTAAATGCCCTAAAGCTTGCAGCTTTTTGTGCCTGACATACGTCATTAGTGTGAGCAAGTATCACTGTGTAAAACTTAAGGAAAAGGGCCAGGAGAGTAGGCATCTGGGTCTGATATTTCCAGGAAAAGGAGACTGCCTTCTTAGCTACAGTATACTTAAGGTTGAAAGGGAAAGCTGTTGATGATCTTGCAGATTGGAGGCCATCTGGAAAAAGCCTGTGAGTGAATAGATAATTAATCAAATTGAGAAATATTTCCATTTTATGGAAGTAATTTTCCTTTGCAATGAAATCTAGTTCCAGCACAGGTGGGAACAAATATAAATGTACACTGAAAAGTGAAGATGGAAATGTGGAGCCAAGCACATTTGCTGGGGAATATAGAACTGAAATCCTGGCAGTGGAGCCATCGGCTTTAGCAGGTGTGGGCTGCAAAGGCAGGCACCATTTGAAACTCTAAACATCATTGAGTTTATAAGTTGACTGAGCCTGATGCTTCGAAGCAAACAACTAATTTTTAAAGAAATTAATGTTTTCTGTCTGTCTACCTGCCCCACAGTGATCCATTCCCAATTCCCAAGCAAAGGGAGTAGATCCAAGTCTAAAGACAAGGTATGTGTTTTTCTGAGAAGGGAGAGGGCTGGCAGCAACAAAATGACCGTGGTCTGCAGCAGCGTCCTGGAAAGTCCGTCTGGTGGCTGATGCTGCTCTGGAGGCAGGTGATGGGGTGGCATGGTGCCTTGCTTTAAACAGTTTGGAGGCGATGGCAGAAACCTTGCTTCTAGAAGGAATTGTCAACATCAGCTGCTGCAGTGAGTAGCCAGGCTCTTCTTTTTTGTTATTTCCTCCCTTGGGTGCTTCTTTTCCCTTCTCATCTTCCAACACAGAAGTGAGTCAATGGCATTCAAGCCTTTGTCACTGTGGCAATACAGTTCATCTTTGTGCTCCTGACCAGAAATCTTTGCACCACTTTAGAGTGGGTCTATCAGTGCTTTGTAGTGATTTGCACTTGGGAGTTTTCACTTATACTTTCAACTAAGATTTCAGTTCGAGAAATTGGCTGAGCTGTGATATTGCAACCCATCTTATTTTGCAAGAAAGCAGCTGGGGAACTGAAATATTTTAATAGGCCTCAACACCCTTATTAAATATGTTAGGTCATATAAAATGGATAAAAAGTCCACATAAATTACAAATACGGCAACCCTAAGGCACTTGCTGTAAGCATCACATTTTTTTATATGCTAAAATTCTTACAAGATTAGTTTTGGTATTTTAAATATATATATTTGAAATTTCTGTTTAATTTGGTTTTATATTAATTAAATTATGGTTAATTTGAAACCTTATTTAAATATCAAAACAAGAATTCCTTTGCTTGTGCTGTATAAATTTTTTTAATTTTCAGTTTAAAACTGACATTCCATTTTTGTTCTGGGCCAGTAATTTTTTTTACGTTTCAGAATAACTACTAAACTAGAAAATCAATTTCCTCCCCTAGTAGAGGACACTGAAGGAATAAAGAGGAAGAGGGCGTTTGTTGGCTTTTTAAACTCTAGCTTGAGCTAGAGTTCTCTCAAAACTGGCACAGAAATAATGGATGCTGTTGGTTTTCATGCTTTTTTTAGCTTTTAATGTGATTGTACACAAATTAATGTGAGGGCAATAAAACACGCAAATACTGAGTTTCCTGTTTAAGTCTCAAGGGAAGTTAAAAAAGTTGTCAGGAATGGCAGATAAAGTGAAATACCTCATGTCTAGTACATAAAACCTTTAGGAATCATCTCTATTAAAATGTCAGGTTTTGGTTAAATATAAAGAAAACGTGCTCTGGGATCTGCCCTATTTCCCACTGACAGTGGAAATGGAACATGTGCTCTTCTTATTGATTGTAAGTAGGAAACCAAACAGATCAGACACAGAAAAATGCCTGTTTTTGACATTTTCTCTACTGTGCTTCAATGTTTACCATCTTTTCCTGAGGGAGGATTTATCTTAGAAATCACCACAGAAAATCACAGGCCTCAAAAATCAAAGGAAAGGACATGGATATGAGAAACCAAAGGCACAGTGGTATATTTAAGAAAGCAACAAAAAGTAAGTGAAGTAAAAAGAGCATTTCATTTCTAATTAAAAATCTTCCACATTTAAAGGCCAAGAAATGGAATCTCCACTGATGAGGAAATGTGTATGTATGAACAGATGCAAAGAAAGTAATTACATGTCTTGTTATATTTCATCTAATTAGGAATCATGATGACTTTAAGGTATGCATTTAGGAAGAAATATGGCAAAAAAATGCCTGAAGTATGTACTCTGACCAATGAATTAGATTCAGGTCAAATGGAAGCCTTTCCATGGCTCTTGTGTAAATTAGCTTGCAAATACAGAGCAGACCTGAACATTGTTCTTTCTCTGTGCAAGACTAATTTACAAAAAGTAAGTTGCTGAAATAAATGTTTACACAGAAAAAACAGGATACAGTAGGTTTCAGTAAAAGAGAAATTCCATTTTAAAAGAAATAATCTCCTGCTATAAAAAAAATCAGAATGCCATCCACTGGTCTACAGAAAGATTCATGAGTAAATAATAACGTTGGTATTTTTTAACACTTTCTTTTATAATGCCAACATTTTTTGCTTTGTTAATTAAAACAATATCTGTGCTAACAGAGAAAGTGAGATGAAAAGGGTAACTGTTGGGTGGCTAAAGTTACACTCACTGAATATTCTCTGCAGTTATGGAAGACTCTGGCCATCTGAGATTAGTCCTGTTGCAGAGACTGGGCAAACTCTGTGCAGCTTGGGAGTTAACCAAGACTAATGACTAACAATGTACAAGTGCAGGTCTTTTGGAGTGTTTTGTGTGCTTGGTACTTTTTCTCCCCATTGCATTTTGAATTGATTGATAATTTTTTT
The DNA here is from genome assembly GCA_013397915.1 of Daphoenositta chrysoptera. Classification (NCBI taxonomy): domain Eukaryota; kingdom Metazoa; phylum Chordata; class Aves; order Passeriformes; genus Daphoenositta; species Daphoenositta chrysoptera. Next base: position 802,970 of record VZRO01001565.1, on the reverse strand, counting down.
TTTATCTGGGAGAGCCAAACTTTCACACACAGTAACTTTAAAATTCAGCATGCTTCAAAAAAGTTTTCCATTTAGGACTAGAGAAAGAGGTGAACCTTAGGATATCCTTTCTCTTAGTCACTTTCGTTTTCATGATCACTCTATAAATGCTGTTGTATCAGTGATAATATTGTTTCTGACATCTGCTACATAAATGAATTGCATTGTTTCCTGAGAAGAGGCCAGTCACTTGTGAAGTGTGCTAGAGAAGGTCAGAGCAGAATTAAGGTTCTGATATTTTGGCATTAGCATGCTATAGAGCCAAAGTTTTTTTGAAGAAGTCTTTTACTGAAGCTGGATGTGGTCCCAGTAGAAGGGGTTTGAATGGGCCTAATTTCTCCCCTCCCGAGATTAGTGGATGTTATGGCAAAGAACAGACGTGTTTGTGGGACAAACGTGCTCTGGAGGCTCAGGTACCTGCTTTGTGTCCCAGTGTAACGGGTTGTAGCTAATGAACAAATTGAAACACCAGTTGTAGCTGGGATTCAGTTCACTAATTTGTTTTTGTGAGATACAAATCTATAAATTAGGAGAAAAACATGACAAAACAGGCCTACTCACTTCTAAACAGTATAAAGATAGTTTATTGTTACTAGATAGAATTAACAAGAAAAAAACTACACCAAGAAAGTAAAAAGAAAAAAAAAGCACATTCCTTCTTTTGCCAATGCCTTTGCCCCTCCCCCCAGGGCTTCTCAGAGCCCTCAGACCCCCTCTCAGGTTTTTCAAGAGAGAGGACAAAGAAATTAACAAACATGGAATTTCTGGTCAGTAATAGAGTCCTTAAAAAGTCNGGCTCCGCCCCCCTTTCTTCTCCACGGCCATGCTCAGTTTAACCCGCCTGACTTACTCGCCTCCTCTCCAACTCACATGATGAGCAGTTTCTATTGAAGGAAAACTTTCCCCCGTCGATGTTGTCAGTTGTTTAACAGCTTCTTTGGTTTGAAATGGTTAAAAATCGGTTTCTCCAGGCCCACGGGGGACCCGGGGGAGTGGGGGAGGGGGAAACCCCTCCCGACGTTCTCGGGGGGTCACCCGGCACCTGGCAGTAGCCCCCCGATAGCTCCTCGACTTCCATGCAGCTTTGGAAGGGGGGAGGGGGGGACCCCGATGCATTTGGGGGAAGGGTGCTCAGCCCCGGGCCTTCCAGGCCGGGGCCGGAGCGGGTCCCCTCCCGATGTTCCCGGGAAGTTACCCGGCATCTGGCATTTGGGGGAGGGGTGCTCAGCCCCGGGCCTCCAGGCCCACAGGCCGGAGCGGCTCCCCTCGCCCGCCACCCCGTCTGTCCCAGCCGCCGCCGCGGGATCAAAGAGGCCCTTCCACATTCTTGCCAGCTTTAAATATGCACAATCGCAGAAGCACTTATTGGATTAGAAAGCTGCCAATTAATTTTCAGCTCCAATCCACAACACCCAGGGCTAACACAAGTGGCAAGTTTTGCAGCACATCATAATTTGTTCATGCCTTAACATCCTCTCTGGGATCGTAAGGTGCATAAAAGCACACCTTGTTTCCAGCCAATACTTGGAATTTACCTTTAGGATTAGTGATAATTACAGGGTGATGTAGCAATGTCACTGCCATATACTCAGATATGAGCATGTGTGCATGGGGGTTTGTGTTGTCTGCACGTGAGTGCACAGATGCAAGGAGCTTCCACGGCCTTGGAACAACCTGGGCATAAGGAAACAGACTCCTCATACACTCACTAACCATTTTTGGATTCACTTTGCATGTGTGTTTACTGCCATGCAACACTAGGTAGATGGTCCTTGTTTCTCTAATAAGGTCAAAGTGACTTTTTGTTATTGAAAATAAAATATTAAAGAAAAGGTAAATATAAACAGGCGAGTCTGCTTTTGCTTTTGCACAACCAATAAAAAATTACTTTCTCTTGCTATGGAACACAATATCTTGATAATGAAAATGGAAAAATATTTAGGGCCTTCTTAATGAAAAAATTAATTGCCTGATAACATTTTTGCACAGTTGCAGTGGAAGATTACAAAATGTACCATTTCTATATTTATCAAACTGCCTTCTGACCGGCATATAACAAAACTTAACCACAGTTATGAATACAAAATTAATAAAAAAGCCTGTGAGTTATTTTCTAGGTACAACCAAATAGAGTTCTGAAAATTTTTTACTAAATCTAGAATTCTCTCCTCTAAGTAGGGGTTTTTTAGTTAATAGTGGAGCGTAGGTATATACCTGTCAGTTATGTGCTGAACTGTACAATGTGTTTGACATATCCTATAAAGATGAAATGCATTATTCTTTGTCAGACTTCAGCACAACAGTATTATACGTTATGCTGGATGTATAGTATAGCTGTGGTGTATAACTGGGTGTTAAGGGAGCAATAGGAAGACCAGAATTCCTATTACAAACAACTCTTGCTGAGTTCTATCACCAGCATGCTGGTTGGTGACACATTGGTGTCAGCAAGATCAGCGTATTCAAATAAAAAGCATAATACGGCCACCATATCAGTGAAATTAAAATACAGTTTGGATGTTTACAAAGCTTTAAGAAATAGTAAATGTAAATAAAAAGCTGCACCTGAATTTTACAACCCATGAAAGTCCTCTGTGATGTATCTCAACTAAATCCATTTGTTCACAATGCATGACGCTAGGGAAAATTTTGTGTATAGGGATTTCCTACATGCTTATAAAAGTCAAATAGGTAAAACCATTACATACTGGGAATGAATACTTCTTTTGGATTTTTTTAGTATGTTGATCTCCAACTTGAAAACATGAACAAATGCATTTTATAGGGGCACTTGCCCCCATAATTAAAGATAGGGGTGGTCAATAAAACAACAAAGGCATTTTTAGGTATGTCACAGCACTGGCTAGATACTCAAGATGTCCTTAATTATTACACACATGTGCTATTGAGGCTGTCTTGAGCAGGCAGTAATCCTCAGTGCATAGGCTCCCTGTCTGCAACACTTCACTTCTCACATGATTCCCAAGACTACTGATGATACCTGGGCTCTGCAATGCTTCATGAGTGTTTAGCTGTGCTGGATTTACATCGCACTCTCCAAAGCTTCTGTTAGTTGAGAGGAGATAGTCAGATTTTCTAAGAGACTTTAACCACAATTACCCTTTACTTTAAATAGGACAGAAAATAGCTGTAGCCAAAATAATAAACATATCATTCTGCATGGTTTAGCTTGTTAGGAAAATAGTCAGCTTTTAGGAAGTGAGTCAAAGTCTTCTGGGAGTCTTTCGTGCCTGATACATAATTTGTTCCCTGAATCATAGAATCAGAGAGTCTTGTCTACTTATTGATTACCCCTTTATTTTTGTGTCCAAACACCCACAGGGCAAAGGACAGTTTACTTTATAAATGTTATGTATACCATTGTCTAAAGTTTCTCTAGTCAGCCTATTCAAGTAATTAAGTTCCTTCCTCACATGCTGGCTACCAGCCCACAGGGCATAATAAGATTGATTGACCTACAGAACTGCGCAGTTAAATCTATTCAAATGTTATTGAGCCCAGATAGTTCACCCTTCCAACCTAGACCTGCTGGTGTGCCTCATATTAGTCCATTGACTGCCTTTTCCTCAGTCCCAGAGAGTGTCTTTGAACAGAAATTAATCCCTTGAAGTCAGTTAAGCAACCAAGATCACACACTTAACACTAAGTGACACTTAATATTTCATAAAAATACTGCAAAAAAAAAAATCCCCTATGGCCTCCAGCAGCTGACATTTGTTGGAATAATTTATGCCTAGGCTTCTAAAGGCATTCAGTGGGGAGAGTTCTGTCCACATGAGATTTTAAACATATTTTTTCTAATTCAGACATCTTTAAGCATTCCTCAAAGGCTCCAGGTTTGCCTGCAAGCCCATAATTTCCGCAGGATTTGGGTGTCCAGTGGAAAGTAATGAGTTATTATAGTATATTCAGCAGTGAGAAGTCGTTCTAGGCTTATTCATCTCATTATGTTTGTGTCGTATAGAACTCTAAAGTAACTTACATTTCCAGGTCTTTCTGGGGGTCACCTTTTTTTAGGAAAACTTCCTAAAAATGTTAGTATTCCTTCTGTTCTGCCACATCCCTTTTCCCAGTGCTCATTTTACCTCTTGATGAGACAATCAGGCGGCCAGCTTGCTGTGGCAGGAAAGTTAGTAAATGCTAAGGGCCTTTCTCAAAATGACATGCAAGCTCTGAGAAAAGTAGTTTGGTGGCTGTAGGTTTTTAGTGATTTGTGTGATCATATGAAACTTCTTTGTTCATGAGCCTCTCTACAGAAAGGGGTGATGAGTGTAGAAAGACTAAACTGTGCAATACAATCCGTATGACTTAAAATCACAAATACTCTGGACATGGGACATCTGTTCCTGTTATAGAAATTGTCCCATAACATGGAATTTTGCCTCAGAGGTAATTCAAAATGCTGAATAAGACCTACTGAGTGAATAGATCACTTGATGTAGCACCTGAAAATTCTGGAGCTGCCTGTTCTTAAATATCCACAAGCCAATTTTATTTGGTTTGAAGTTTTGGGAAGCTGTGGCATCATATGATTCTGGGATATATATATCGGGAATCATGAAAATTAAAACACATGTTCAAAGTTTTCATATTTGGAAGAAATCCTGGCTTCATTAAAATTAATAATAATATTTCTGTTGGCATCAATGATGCCCGATTTCTTTCACTTTTTAGCAGAAAACATGGTGTTTAGATGTATTTGGAGTCTTTTTACAGAATATCCTTCTTGCAGAGAAAAAGTTCCACTTTTAAATTTAGAAACACTGTCTATAAGGACACCAAAAGTACACATGGAACAAAGTGAGAAGTATTTATTGGGATATTTTTCTATTCTGGGCATACTATGGAAAGTGGAAGGGATAAATACAAAGAGGGATTGACTTAGGTTACATTTCACTTTGATTTTGTAATATCTAGATGTGAGACACCAAATGTTTGTGGAATAAAAACTAGTCTTACTCCATACTGGGATAAACATTGCATAAATAAAGTTAAATAATTCTGGCTGTTTGTATAAGGAAAGTTTAAAAATGCTGAACAATAAGAAAAATGTTTTATTATGTTTTCCAGGTTTTATTTAATGAAGTACATATAGAAGAGAAAAAATGCTAAATTTGGAACACCTACTGTCTTTGATAACTGAGCCAAAGGAGATCAGTGGCAAAGTTTAGATCTAGTTTTCCTGATGCAATTGTATGTGAAAAAACCCCATATTTTTATGTTTTCCTCTCACCCACTTTCTTCTCACAGTGGTCAGGCTGTTTTATCTCATCCTCAGTAGATCATGGAGAGAATCCAGGGCCACCCACCGGTTATTCTGAACTCAAGACAAAAGCAACTTATTTTCTTCCCAAAGAAACAACATTTTCTAAAACTGAAATTTATTGTTTCATTACTTAGGAATCAAGAAGTCTAAATGGGAAAGTCTCAACAGATAAAACTAAGACAGGAAGAAATAGTGTGTTGCTACTCATGAATTTCATTTCAAAAAGGGAAAATAGAACCAATCAATGTTTAGAAGAATTTGCTAGGATTGGAAGCCCTAGCAGAAAGCCTCTCCCTTCATTTATTACAGGGACAAGGGATTCGAAAGAAGAAAGGAAGACAATTATATATTAACTCCCTTATGCAAGGCTCCATGAGGGCGACATCTCTTGAAACCTGTGAGAACAAAAAAGAGGTACCATGTAGATACAAATCACCAGCTTGGAAAATATCCTCCAAGAATTACCACATGGCAGTTTTTGTCCTCGTCCATTAATTAAAGAAAGAAAGAGGCAGTTCTTGTGAAGAGAGAGGGTAGTGTTGAAGAGAAAATTGGTAGGAGTAAAGGTAACGAGGAAAAGTCATATAATTTTTTGATGTATCCAGCAGCAGCATATGGTAAAGTTGTAGGGTTACATTGTTTATAAGCATGAATATGCTAAAAATATACATTTTTTTCTGGTTGCTAATTCTTGTTTCTGTTAGTTTGAGACTAGAATTTAAAAGCATGACAGCTCCATGCCTCAGTGTAGCTAGCATTTTCCTGCAAACCAATGTGCTTTTCATGCAATATGCTAATGTTGATCAGTCTTTATGTGTTGCTTGATAGGTTCAGAAATAACTAATATGAACCAAAAACATGTGGCAGTTAATCTAATTTCTAGAAAATACTTTTCTCCTGAGAAAAGTAGAAGCAGAGATAATATGCAGTGCAGGCTACCTGGCCACTGTTTTGTACAGTACGTACAATTGCCTACAATCACCTGCCTGCTCTTCAATTAGAACTTGGCATTTAGTCTGGAATGGCAAGGGAAATGTATTGGAACAAAAGGCAATCTCACCCTGAAGCCCTAGTGGTGGGCAATGCCATTGCCCAAGTATGGACTGCTTGTTGATGTGGACAGACCTCTGTGGGAGCTTTTGATGCTGATCCTTAAACCTTCAAACCTCATCTCTCACCTTTACTGTCTTTTGAGTCAGCTTCTAGCATTGTTGATGCTCTGGGTAGAGAACCAGGGGCTTTCATGGATGAAGATCCCATCAAACAGCTGTAGCAGGCCAAACAGCTGTATCTGCTTGCATTTTTTCAGTGATCTGAGCAAGAAACTCCAGCATACCATGTTCTGTCAGGCTGTACAGCTGCCCCTGACAGGGAAGGTTTGTTGCTAACACCTGACAATGAGAACCACTATTTGGCAGCAAGGTGAACGTGGCTGATCCTTCTCTCACGGGTCTGAGGTAAGGCTCAAAGCTGACCTTGAGCCCTCCTAAGGTGTTTCTGGGGACATGATGCTACATGAGACAGACCAGGGGCAGCACCCAGCACATAAACACTGAGAAAAAATCCTGAGGTCCAGGTCATCACCTGGAGCAAGGAGGTCTTGCTCCATTAACTTCAATGGAGCTTTTCGGATTTAGGAGTTGGGAGCTAATTTTTAAATCCTGCTATATCCTGAATAGTACAATGGGGGATAGGAAGAAGGACAATCCATGGGTTCTTGGACCTGAGATTAAACTTGCAAAGGTAGATGAAGCATACCGAAAAGAGTCTTACAGTAGCAAACCCAGGAGAAGAGAATCCTCTTGCTCACAGACAGCCACAAGACAGCTGATTTAGGGAACGTGCTGTACCTGACTTGAGTTAGAATCTTCAATATGTGTCTTTCAATTAAAACCTGAGCCAGGCTAACAGAAAGGTATGAGGTACAAACTGAAAGTTATGATGTTAGATTTATCTTGATTCACGTAATACATCTGCTAGATGAATAATGCCTCAGATACTCCAAGTAAGTTTGATTAATTAAGTGGCCTAATGACATTCTACTGTTTCTTGTAAGTCTAATTTTGTTTCAGAGGTAATAGGAGAAGAGCAGAGAACTGAGACACTGTCTCACATCTTGGCTATATTACAAATCAGTTACAAGTGCAACATGCAACTCAAACCCACACAACTGATTTGCAATTATGCAAGCAAGCACTTCTAATTGTATAATCATACATAAATTACTGTGGTACAGTGACATTCACTGGTTATGCTCAAGGATACAAGTAGCAAAAAAATTATGTCAAATCTATAATTTTAGTGTACAACTGGACACAGAGCTGAAAGAGAATTAATAAGTCATTAATTAGTATCAAACTGAGCTGGTATTGCTTCTGGCCATTAAAAATTGAACATTTGCAAACACTTATCAGTCATTACTTTTCTTTCTGCACACTTCAAAGCCAGTAGTCTACAGAGTGCTTTAAATGTAATTATTGTTACTTAGTGGAACTCAAATACCTACTATTCTTATTCTATTTTATTTTTAACCAAAAATAGTGCTTCATTTTGCCTCCTGCTTGTGTGCACATTTCTATTTCTGCTTTCAAACAATGTAATTTCTCAACAAGCAGTATCCTCTCCTCTGTGCTATTGGTCTTCATCCATGACACCAGCAACTGTCTCTTTACAAAAAACATGTTACATTGAGAAAATTACAATAATGCCCCAAACTGAGTATTTGCCACATAGAATTTTTCTCTAGTTAAATGATAGTATCCGTCTACCTACAATTTTGTTGTGGGCCAAAAGTAACAGTTTCTCACTGAGAAATCTTGGTGGTCCAAAGCTCCTGAATGTGTAAGCAAATTTGGCTATGATTATAAAAAAAGATCAGATGAAAAAAAAGAAAGAGAAGTAGTATATTACCATTACAGCAAAAAATGTGTTTTGGAAAATAAATGCTGGGAGAGAAAAGTGCTTACAACACCAGAATAATAATATTAAACCAAAATCTTTTGACTACTGTGAAAAATCCTGTGAAAATATGAGAAATATGAAAATATTTATGAAAATATGAAAAATATGAAAAATATGAAAAACGAAAATATGAGAAAAAATGAATGCTGTCTTCTAAGATTTTTATGTCAACTTTTTTCTTCTGATTTGCAAACAAACCTAATTTTTTCAGTATTCTCTTGAAGATCACCCTAGGAGGAAAGATCCTGTGTTCTGACTGGGAGGAAATAATTGCTAACTGCATAGAACAAAACAACTCTTCCATTGCAATGTTCTAATTAGAAGTGATCAGGTAATGAATTAGACATAGAATCAAACAAGCTGTGGAGAATTCAAATGAGCTGTTTTCTCAACTGGATTCAAAGTCATCAACAGCTGAATGAAAATGTATTATCCCAAACCAGGTGCATAGGCATGGAGCCCTCAGCATATAAAAAAATACCCAAGGGGTAGTTAGTGGTTCAAGGCATCTGTGTTCCCTTCTGAGCCAGAAGTTCTGCAGTCACCTGCAGAGGTGGATGGTGCTGGTTTACTGGCTATGAGCCTATGAAGCGAGGGAAGAAATTAAATAAAGGGGTACATTGATTGAGAATATCTTCTGTTTGTCCATTTCTGCCAGATTTGCCATAAATCTCTGGCAGGTGGTGAAGCTTGCCTTGCCAGCACATAACTTAAGAACATCTAGCAATATAAACAGGATTTATCTGACCGTAGATGTAAACAGTGTTGTACCTTCTCTCAGGATTCAATAGCAGCTAACTGGTGCCAAGTGGCACTGTTTGTACCTAGTGAGGTGTTTGATGGCTAAGTGGAAAGAGCAGATAAACAGAATGTGCCAGATCATTTTCCTATAGTGAGTCACTGTCACACACAGGCTGGTTGTTTTTTAGTCAAAGCAAGGTGCTGGTATCAGTGGGATCACTGAAAATAGAAGTTTCTTTGTGAAAGGAATCAGCATCTGGCTCTGTTCTAACTGATATAACCCATAAAGAAATGTCTGCCATGAAACAAACCTGTGCTTAGAAAATTGAAGTCAAATTCTGATCATACTTGTGAAACTCTATTAGCTTCCCCAGAGCTATGTGAGAATAAGTGAGTGAAAATTAGCTCTAGGTCTTTGCCCCAAACAGTTCAGATATTTGGGTGAAATTATGGGTGAGTTTAGCTCCATCCTAAGTAGTATGCAATTCCTCTATGTAAAGCAGAAAAGGGTTCAGCCTTTTGTTAGGAAATAGCTGCACATGAACTCCCATCTCTTACTACCAAACTCTGAACAGAACTATGTTTTGTTGATGTTTTAATTCACGTGTACTGTTGTGATGTGCAACAGCATTCCACTCAAACTGTTACTATCATTAATGAGAAGACTGCCACGGTTTTCAGTTTGGATTGAGATGCTTCTCTGTGAGTAATAGTATCAAAGGTTTGGGAGACAGGAGTACTGTCGGATGCTGTGCATGAGGAACATGGCCAGCTGGAGAAGCTTTGAGGCAGTCTGAGTAGGAGAGTGAAGTAGTATAATTAGTCTGGAAAATATAGACAGTCTGAGTCAAAAATGCTATCACATTAATTTCTATTGTATTTTATTATGTATCATTGAAATCTGGAGGAAGGCAAAGACAAGTATTCCCTAAGGGACAGATGCTGCTGTCATTCTCGATACAAAGTGTCTAAGGACTTCTTAGATGTTTCCATTTAAAAGAGTTGATGGAATAGGGATTTGCTCTGTCTCTGCTCTGTGTGAGGTGATAGGCAACAGAAGAGTTAACACCAGAAACCTCTTACAGAGGAAATAATGCCGATTCAGCCACATTGCTTCTGAATTATGAATAAACAACTTAATGATGTTGAAATCACACATGTTGTTTTGCTCTTGCCTCTACCACAAGCAGTAGCGACCACCCAATTCAGCATTCCACTTGGGCTGAATGTATGGATATTTGAAAGAAATCATGAAACTATTTAACATGAAATGCATTTCAGAACACGTGCTTCTGTGATAATGACACTGGGGAACTGTGTGTTATGGGATGGCATGAGTGAGTGGGAAGCTGCTTTCTGCAATATATGCTGTAAAGAAGAGGTAAGTCTGAAGTATTGGTCCGGGAAATTCAGAAACCAGAACATTTTGCATCATATACTGAAACAGACTGGAGCAAATAGAAGCTTATGAGGATGATAGGGAGTGAGAAGATCACAGCAGCAGCAGATGACATGGAAACCACAACTTTATTAAAAAAGTCACTGCATTAAAAACAATGATAGATATAATGGTTAATAAATGAACAGTCAAAACAAAGACATAGGAAGTTACACTTTTCACTTACCCTAAAGTTCACGTGTATATTTTTAGTGTCTCTTGCTAATAAAATCAAACAACCTTCAGTGTTAGAAAATATAAGAAAAATGGAAAAAAAAAAAAAGAATGGATTTTGACATTCAGAAGAAGCACTGAATAAGAAACAGTAACTAATTGAAGAACCACTAGACCATTTAGAAGTGGTAAAAGCCTTGGGTATTTAGGGCCTTATTTTTTGGACTGCAAATGTGAAAGTGAGAATAGTGCTGCAGAAAAAACCGCCAAACAAAAAACCCAGTTCAGGGTGTACATTCATGAGGAAAATTCTATAACCTTTGAAAATTTTATAGGAAAGATATGCAGACATTTTCCTTAAGGTGATTCAGAACTGTGGTAGGAAACCGCCCTTGACATTTAGAGAGGGTACTGCTATTGCAGCAATGAGGATACGCTACCGTTGGAATTTGCCTTAGACAATATTAAGAACTACACATCATTCTGTACTGAAAGATAGTATGAGATTCTCAGATGAAAGGAAGGTCTTATGTATAGATCAACAATGTCATAATAGTGTCCTTTTAGCTGCTAGTTAGCCTACCAGCTTGTTTCACGCTGCTACAGCTATATCAGATTTGTCTAAGAAATGTGCTACTTTTCTTGACAAACTTTGCGTGCCCGAGATAAGACATGCAGTGGTTTCCTCATGTTTGCAAACACTAGCTGTATTTAATCATGCAAGAAACACTGATTCCCTGCTACTCTGGGGTAGTTATATACATCTCAGCTTTTGTGATGAATTATGTGCTTGGTGTAACATATATCATATGAATCCGTTTGTACATTAATGGCCACACACACTGCTCTTTATGTACATCTTCCTTCTCAAGGAGTCTGTGGGAAGGCTTTGTAGTTCCACATCTGTTTCTACACATTCTTCTCTTTCATACCCAAGAACATACGCATTAAAAAAAAAAAAAAAAGAAAAAAGGTGAAAAAAGAAAATAAATCACGTTTTGTCTCTTTCTCCCTCCCCCCTTTTTCCCCTCCATTTTACTAAGATTTAGAATTGTTCCCATTTAAATGATCCAACTGTCAATAATCATGTTCTGGCATTTTTATATGCAAATGTCTTATGGATTCACTCCTATGTCCTGCTTAGCTTTTGTAAACAGACCAAATTCTCATTTCTGCAGGAAACGGTGATGCTGTTGGAGGTGCATTTTTCTATAGCCCAAAGAATAGGATTTACCTGAGAGGTAGTGGACTTCTGCTCTATGAACTCACCTTGGACGACGGGCATGAGTTCATGAGAGAAGGCATTCAGGCAATGCGATGATGTGTTGTTATGCCACAACTGATTTTTCCGTAGCAACATTGTAGATGTACCCAAACTTTCTTCATTGAAATAACTTCTAGATGAAACGTCAATGACGTTTTAGTTTGCTATACAGAGGTTTCTGATTTCTTCTGTGGCCTCAAAATATATATATTTTTTCTCTTGAAAAAATATGATTTTCTAATAAGAAAATACCAGTTATATTTATTTGTGGGTGTTGGCATGCAGCGGAGACTGGCTTCAAATCCATTAAGAACAATGAAGACTGTAGAGCAGTTTTTGGTGCACAGGCTCCCACTTCATCAGTGGTAGTGTGTGCAGGAGAGATGTATGTCCCCAGATGTAACTATATTTACAAAAAGGGGAAGGTTTTTACCCAACCTTTTATTTCAACACCTTAAACAAGCAGTTATGGATGGCTCCCCAGATCAACATACCTGTGGACGTCATTCTTCAGTGGATCTCCAAACTCTGTTCACAGACACACACATATTTCTTCATTAAACAGAATATGTCTAAAAGCCAAGCATTGCCATGCTTGGTTGCCAAGGATTTAGCTAGAAAGGACTTAATAACATTGATTGCACAAAGTTGGAAAAGAAACCCCAAACAACAGAAGACCTGATAGCTTTTTGTTTTTGCCCTTTCTGCTTTTTTACAATGTGCTTGCCACAAGCATAGTTTTTGAATTGAATGCTAAGCATTTATTAATAAGACCATTTTTCCTGCTTCTTCCTTCTTCACACGGCATTTAATCATATATTCGTGTGTGTTTATCCATATAGTAGCTAGTAATGGTGCTTGATGATGAAAAATTCTTGAATTACCAAAGGAAAGGTAAAACCTCTGAATCTTGACAGAAGAGCAGTGGTGGGAATTATGCTAGTTTAACTGAGTTTGCTCTTGGATAATGAAGAAAAAAGCATTTGCTCAAAATATATTTTTTTTTTTTAATTGATATGAAAATATAAATAGAGAATAGAGAATAGAATAGAGGAATATAAACTGTATAATACCCCCCTCCCCACCCCTCCCATTCTTGACTTGACATGATAATTTAGTCTAAACAGAGATGTTGTTTATGCAATTTTACTACTGGATCTGAAAGAATGAAAGTGAAGAATTGAAATGCAACTTGAAAGAAACTGTGCATCTTTCTCCTCAATGCTCTTATGTTAATAGACTTCCAGTGACTTAAACAGCTTTCCTAAAAAATTGTGTTCCAAGCAGAAAAGAGAAGAACCAGAATTACTATTCCTTAGTGATATCTTTGCCTGTTCTTTTTAATGGGAATGGTGTTCAGGTAATTTTCGCACTTTCACAGAACAAGAAGTAACAAATTTTTATTAATAATAAATTGTGCAGCCCTCAAAATCACAATCCTCATTTTACATGGCCCCTCCCACGAGAAAAATATAAATTGCCTTTTTGCTATCAAGCTCACCTATGCTCTGTTAATCTAGACTTTAACAGCACATTAAAAAATCAGTGAAGAGGTGCAAGTATTTTGCTCCATACTTACCTTTCTAACAGTAAGTAAAACAACTATGTTTTTAAGTGATAGTGGTACAGCTTCCCATTTTTAATGAAATATTACTAAGATTTCTGTAAGCAAACTATTATTGTTTGAGCCAACAAACAGATTTGAAGTCATATGACTATTTTAGTGGCTAGTTTGAAAACAAAAGGGACGTTTGGGACTCCCAAGAAATACTTGAAGGGAGAAGGCTTGTCAGTGGAATATTGTAGCATTCAGGTAAAAGCTTATAAAATGAAGGCTTTGTTACCTTTGTAAAATTATGGCCCAGGTCTGTTACTTAGGCTAGAAAAGGACCATGGGAAGGAGGCACAGCTGAGTTACTGTTAGAGAAACGTGCTGCGTGTTTATCGTGTGTTCACCCAGTGGTGTGTGCTGATTGCTTAAGTCAGGTCTGCTGTGCCTTAAAACTGTGTAAACTCTAAAACTCTATAGAAGAGACTATCGTGGTATTAAAGATAAGCACATTCATTCCCTCTGAATGCAGTTGGTGTGATTTCAGCATGTCATGTCTGTCTCAACCACAACAGAATATAAGCTACCAGCAGCATGTCCTGGTTTATGTTACAGTGATCTAACTATGGCTTGTTGGCTGGTGCAGATTTGATCTACCTCCACCCACAGCCCTCAAACTCCACCTAGGCAAATCCAAAACCAAATACAGCAGGACAATTTAAAAAATCAGGTATTTCCAGAGGAAACTGGCATTTTATTAGTTAGTTTATTAGATTAGTTTCATTTTAAAACATTTCTCCTCCTTCTACTGAATCCCACTGTCCCTAATCCAAAGGTCAATAGGAGTTTCTTTACTGAGGTCTGACACTTTTAATTCAGAACTTAGATTTGATCTGGCAAAAGTTTGTATGAATCTTAAGGCCATCTTCCATGGTTTGTAAATAATACAGGTTTGTAAATAAAAAAATGGGATTAGAAAATTGTGTATGGAGGTTTATATTAGCGCGGATAGAGTGTAGAAAGAGTTTTCAATTTTGGGGACTGATTTTTAATTGATTGGTGATATATCCTAAGACATGTAGAGATTTGTCTTGGGGTTCATATACCCTTACACTGAAAATGTTTACAAACATACATATTTGTTGTTTAAAATAACAAATATATATTATTTAAATATATATGTTTGTATAATATGTACTTTATAAAATAATAAAAATATATTTTAATATGAACTTATATATTTTATTTTAAAAATCTGCCAACAAGAAATTGTTGCTTGTATTTAAAACAAAACCAGTACACATCAAGACCAATAACTGAAAATGCAGTGTAGGGACTAAAAAGTGGTGATCTCCTTTAAATATTCAAGAGAAATATAAAGTCTTAGAAATAAAATAGATTACATACAGAGAAAAAGAGAAGACAACTCTCTGCCATCATCGGGGATGAATGCTACACAGGATGGAGCACAACAGTGTGACACAGACAATCCGTAGCTCCCACAGGCAGTTTAGATGTCTTACAAGGAGCAGGGCAGCAAGGCTGGAGGCTGTGCCTGAGGAAGGGCTAATCCTGGAAAGATATAAGATCTGAGGTATGGGATAATATGGGATAAGATGGTCTAAGTGTCACAGAGGCCACACACTGAACCTGTTCCACAAATTAACATGCTTTTAAGCATCCCATGAAACACAGTATCTTATCCTCCGTATATTCTTAACTTACAGCAATTTTGAGTTCAGTGGATATCCTGGCTTAGACCTTGACAGATACTAAGTACCTGTTATTCCACGGAAATTTTTCTGTATATCTGAGAGCATTCTTCTTGTTGAAACCAAAGCTAAAATCTCTGCTATTCAGTGAAGTCATATGCATGTTCATATTCACTAGATACACCACCAAGAGTCTGACAAAAATACTTATGAAACAAGTGAATCTTAAGTCTCTATCTTATACTCAGAAAACATGTTCCTCTTTGCTTAAGGGAAGTACTTCAATCATGGGTTCTGAATGACTTACAAAATAATATTTATCTATTCCCAGGCTTGGTATAACATTGTGAAATTACAAATATTTTGACTGGTTTGGAAAACAGCTGTGTGAAAAGGAATTTAGCCCAGGGAGGTCACAACATCTTACCAAACTTCAATAGCCAGGAGGTCTTTGTTTTGCAGGCTGTATAATGGCAAACTGTTCCAAATAGCATTCAAGAGACAACTCTACTGGAACAGTTCATAAAAGGTCACCTGTAAAGAAGGTTGTACTTTGTCCTCTTAAGTTAAATTGAACTTTGAAATGTAATTGAGGATATGAACACCTGATATCAGTAAGACCATAATGTCTGGTACCAGTATACTGGCTCACACTCTCAAATGTGTTCTTTATATTGGTGTGCCAGGTAATTAATAGGGACAGAATGCAGAAAAAATGGCCAACAGTTGTGACTCAGAAATGCCAAATGTGTTTTGACACTGGAAATGCCAATGCCCTAAGTATGATGCGATATTGCTATTCAAAATAAATTCCAAATACAAATTTGGTTTTGAATTAGAAAAAGTTGAGCATCATTGTTCTGCGACCATCTTATTTATTTTTGCTTTATTCTGGAAATGAATGGAAATTTTTTTGACTGTATGCAAAACTGGAACTCAGCTTTTTGCTCTAAATCTCCACTAGAGATATGACTCCCTGAAGGGAGTTTATAAATTAATCTGTAACCAGGACAATTTCATTTCCATTGTTCTCACTTCAGCATTCTTGAAGACGCTCTGGATCAATTACTTTAAAAAAACTCCATTAGCATAAACAATGCTAATTTAATATTATAAGCAACTAATTAAGACATCTGTTCAAAAGAATTTTAACAAATGAGCTTAACAAGATCACTACCATTCCCACCAAATCTATTAATCTGTGAATGTCAGAGGTGGGGGTGGTTCAAGCAACTTTGGCAGATGGCCAGGTGTTTCTCCAGGCTGAAAATATTAAGAGGACCAAAGCCTGGTTAAAGTGAAGGACGTGTCAAAACAGAAGCTGCACTCAAATTTTTACAAACGTGCCAGTGGAAAGCAGTGGAGAATCATTCCTTCCATCTGCACATGTATAAATATTGTCTCATCTGGTGCTCCCAGGAATTTGGGAGAGTCATTTGAACTGGTTAAACAAATACATGGTATTTCACTCTTTAGCAGACAAGCATTTATGGCTTTCATTGATATTAACAACATTTTTACACTGGTTTCCAGTGTAAAACTTAGGAAGAGTTTTGGGCTGTTAAGATCTTGCTGTGTTTTTTCCACAATGCCATGACATAATGTTTGTCACAACCTTCCCTTTGGCCTGGCATTGCCATTCCTGTTCCAGAGGTTTGTGATTTTCCAAGCAACCTGT
This sequence comes from Daphoenositta chrysoptera, assembly GCA_013397915.1. Taxonomy (NCBI): domain Eukaryota; kingdom Metazoa; phylum Chordata; class Aves; order Passeriformes; genus Daphoenositta; species Daphoenositta chrysoptera. The sequence continues at coordinate 786,127 of VZRO01001565.1, read as the reverse complement.
GTGACAATGCAAAGAGGAACATTAATTCCTGTAAGGCACTTACAGCTGTAATTTTATACTTAAGACTTATAAATTAGGGAAAGTATCACTCGAGCCAACTGTGCCATGAAGAAATTGAAGACAGATATTATTGCCTGTGGCAGTAGTGCTCAAAACACTTCAACTCAAACACTGAAATTACTGTTTTCAGAGGTAAATAATGAAGACTACATTTGGTCAAGTAGCACTTTAATTCAGCTTATCATTTGCTCAGTATTTTTTCCAGTACTACGATTATTAAAAGCCATAAATTAATTTTTTTCTTAGCTCTATTCTATTTGTAAGAAGTAATATACATATATATCTATAAATAAAATGTGTCCTGAAACTTTTACACACAATTTAAAGAGAATAATAGAAATTCTGTTTCCAGGACACTGATAATTATTTCGTTTCTTATTGCCTTGTTTTTTATCCCAGAAAATAAATGAACTCTTCTACTTAAAACAGGCTTTGAGAAACACAAACAAAAAGCAGCCGAGTAAAAACCATTAAAAAAACTTAAAATGTCTGATGACAGATCGCAGGCCTCAGTTTAATTGCATCTGTATCTACTACCAGTTATATTAATGAAAATATGGAAAAATTAACTCTGAGGTCAAATGTTGTTCATTTTCATGGGAACAAAAACCCTCTGGTATATCATACAGCTGCTTACACCATAGATGTTTTCAAGACAGTGGTGCATGAGCTATGGGGGTAATATGAAATAAGAAAGGAATCCTTTTTCCCCCTTTCTATAAATCATGTTTTTACAGTTCAGAAGAAATTATAAATAAAGTAGAAAAGAAATGGCGGCAAACTTTTCTGTAGATGGCATGTTGCCTGAGAAGAACTGGAAAGTACATAGTGTTTTAATGCAGAGAGTGAGACTTCAGAGGATGTTTGCATTAATCTTTTTCCCCACTCAACTCTTAGGTTGCTCAGCACCAACAGGTTTTTGGTTGTGTCCAGAAGGAAAGAAAAAGTCCTTTAAGAAGCATTGTTCTTCACACTTGGTGAATGAACAGAAGAACAACTGACCAATGGATTCTCTCTTACTTTCTAATTTTTGTTTGACAGAAATATCTGGTTGGAAGTCTCAGTACTTCCTGGAGCACTGAAGCTCCTACATTGCACAAAATAGGGCCTCAGCCTGTTCTCATTTCTGGAAGTTGTTGGGCTTCTAAGTGCCCACAGGGTAGGACTGGAAATGGAACACTTGAGGTTTTCTCAGTAATTCTGATGCTAAACACAACTTGGAAATGAGCATGATGGCGTAAAGTACAATTAGTATGAAGTGAATGCATTTTGGGCTTTTTTTGCCAAGGTTCAGTCTTGCATTGGTTGTATAAATTTCTGTCCCCTTTACTTGCATGGTAGATTAGAGTGTCCAGGAAAATGGAACTATTGCAAATCATTAAGACAGTATGGGAAAACATTATTAAAGCAATTATGACTACAATATTTAAATGCTTGTACAGGGATTAATGATGCAATAGCTTGCAATATTCTGCAGTTTTATTATTAGCCGAACTTATATGTACATTCCAAAGAAAAAAAATTAGCTTTTTTTTTTTTAATAAAAGAACAACATTTATTTTAACAAATTAAATTTATATGTAATTATGTAAACTCAAAAGCCACAGTGACAATGTTCTATTAAACTGCTCTCAGTAACAGTTTCCATATATGAACACAATTGTTTGTTATTGCACTTGCTCAAAATATACTAGAGAGATGTTATTCATACTTACCCTTAACATAATCTTTTTCTGGTTAAATATCTTTGAGGTTTTACCTTCAATGATTCACATATGTTCAACTCAGTGACTAAATTCTGCTCAGTTCTTTGCTAATCACTGACATACAATCTGTTTACTTTATCAGTTTCAATTTGCTAAAAATCTAATTGGAGATGTTGTGATAGTATTATGTTGCTGGATGGCAATTATAATTAAGAAGCTTTTTTTTTTCTAAGGCTACGCAGTTCTGGTTCCTGACATGAAGTACTAGATGAGAACAGTTTTTACTTCCGAAAAGAAATTTGAATCCTGTTATACCTGTTGAACAATGAGAAGATAATTTAGTCCTTTAAGACGTGTTTTGACAAAGTACCTCTTGTACAAGCAGTATGCCTTGTGAAATGGCACATAGCAGAGCCAGAGGAACTTGGTTCCCCATATATCTTCCATATCTGTCCTATATTATATAGACAGAAAATAATCCAGAAATATTACTTATTGTGAGGATATGTGGACTGGCTGTTCCAAAATTTAAAATGAAACTGAAAAGAAATTGAAAAGGAGATCAAGTCAGATAAAAGAGAAATAACTTCTTTATCGTTAAGTGACATGCTAATGAAGACAAACTACAGGAAAATAGTTTCCTTTTAATTTATATTCTGTTTCTTTTTTATGATTTGTGCTTATGTCACGTAAGAAGAGTGAAATGAGCCATTGGGAGCCACACTTGATGTAAGAGGAGAAAGGTTTTCACTTGAAATGACCTCATACAATGCATTCAAAACGGTTTTACTCAGCAATTCAGGCAAATATAAAAACATAGATAATATTTTAGTTACAGAGTACAATAACTTGGTGATTTTGTCTTAGACTACCACACCATGATTGCTCAAATACATTGCTCCTTCTTTGCATGTTGGGATATTAATGAGCCAAGTTTTGCAATGGGTGGGGTTTTTTTTTACTACATGTTTCATGTGTATCCCTGTCAATGGACAACTGTGAATCATTAATGTGACTAATTCATATGGGAATATAATGAAGAATGGATTGGCTTCAGTTTAAGAAAAAAGGAATGGAGTCATAAAAGTCATTAGCAGAAAAAACCCCAACTTAGTAGCTTGCAACAGATTTGTCTGCCTTGCTGAGCTGGAGAATTAAGGTCTGGGGCAGGGGACCATAGGTCCCTTCAGAACATGGAATCACTCAGAGTGATCAAGTTGGTGGTAGGGATCTTCACAACCAGAGAAGAATCTCAAATCGATCTGGATGAAGCTTTTCAGAACTGTGAAACACAAAGAACTTTAGTTCCTACAAAATGTTCACATATAAGTTTCTGGGATATGAATTTTCAGAATCAAACGTGGGACAGATACATATCAGAAACAGAGGTATAATCACATCTTTCATTAGTTTTTATTGAATTGACTTGCAATTTGGCTCACTTCCATTTCAGCTGCAGCCCTGCGGAACAAGTAATGCTCAAATCTATGCAAAAGGAGGTGCCAGTGTCTCCACTCCCTTCCCTTCAGCATTTTCAGTCCCTTTATTTCCCACCTTCCCTAAACTGCTGGAAGCACTTTTTTTTGGAGGAAACCTTCTGATTTTGTCACCTTTTAATTCAGAAGTGGGAGTCTGAATGCTGCAGAAATACTGCAATGAAAAACATTCAAAACTTGTAGCAGTTACTCTGTGCAGGTTGATATGGAGGATGACATGAAAACAGCCTGGTTTTCACCAGCAGAAAAGGCTGGTGAGTAACAAACGACCTTTAAGCCATTAAGTAAACAAACACTGCATGGGTATCTATAGAGGAACAACTCTCCCACTGCTATGTTTGTAGTGCCACAAAGTCAATAATATTTCAAGGTTTCACTTCTAGTGAAGGATACCCCAGTAACTTGAACAATAGGAAACAGAAGTAATGAAATATATCTAATTAGGTAGTGTTTGGATTACTGAAGTAGCCTAGCAAGAAAAAGGCCTTAAATAGCTTTTGGCATAGGCAAATTCTTCTATTCTGCATCAGAAGTGATAAAAATATTAGTATAAACAAAATAATCATTATGATGATCCAAAATATTAGTATGCAGGTGGAAGTATTTGGAGTTAAGAAAATCCATAACAGTGAGAAAAAAGCAATTTTCAGCAAGGCTGGAGCACCTGTACTTCATCTGGAGTGAATAGGTTTTGCATGTGAATTGACAGTGGTACCCCCTTTGGGGTGATAACAGAGGCTTGAAGGATCTTGAGCCACTGATTTTGTTACCACTGTATCTATTTCAGTTGCCAATCATATTAGGCACAGGTAGGTTATACTACAGTGGGTCTTTTTTCCAGTTTTCCACTGGAGAGTTGTATTTGCAGAATTATCAGCATAGCACATATGCACCACTTACTCAAGTCACATAAATTATATTAAAAAGAACAAGGAGTATTACATTTTTTGAAAGACAACTATAGGTAAGAGAGTTTCATTCTTTCCAGGACAACCAGTGGGAAAATATACAACTTTTATAAAAAAGGAAATTCTTTGGTAAGATTATAATAATGCTGAAAATACTTATGCATATTGTGAATGACCCATACAAGCTTCTACTGCTGCAGGAAATCAGGCATGCAGCTTTCTCAGAACAGCACCAAGAAAACTAACCTGTTACTAAGAAAATAACATTTAATTAATACTAGCAAGAAAAGTGACTTGCAAATTGTGTTGCTAACATTGGAAGATCAAAGTAATAAATATTAAAAGATCAATTCAGACAAATGCACTACTTGGTTCTATTTCTCTTTCGGCCTTCTTCCCAAGCAAGAATTCTATATTAGAAAGACAAGATCACAGGCAATGCCCAGGTAAAGTAAGAGTGACATTTAGAATAACATGCTGTGCATGTAGCTGCTGAGTGTTAAACAACTGGGTAGGTGTCTGTGTTATTAATCCTGTCCCTGAGTCAAGCTGATGCCTCTCCTGAAGAAAAGTGCCTGAATCTTAAAGAAATACGTTTCTATGAAGAGCTTTATGCTCAGAGGTTTTGGCTAGAAATACAGAAATTTTGGTTTAATATTTCCTTATTGACTCAATGAATTTAAACCTACACGACATACTCAAAAACTTTCCAGAAATTATTATGGGTCTGAGACAGAACATGATGCTGTAACCGGGTAGACTGGGCACTAGACTTTAAAAGTGAATGACTGGAGGCAGCAATGACTGACTCCTTAAAAAACTGGAAAACTTCTGAAACCTGCTAAGGGAGGAAGGCCTCTTCAGAAACTGTCCTAGGCATTGAATTGCTCCAGCTTATGTGTTTTTTCATCATTTCCTATTCTTTTTCTAATCATAGTCACATAAATAAAAACAAAACCCCACACCTTTGAAACTGGCTAAGTAATCAACTCTGTTAGAATTTCACAGCTCTTCATGATGAAAAAATGTCATGTTTTAAAAGATGCAGTTACTTGCTGAGATGAACTTGAAAGCTGAATGTGTAGTAGATATGCTCTGACAATGTCTCTCAAGTTGAATTCCTTGGAGAACATATGTAGGAAATTACATAATTTTGGATCCCTATCTAGCTGTATAAGCAAGGTGTGAGGCCAAGCATTGAGAACTACTCAGCTATGTCAATTGTAGGCATCTCTGGAATTTAGCTTTAAAATGTGACTCAGCTTGGTATTTTGTATGCCAGCACAGTGAGGATTTTTTTTTTTTTGGTGCTGTTAGGACTTGATTTCCAAACTACGCTACAGACTAGTTACCTCATTCTTGTCATGCTTTTGCCCCATGAGGATTGTTTTTAGAGAGATTACTGCACTAAAGGATGGAGGGTAGGTTTATGTTGTAGATTAACAGTAAATATAGAAGTGAATTCAGTTGCATATAAAGACACCTCGCATGGTAAATTTTCTTTTGGATTTTAAGGTATCTAGATAGCAGGAAGTTTTTTCTTTTAATTCAGATTAAATGTTTATTGTGCTTTTGTATACACAGCAGGAAAACACTTTAGGCAGAACAAAAAGGCCATTGTTCCTAGGTTATTTTCATTGTTTTGTTAGAGCACGTCTCAAGATAATTTTCTTCCTTCCAATTACAATTCTGGCATGTTTCAGACATATGGAATGTACAATAATTATAATGATCAAGTAGTGGAGTGTTTGAATATGTGCCTAAAATGTATGGGTAATTAGTATAGAATGTGAAAATATTTGATTAAATGCCCTGAGACACTCCTCTTCACATCTCAAAGATGAAATTATGGTGTGGAGACTTCATGCAAATAACACCTGGTGTGATGTCCTTTGCTCATATCTATTACATACGGTTACAGTAATTCAATGACTGAGTTTCCTCAATAACAACTGCTTTCCAAGCTTTAAGAACTGAAATTTGTATTGCACATATCAATCTATTGTTCAGTTTATTTATGCAGATAATCTTTATTGTGCTCTTAGAGCTGTAAGAGCACCTTCATGTTTGTGAGTGGCTTACCAAATGAATCATCTGGACATAGTTGACCTTTATTTTCTCCATTAGTCATCATATGCTCCTTTAGCTTAATTTTAACCTACTTGAAATATCAATCTTTTGAGGTTATTCAGTTTATCATATTTAACAATGAAGAGTAATTGACTATTCTAAATAATGTTGTTGTCCTGGTCCTGACATTATAGTCTGCCCTTAGGAGAAAGACAGAAGGGAGAGAAGACAGACTAAAAGATTTCCTTAAACCAGGCGGAAGGGTACTTCACTGGTTAAAGACTTCAGGTGTATAATTTTCTAATTCTAAATCTTTCCAAGAAGACGTGTCTAGAATTACTTATTTCAGTACTTTCCAAACGTTTCAAGTTACATCAGGATGGTTGGATATATCCTGCAAAATAACTCTGAAAAGTTCTGTTTTCTTTATGTAAATATCATCTTAACTGTGTTCCCTCCAAAAATGAAGATTCCTGAGGGAGAATTTCACTGAGGAATTCTGTAATAATTGCACAGAAAATGCCTTGTGTTTTCTGAAGCTGTGCTGAAGTTTTATGAGAAATTATGAGTCACATTTTTTCTTAAATTACTCTTACTTCTAATCCTAGAACTGTAAAATCAAAGCACATTTTCGCCAAATGATAAAAAACAAAGAAATATTAACTCTCTGTTCCTTTTTGCCTGGTGGATTTTTTGTACGGGACCAATGGTCAGTTCTCTATTTTCCCATTCTTTCCAGACCATACTAACAGTACATAGTTCACTATCTATGCTTCCTTTTTTTTTTTTTTTTTTTTCCCTCCAGGGCATTCTGATGTTTCTAAGTGAAAAGGAGAAAGGTTTTGTGCACACAGCGTGACTATTCAGGAGGGTGTAGCACAGTCTCATTTTGAAGTTGCCACTAGCAGCATAATTCTATCAGGCTAAATCAAGTAATCTGTGACCTATCAAAATGTACATGACATCAGATTCAGCCTGCTCTGAAAGCTGATTCCTGGAAGGCCTTGATATTGAATCCTGGGATAAGGAAAGGTGTAGTGACAAGTTACTGCTCTGTCGTGAAGACAGCTATCTCCATGAGATGACAGAGAAACCTGTGAATAAAAAATCCCAGTAAATGTCACTCTATTTGTTATCAGATAATACCATATCTAAGGCAAACACTGTAAATGGTACATAGATTACTGGTTATTTGTCTGTCTTGAGACCTGCTTCAGCCAACAGAAAGCAAGAAGCATATAGTCAAAGTGATGAGCAAAACACAAGATATTCAATATCCTGTTAAAAGAAGACAGAAAAATTGAGTAAAGGAACAGATATAAAAAAGTTAAGTGGTCAGATTACATTCAGTGGGAGATAAAAGTTTTTAAGGATAGGATCAGCTAAGTGCCAGAAATAAAAAGACTACAGTGGTTATGGCCAGACTGTGGGAGATTCAGGGCTGGAGTGATAACAGACAGCAGCAGAGACTGAAAGGTGATAACACTGAGTGGATGAAATAGGATTAAGAGAGATATAAATAAATTAAATCAATAGAAACCCTCCTTTGCTTCTGCCATGTAATTATATACAGTATTTTATTTATCATGAAGCTCAGAAAACAACAGTAATTTTCAACAAGCCATGTTTGTTTGAAAAAAAAAAAACCAGACCAAAAATGTGCCAAACAAACATACACATGCACAAAGGGAATATATTATTGCAGTTCTCTTGATCTTCCTCGAAATATTTTCCTCTCTGTAAAAGTTTCCCTGTGTCAACTAGATGAAGCATCCATTCTGTGAAAGACATCACATTGTGTTGCTCAGATAAATTTTATGTCAAGAAATTTCCCTAACAAAACTGACTTAATCAAGGGGCCCTTTACTGTCTTATTGGAGAGCCTTTTTTTTTTTTTTTTTGGCAAAGCATCTATGGGAAATCTTTCCATCAAATGAGTAAGACATATATATATTCTATATTTATGATCTATTCCTTGTTGTGGAATCCACTAGTAGATTCCAGTAGTGAGATCAATCTCAACTAGTCTATCCATCAAGTGGTTAACAATTATACATAGTCTACATTTGTGATCTAGTATTTCACCTCAAATAATGGTTGGCATGTGGTTGAATCAGGACGCAGCCAAAGTCAGTGTCATGTTATTAGTCATTGGAGAGAGACAAATGCCTCCAAAGTGCAGTACATCTACTTATTTCCACAAGGAAGGAATCTAGTCAAATACTTTTTAAATGCCTGAAGTTAGGCAAGAGGAATATCGCCCAAAGTGCCTCAGAAAGACTAAGAAAAGTAACATGGATCTACTGTTATCAGTGGAATTATTTATCAACAAAAACTCTTGATGGTTTAATTTCAGGATACAGACCCAAATTTATATTTTTTGGCCTCTCTCCTTTATGAATTACAAATGTTCTGGGAAAGGTGCTGGAGAAGCTAAATGCTATCCCAGCATTTAGGATAATAATAGGCTAAGCTAGAACAAACAGAGAGAAAATTAGTGATAAACTATGCTTGTGATGTCTTTTATTAGTAACAGGTATGAATTGCTGCAACTGTGAGGGAAAATGGTTACCTGACAGTCAGCCCCAGAATCATCTGCAGCCTGGAAAATGTGGCCTCAGGAGTTGCCTACTGATCACTAGAAGCACTTTATCTGACCATCTTTAAAGAGTTCTGTGTCCAATAGATTTGCTCTCGTATCATATTTTTATGAGTCAAGTGTCATGGAGTGGAATGCACTGGCCAAGAGAAAGGATTAATCCTTGCCATAGTGGCAAGGATTTCAGTAAGTTATCACGCATTTTCCAAAGCCAGCCTTAAGTGGCCTTTGATTTTATTTCATCCTACCTAAAACTTTTATTTTTCCATGCCCATTTTTAATACTCACTTAACCAGGAAATACAATGAATAAATATGATATCCAAGAAACTAAGTTACAATAGTCTTTTAAAAAATAAAAATAAGTAAAATTTACATAAATCATGATGATTTGATGTTTCTTCAAATTGTAAAAAGTTTATGATCTGAAGCTTGAATGATTTATTAGTACATCACTAGAGTGTTAAGAAGGACTTAATAACTTTCTAGTGCTTTGATAACAGCTTTAGTTTTCCCTGAAATTTGGAGATAGTTGCAAATTTTCTATTAGATCAGTTAGGCTCAATGCTTTGGAATATAAATCCAACTTGCTATTGGATATATTGTATTTTATTTGCTTATTACAGAAAAAGATAGTTAAACCATCCAAAGAAAAGCCTGGATTGCTGTTCCAATCCGTGTTACATCCTCCTAATAAAGCAATTTCAGAGTTTTATCTGTTTCTCTGGAAGGTAAAAAAGCCTACAAAGACACACATTTTAAGTCTGAAGAAGGGAGACTGATATTACATATGAACATTGATTTTTTATGAGGAATGACTAATAAAAGATTGCTTTGTAAACTCATATTTTATGAATTAAGAGGGAAAAATACAGCAGATATTGATCTCTCCACAGAGGTAAACAGCAGTTGCAAATACAAATCACTGTTTCACAACACCATTCTTGCAAGGTGTCCCAAGGAGCTTTACTTGGTATCAATACAAAACCAAAAAAAACTGCTACTGAACTAGATAAGCCTTAGAAAACAGATGTCTTTTAAGTAGTATTAAAGTCAGAAAGCCAGCTGCTTGGGCACAGACAAAAGCTGATGCAGGATTTGAGAAAGGGAAAAGCATCTGTCTTTAAGTCACAGTCTTATCTGGGATGACAAAGGCCAGGTAATGGCTCGCTGCCAGCAAACTCCACTGAGATGGGGAATGGGCAGGTGGAACGAATCTCTCAGGCTCTCCCGAACTTCTCCAGATTGCTGCTGGGGGCAACATCTTTTTGCACTGCCCAAACAGCTAGAATCATTAGGAGAGGGGTCGGAGAGTCCAGCCAGGTGCCCAAGCTGTGCTGCATCCCCCTGCCATTGCCTGGCAATGTGTTGTTTGTACTAGAGAAGAGTTGGAACAGCCCTGCGCCCAGGCTGCTGCTGTTTGAGCATTCCGTTACCATCCTGTGTGGGGTTTGTGTAATCTATCAAGGAAAGAAGGAAAGTGCATATGTACATAAAGGATTCTGTTTGACTGAATGAGGATTTCCCACATCAAATGAAATAGAACTATGCCTGTGTGGAAATGCATCAGATCTCTGGGAATCTTTTGTGACTGGTCTTTTTGTTATTTTGTCTGGTCATTGAGGGAACAAATGGTAATTTGTCCTACCCTTCTCCCCTCCTTACACCTGTCATTTCTCTCTTTGGCTTCTCTGTTCCCTTCCCCGTGCTCACATTTCTTTCTATTTAGGTTATTTTATCATAAGTAAACCTCAGTTCTTACAACTGCCTGCATATATATGTCTGCATTCTTTACAAACCAGGTTGAAATTATAATGTGATGGCTGGTCTACTTGTATATCATACTTCCTTTTTTCATGTTTATCTTTCAGTCAGATGAAAACTACTGAGAACAGGGACTGTCTGTGATGATGTTTTTACACTTTGTGAGCAGTACTTTTCAGCTGGTCCCTAAAAATACATATTAAATGTATTATAGCATCTAATGGTGTGTCCCCTAATTAATATATTTAATAATTCTGAGCTTACAGAAAATTTAAAGTTGAATAAAAAATTCAAAGTATGAAAACAAAAAGAAAGACATAAGGCTGTAATACTTTAAAATAATAAGCTAATAAAGAACTTTCAGGAATATAGTAAAAACGAGTGATCTTGCAGGAAGGAAGATTTTTTAGGCATTCAAACCAAGTTATGTATTTGTCAAAATACATATTTTAGTCAAAAGTATGTATATGAAATATTGCATAGAAACCAAGCCTTTTCAAAATGCTGTTCTATGAAGAAAAGCAAGTAAACAGTAGTCCAATGCCACCGACAGTAATATCTACCTATTATGAAGGATTTTTCAGAAAGATAAAAATCCCTTTGAATGTCACTGTTACCAAATACATATTTTGCATACAAGCTTTCCTAAATGTGATGGAGAGCTATGATGTTTACAAAGCACTGCAGTAAGTGTGCACATTGTGATAGCTTAATGTCTTCATCTATTGAATTCTCACAAGAAGTAGAGAAATCACTTTTTCTGTGTACCTTTCACGTATAAAATGAAAGATTTTGCAACCTGTTCAAGAGTTTTTAGGTGACTGAGTTTAAGCAGTGATATGAATCTCAGTTTCCTAACTAAATGATGAGTGCCCTGTCAGTTTATGTGCTCTAAAAATCCACCCATCATGTCCTCTACACATCTAAGTATCATTTGCAATCTTATTTAGCCAAAGCAAACATTTTTTAATGAATGATGCACATTTGTCTTTCATAGGATGCAGAAACTTTCTGTGAGTAGTTCACTTATGAGGGACCTGAGGTGCCTGTGAAGGTACCTGGGAGCATTGTTATTTCCTGAATAGAGGATGGTTTGGTAGATGGGGTGATGTGCCTGCCACATAAAACAGGCAGGGAATAGGATTAGACTAAATTGTAACCTTCCATTTGTTTGGTGAATATGGTTTCAATTTTTGTCCCTTTGGTAATTCATTTAGGTGGGAAAACCCAGTCTGGAAGTAGATCTCTGCGTGGTGAAACACAGCAACTTCTTGAGACTGGCAGTAGGATCTGATAGGAGGCAGGACAGCCCTTGACATCTAAGAGGCTGAAGTCTTCCTTATTGAACAGCCATTCTTCTGCAGAAGAATATCCTGTCTTTCCTGCCCATGAGGTCACTACTTTAAATGCCTGCTTTTGAGAGGAACTAGCTTGGATACAGGGAGGGTAGAAACTGGTAGTCTAAATGTTTGTCTGGAAAAAAAAATTGACCTGCTTACTCCAGGTGACAAAGAAAACTTCTCGGAATTTTGAGACAGGCTGTAATTAAATGATAGATTATTTAGTAATTATATATAATATGCAAATATTTGCTCAAAACTCTGGGCAATCTTTACAGGAACAAGTAAGACTTATAAGGTGCATGTCAAGGACTATCAAAAAGAGCACTACTTTCTTTGAAAGTGTCTCAATCTTACTGTAGCAGAGGTGATAGTGATGGGAAAAGTGGTGTTGTCCGATAGCCAACTAAGGTAACTCTAAAAGGGATATGGGAAGACAAAGGGGAAATAGAGGAAGGTGAAAAATTGAAGCAGACATAAAAAAGATTAATTTGAACACATAGAAAATATGTTTGGCAAATAAAAAATAAAAAAGAAAAACAGGATTAAGAGCAGAAGTGGAACAGATGAAATAGGAGAAAAAGCCTTTGAAGCTAGAACACTACTTTGCAGTACACTAAGATTACAATATAATCTGTTTCAAACTGCCACTAGTTTTGATAGAATATCAGGATATTTTGAGTCAGGCTTAAAAAACCTGACTAGTAACATATGTCTTTCAGGAGTCTGTAGAACTCAACAGCATCATGTTACGTGCTGTGGAGGTTCATACACGTTTCTAGGATCGTGATCACTTTCCCCCGTGTCAGAGATTCTGACTCAGCTTTGCTAAGTATGATTCAGCTGTGCCAAGTATAAAACTTAACGAAAAAAACTACTAGCAGAAAAAATGTGGTATGAAAACAAACGCTGGTGTCATAAAAAATCGAACTACTCTGTAAAATTATATCACAGAGAGAAAAATTTTCTTCCATCTTGTGTGTTCTTAAGATTAGCTAATTCTACTCCTTAATAATCTTGAGGTCTTTAAAGACACAGCCTTCAAAAGGAATACAAGTGAAATTTTCTTTTTCTTAACATGAAATTTCACACCCATGGAGTCCCTGTGAATCATCTTAAAACTAAATACAAACACTACATTTTTATCTGATAGGCTGTTACTTTGAATACAGACTATCAAAGCCTGCAAGACTTTGGGATAAAAGAGCTGTTGAGGAGGTCCAAGTAGGTGTGCAGCAGATGGAAGAAAAAAGACAAGGGTGACGAGTACTGGAGTTGGAAACGGTGCAAGAGAGGAAGGTCAAAGCATAGGCAGAAAAGAGGGGTCTGAGAGAAGAGGAACCTGTTGGTGGTTTGCAGTAGCTCACATTGCACAGCTGATGGCTGTGTAGCCTCAAGGAGGTAATGTACCCCAGAACTTCCACGGTAGGAGCCTGGATGACCATTCCTAGGAGCCATTCCTGTGAAGTGTTCCCGTTGGGTTGCGATAAATCATCACGATGCAATGAGTGCCAAAGGGCACCACCAGTTTATCTAACCATAAGTTTGTAATAGGGCACTGGATGTAGGCCGTAAAAGACTACCAAATGGAAAATTAGTGTCAGCATTTCTTTGTGTGTTGTTGGCTGACAATCTGCACAGCTGCTTAACCTAATGAGAGCTGCACCTAATGCTTATTTAGGTCTTGTATCTTCTTGCAGAAAACTGTTCTACATAAAGTTATTTGTCAATTATTGACCTATGAGTTATGTTTTAGGCCTTGTTATTTTCCAGTTGTAGGTGATGATACAGTGTAAGTTTCATGAAAAGGAACCTAATGAGAGAAGCAGATATCTCAAGGCGCTTCTACAATTTTTTAACAAAGAAAGGAATCTCTCCTTTTGGTAAACCTGTAGTATGATTTCAGTTTTAGATTAAAAAATAAGAAATCAAGATTTGTCCATAAAATTAAGTTGTATGTAACTTTAAATGAAATTAAAAGAAGAAAGTATTCGTAAAGTAACTCCTAAAGTAACTTGCTACCTGGTATGTAATGTATGCAATTCCTTCATTCCTGCTACAGATATACATTTCTTTGCCAGAAGGCAGAAGTTTTTTCTGAGGAAACATGTTTAGGCACTGAGTCTTTGCTTTAAAGGGACCTTTTGAGGTCTTAAGAAGCAGTTTTACATTAGCTGTGGTATTATCTTAGCTGTGAAATGCAGTAATAGTGCAATTTTAATTAGCCTTTGAGAATGGTAGTTTTCAAATGGTAATCTACAAGAAGACTTAAAATCCTAAAAAAACAAGAGCTGCTATTTTAATTATAATGACATCGTGCTTGAAGAATTGATACAAGCTAAGTGTTTGTCTAGTTCATGTGATTAAGCAATCAGAAAATCTCCCCTCTTACAGCTTGCATTTTGTGTGGGAATCATGAATATTTTAAGAGCCAGTAAAAGTGGCTGCATAGAAAGAAGCAAGAAGAAAAAAAAAATCTCTTTTCATTGCTAATATCTATAACCCCTTTCTATGATGTCAAGAACTTCAACAATGATAGCCAACAAATAGAAATATTTCTTTGTAATTGCCTCTATTTCCAATATGAACTGTGTTCTACACACGTGAAAGAGTTCTACATGCTGTAAAAAGGGGCAAGGATTTTTAGAGGTCCAGACAAGATAAACTGCAAGGAGTGTGACAGCTTTTTTTTCCGCAATGCAACTGCAGAAGTGTCAGAAAAATTCCATAAATCTGTGAAAAGAATACAGTTTAGAAAAATAAGTCACTCCTTAGACACACAGTATTACTGCATTGCAATAATTTAATTATCCAAAACTGAAAAAAGTTGTTTAGTCAGAATGAATGAGTGTTGAACAAAGTATTTTTCAGAGCTGAAAAAGACTCACAGCCTTATATTGTAGCTGACAGAAATGAAAATAGAGAAAAAGATGCTCAGTGAAGCTCCAACACAGTGCAGTTTTCACCACACTGACAGCTTTAGTGCCTGTAAACAGATAAAAGAACAGCCTTTTTTAGTGCAAGAAACAAAAACTATTCCACTTGTAAATAAATGGGGGATTTTAGAAATTAAATGTCAATTTATTTAATTCAAATAGCTATTAGAAGATTTCATCTGTATGTATACAAAGCACAATCATCCCTCAATCAAAATCTCTAGAGAGATATTATTAGGTAGAATTGAGTTCAAAAGTTCTTCTCTTAAATACAAAGTAGGTTGATAATATATACAAAAATCCCTCTACAAACACAAATGTAGTGGATATCAAACAAGATGGGAGTTTTTTTGAAAGCATTGCCATCTGTACATAGTATAGAGCAAAGATAGCACAACAAGGAAAAGCTTTTCTTTTCAGAAATTCTGTCCCTTTTTTGTGCTTAGCTTTTGAATATTGTTGGTATTCTTTTTAGCATTTCAAGTGCTAAACCTGAACCCAAACTATAAAAATGATCTTACTTCTTTTAGTTGCATGCTATTCATTTTGTGTAGAATTTGGCAATGTTAAAGTTATTGATTTAAATAGCAGCATTTAAAGTCAGTGCAATTTGCAAACACTTCCAGGAGCTAAGTTGGGACTTGGAAAGAATGTTGCAAGCTATAATGAAAATTCCAGTTTCTCTCACTTCTTAAAATGTTGTCACATTCTGCATTCTTGATACAGGCTGAAAATCATTATGCAGATTTTATAATACAATCACTATCTTGCCAGGAAGTATAGTACCATCATTTTAACAGCAAAGCTTTTATACTGTGCTATAGTCACTTTTTTCAGCAAGGTTTAACAAACATTCCCACCTCCATATTAGGCCAAGGTATAATTCCCAGCAGAAACTTTCCAAATAAAAGCAGAATAAATGGCATCTGCAGTTACAAGTATAAGTACCTGCCTCACGAAATTAGAAAAAGACAGCAAACACTTGCATCCTGGGAGGTGCTGGGGCACCTCATTTTCTGTTTTGTTTCGTTTAGTGGAAGACAATGGCACACCAAGCTGAAATCTTAGAAAAAAGTCTGGTTTAGGCTAGTGCTTACTTCTATTTGACGCAAGACAGAAGAGCAACTGAGGACCAAATCTGACTCAGGTGTGCTCACAGCTGAAGTTCTTTACAGACCAGTAATTTAATGAATAGTAAGCCCTTGTGAAGCAGATAGACCCATTCACACTCAAAAAATGTGTCATTCTGGCAAAAAAAAAAAAGTGTAATTATCTGGCAAACTGCACAAAACCTGAAATGAGCACCCTTTTCTCTTTCTACGCATCTGTTTTTCATTGCTATTTGCCCAGGCTGGGTATTTGAAAACTAGTGCACTAGACCTGCTGCCTCTCATGTTACAAAGTTACTCAAGTTCAGTGATTGAAAAGAAATACTTGTACGCATGACATTGCCGTAGAATCAGCCAGGAGCCTCAACACATGTTAGCCCCCAAGAAGAAAGCAACTACTGGAAGGTACTCTTGAGTTACCCTCTCCTGGTGTGAGTGAGCTTGGCCCTATAGGTTGCTGGGACTTTTTGGGTCATAGCCTTTGTTCCCTATCTTTGAGATCATATGTTTTTTTTTCTATATCTTTAGGATCATATCTTTTGCTTTGCTTTGTTCAACACAAGGTCTGAACCTTGCTGGGAGAATGTGACTCACCTTTGAGCTGCAGAGGAGGAAGTTTGGGGAATGCAGTAGGGGCCAGTGTATTTTACTGAATGCACTGCTTCCACAGGAGCCCACGGCAGTGAAAATGCAGCCCCTGCTCTCAGTCAGGCTGAGGAGCATTCAAAGGAGCCTTCCATTTGGGTGCCTAGCCTAGTGCTTCAGACAGGAGAAAGAAGCAAAGAAACCCCACAAACAAGTAAACTCAGCTAACTAAAACAAAAAAATCCTTAAATCCTAAATAAAATAGCGGTTTTTTGTCTGAATACAGAAATGATAGCCTGCTGTACCTCTTACTACTGGCTGCATTTAGCAGGGGTGACAGTGGTTTCTTTAAGGCAACAAGCATTGCTGTGAATTCAGAAAGCGATCACATTATTGGAAGTGGGAGTTTATGCTGCCAGTGAACTAACGGAGTAGGAACTATGACTTGTTAAATCGGGTTCAATATAAAGAAACAAATTAATTTGCTTAAACCATTGTCAGAGAAAAATACTTCAAATTGATTAAGAATTTGAGCAAATGTAGGGTTGGAATGTACAGTTTGTAAACTGTATCAGTGAATATTGGAAAACTGCAAACTGTTCATATTTGTGCTTTGTTTTTACTTTATTTATATTTCTTTTATTTCTTTTGTACCACTTTTCCCAAATTCTTTGCTGGATCAAATAATTATTAAATAATGCTTTAGGATAATTTTTTTTAAGCAGACATTGCAAAATACTTCTAAAAAATTAATGGTGAATTATGTTTGCAATATCTAAAGATTTCTGTATAGTAATGTTTTCTTTTATCAGAAAATAGAAACAAAGGTTCTGCAGTTGTGCAGAAAACTATTCAGTAAATACTTCTAAAACACCCCTCCCCCATCCATTTTAGGTAAATAGTTACTTCATTTAGCAGAAAATTCAGTTAGAAAAAAGCCCTAATATTATTTTTCACAAGTCAATCAACTGCTTTGAGTGCATTTATCTAAACCAATGCAGGTGCTTTTTTCACTGGCTGAATGGCTGACACTCATTTCTCATAGTCCTACTTAGGTAGGCACTTAAATATTGTTGTGCAGCCTGCAGTGGCTGCTAAACCCCAGATAAGCTCAGTCTTCCATGATTTCACTGAATCACAACAGAGTTTTGGTTTTGATCTGAACCTCGGTGAAAGTTTAAGGGGAAATCAAGCTCATGGTCAGAGACAGTATTAAGTTCTACTTGTTACCTTCCTGTGTAGGAAGACTCTTCTGCAAGGAGTGTCTGCCTCTCTCAGGGTGGTTCTGAAATTCATTCCTCACAGAGTCTCAGTATACATACAACAGTGTCGATCGTGAAGATCAGTTTTGTTAGTCTGGCAAAGCAACAGAAGTAGGTGCAATGACTGCTAATTCCATTACAGGTCACAACATCCAGTGAAAAGCACCGCGTATTTGCACCCTGATCTAGAGTTACATGGGTCCCTGTCTTGTGCCTGAATGCAATGGGTGACACAAAATTTTTTTTAAATACTACTTGACAAATGGCTGACTATATTTGACAGATCCTTTATCTAAACACTAGATAGCATCATAGTGTTTGGAGACAGCAGCAGTGTGCTTGGAAGAGTAGTACGATTATTGTTTCACATAGACCAAAGAAACATATTTTTTTCAATACATCTGATGAGGGGGAAACAATCATAAGAAGAAAGAATGAAGGAAAATATTACTTTAATCGCTCTGCTCCTACTAGGCAGAGAAGAAATTAAAAGTGACTCACTGATGCTCTCCATGAAGACTGAAACATAGTGATAGGTAATCTCTCAGATAATTCCTCAGCAAAGGTATTCCTTAGTATAGCAGTTCCTCAGATTAGAGGAACCTGTGAACCACAGAAAATGGAGAGCAACATTTCTTTTCAGAAATGTGAGAAAAGGTTTTCAAGAGAGAGGATGAGAAACCTTAGCAGGCTGGAATTAAGGACTTGGTGGTCCCCCTGCTCAGGGTTTGCTTGAACCTAAACCTGATGCTGATTGACAATATACATGTAAACCCACTCGAGTAGAAGTTATCCTTCAATGTGCAGACTGACCCTGCTTCATACATCTAGTATGCTTCATCAGCCCTTTTCCTGCCCATAACATTCATTTTCATTTTTTCTTTTTTAACCACTAACTAAAACTGAAGGGCTATGTCAGATCCCAAAGGAACTCGTGAGTCTCACTTCTTCACTTAAAATATGGAAAGAAGCTTTAAAATTTTGTTAACAAACCCAGGCCTTTTGCTTTATAGGCACACACTGTTTACTGAAGAGACAAAGCAAAGGTAATCTTTGGAATCTGTGTCATTAATGCCTGTCTTCAGTGAAAGACTGCTTGCAAAGCTCATGCAGCTCTCCTCTCCTTTGCAGAATAATGTAATCCGTGTTGGCTATTCCACTGCTGGATAAACTCCCCTTGTTGACCCTTCTGCTCACCAGCCTCCACCCCCAGATCTGTAAACTGACTGTATCTGTACTGAATGGCTGATTCAAGTCCTCGCAGCAGGGGTGGAATGTGATTAACAACTCATGAAAGCAGATCATCAACGTGGTTTTACTGGAGGGACAAATTTGTTGAATATTTATG
Source organism: Daphoenositta chrysoptera (assembly GCA_013397915.1). NCBI lineage: Eukaryota > Metazoa > Chordata > Aves > Passeriformes > Daphoenositta > Daphoenositta chrysoptera. The sequence goes on along the minus strand of VZRO01001565.1, from coordinate 766,945 downwards.
GAGCATAACTTGAGCCAATTGTTCAGGAGCTCCAATATACAAGCCTGTAGAAGACTGTAAAGGAAAATGGCTGTCTCAAACTGAGAAAGGTCCCTCAAAATAAAGCATCTATCAGTTTTCTTCTTTAAAAAACACAACTGTGCTCCAGTTCCTACAGCTGCAAACAACATTAGAAATAGTTAAGGCAGACCACTATATAGAGTGAAATCATAGGCCACAAAAATTTCTTATGTTTTATATCCTGAGGGTAACAGGATAAATACAGTAATGCTTAGCAATTATGCAATGCCTTTGAGCTGAGGAGCCCAAAATGTTTTACAAAAGTGGGTAAGAACTAAGCTTTTGAAAGACTTACAAACAGAATTAGGGAGTCTTCTATGTGGAGCTATGTGACAAACTGATTATGTTTTCTGTGATTCTCTGGCCAAAAGGGAAAAAAAGTAATAGAAGGTTCATTCATGTCAGTAAAAGACTAATTTTTAATTTTTTTGGTGAAGATGAAGGTCACACAAATTCTTTTTTTCCATCTAAAATAAACTATTCTTTTTTATTTTGCAAATCAAACACTTTTTCTAATATGTCTTTTATTTAAAATGTTTTAATAACCAATAAGTAATGTTGTATTTTTAGAAATAGTGACATGATTGACAATTTTTATCTCATTTTGAGGTCTCTTGATTTGGATACAAATTCATTAAATGTTTCTGCTCTTCTCCTTTCTAATTAATGAAGCTCAGTTCCACTCTGCTTCCATTTATGTCACTAATAGATCTACATCCTGAATTTGCAGCAGTAACTGGTTCTGTATCATGATTGATGTAACAATTCAATCTGAAAGAAGTGTTGTGACGCCTGAAATACACTTAATTGCATTCCAAGCCAATCCAAGCAGGGGATGGATGGAGTTTCAAGGCAAGCAGTAACTCCACTTATTAAGAAGCTATGAGTAATGCTAACAGTAAAGGCTATCCATATTGTGAATCATTCTTAATGTAAAATGAAATATCTGAAATAATCGTTGTTAATATTCTTAAAGTCTGAAACAATTAAATTAAGCAATATAAAAGGAAAAAAGCCATGAAAACTTTGACTGAATTGTGTTTCATTAATATTTAAAATTTTTTAGGGGTTTTTGCAATATCAGTGAGTAGATGGGAAATGTAAAAGAAGAAAAGAAGGGAAACTAAACTCTTTGGTTCACCATTTTCCAGGAAAGCGTTGTGGTTGGCCTAAAAAAACCTCAAGCACGTGAGTGTGACCATTCTTGTATTGTACTCTGGGAGTGCAGCATGTGCTTATCTCTGGCTGTAGCTTCCTCCACTTATAGAAATTTTATTGACAGGACCCTGGAAATAAGCCTGCCATCTAACATTTGTTAACTGAAATTCCCAATTTTAATTAAGTCTCTCTTAATTCTAAAGAAACGGACACTGTCTAGGATATAGCTTTTGATGGCTTATGCTCAAATAAGGTATTTGACTATATAGAGTTGTCCACAAGTTATCCTCTCCAGACTTGAGTTTTGGAATAATTAAAGACATTAGTGTTAGGGAATCAATCACAGCTTTTACTGGGGTTTTAATGCCAGATGGAGGAGTTTATTCTGAACAGAAATTCTAGCTTAGGATTTGGCAGTGGTGAGTGTCAAATATAGGAAAGACCTCAAAAGATGAAGAAAGGAAAGACCCTTGACAAAGGACCTGTCTGAAACAGGGAAAGCTTTCTGCTTTGCTTGTCAGTAATATATGAACTAACACATGTGCAGATGTAACTATACACACAGCCACACATTCTATTTGCACCCTGATTAGATTTTCATATGCGTAGTGAGATCTCAAAAAAATTTTTCCAAACTGAGCACCTTTTTAGTGCACAGAGACAAAGCAGCAAAAAAAATAAAGGCTCTAATATTAGGAATCAACTCCTCAGACATTCTTGCAAACAACTTTCTTGCCATCTAAATGTCACAAAGTCATGGTAAGTCTAATGACTATGAACACACACAAAGTCACTGAATCCTGTCAGGTATTTTTATTTTTCAGAGTCTGATAATGTGAATACAGAAGGTTTTCCATTGCGTTCCCAACTTCCCTTGTCTAATCACATCTAAAAATGAGTAGACTGAGAAAATAATTTTATTTTTGACTCTAAGAATCCCTTTAAGATTTGGATATTGGTCAAAGGTATTGCAAGGTTGTTTTCAGTCTGCAGATTGTTTTCCTCATTATAAAGTTTGGATATAAGAGCAATTTGATTTTTCTTTTATCCTCAGGCTGGTTGGTAAGTCTCTTTTCTGAGAATTCGTCTCTGTGAACCATACTGGAGAATTCATTATTTGTGACAATATAAATATATAAATAGAAAATACTGGAATATGTTTCATTACTTATATTCCTGTTTCAAAGAGTAGATCCATTCAAGATGCACTGCTTCACTATTCTTTTTGTGTAGGAAAGTATAATATGGTTGTGGTTAAATATCCTCAGAAGATTCCTCCTCTTCTTCTTTTTTTATAGCTTTGTTTCATATTTCCCACAGCCATGAAAGACCACACAAATAAAATACTTCTACAAAATGAACAGCACAGTATCACAGAAATGATCTCTGTTAATTTGAGCACATAACAGTTGTCAAACTTGGTATTCATTTTTAATGTGAGATACTTACTGTCTCTTTTTCTCTTGTCTTCAAGAGGAAAAGGAGATGATGCTTTGTTTTAAAAATTAAAAGGGAGATGCCAGTAACAGTTTATATTGCTCTGTATGGAACCAAAATTCTTCTGTAATTCAGGAGAAAATGTAGTTTCTTACCTAAGAAAATAAATCGTTCCACTAAATTCATACTGCTTGGTGACTTATAGAGCAGGATAAATACTGTAAAAACCCCAAGTATATTCATACATTTTTATAAAAGTACCCTAGCTGTGATCACATTCTTTTTATATCCTGTTTCCAAGAATAATACAGTAACATTTTTTTTCCAGAAGAAACATGTATAAAAATAGACAAATATTAGCATGACTGTTTCAGAATGTGTGTGAAAATAAAAATTATTTCATTTTTTAAGCTTTTGTATATAAAATACATTTCCCAGCCTCAATAAAATACTTAGGCATACGGTTTTTCTCATTTTTGAAATTCATACTTACAGAGATGAGAAAGAACTTGAAAGTAGTATATTACTCTAAAGTTTCATTCACTTTTTAGAAAGATGAATTCCATATATGTAGATAAATCAGAACATAGATGATACTCTATTGGAAGGGATAAACCATGGAAACAAGGTGTCACATGAAGTTTTTGCCTTCCATTCAAAATTAATTTAATTCTGAAAGTCTAAGTCTCATAATGGACTTGTAAGCAAGATGCAAATTAAGGATACTTAAACAGAAAATACTCAGTAGTTAAGTTTTTCAGAATTTCAGAATTTTTGAGTAGGCAAAAATAAAAAAATTATGATAATTTTTTAATCTAATAGTTAGAAAATTATCCACTTAAAAGGAACAGAGGATCTTCTTTAAATTCATGATTGGTGACATCCAGTTTTTTAATATTTCTAGCATTTTTATTACTGTGGGTTTTTTTGCCTAAAACAAAATTATTCTGTTTACTAGCAGATTGATTCCAGTTGTAGTCAATGGTACCAGGGCAAGCGCAGGCCAAGACTGCAAATATGTAGCAGAATTTTTCTGGGGCCTTGTCAGTGCCTGATCATTAGTTTTCATCCAAGAACTATTGAAGTCAACAGAAAATCTTCCAACATACTGTTGTTACATCTCTAAAAAAGAAGAATCTGTATTTTTCTGAAAATCATGGCTGCATTGTGAACTGATATAGTTGGTGCTGAGAAATCTGCAAGTTCCTTGTTCTGTGAAGTCAACATGTTCTTTAACAGCAATTCACTTCCCTGCTAAGTTCATTACTTTTCGTGGTAGATCATTCCATTCTTATCACATACAAACAGTAATTAAAAATATTTTCTAAAGGTCATAGAACTATCTATTCATTAATATTTTTTTGTACAGTCTGTATTTGTGCCAGACTTTGCTTCCTATAGTCTTGAAAAAAACCTATTAATTTGTATAGTGTGACAGAAATTATCAGCCTCTCGGGGCAAATAAGTTCAGCAATTCCCATTCTTGCTATATTTATGTGTGAGTACCATACAGACGTCTCTCTATTGTNTCCTTCCTTCCTTCCTTCTCTCTTGCTCTTGATTTAAGAAGAAAAAGCGTAGACAATTTTTTATCAATTTTGTACGTCAGTAACAATTACTTGATGTCATTCTCTTTTTTTGGTACTGATATGGTATTACTCTTGCGAAATCAATTGGGTCTGCAGCTCTCAAAAACTGAAGTACTCTTAAAATAGCCAACAATAAATCTCTAGTGTTTAGTTAACCATCAAAGTAAGGAAAACACTGGGCAGGCTGCTTAAAGCAAAGCAAGTACAGTAACCATGTCCTTTGGGATATTTTCCCATGATTTTCTCATACTGGAATTTTCAAGCTGAAATTCAAAAGCTGAGAATATCTTTTCTTATTTCCTGCTACTAAGAGTAGAATAAAAGCTTCTCATATAAGCATTCTCAGTAAGCAAAAATATATATAACTCTGTATATATAGAGTTCCAGAGTTATGTTTTTTTCAGACCTTGTTTTAATGTTTTAGATTTTGAACAGTCCTAAATGCTTTCAGCCATCGTATAATTTAACATTGAGTCATTCTACATTCCTAAAAGAAACCTTCTCTTATGCATGATTACATATTGTTAAAATGGATAGGTTAATTTTGCAACATGAATTTTTCATGGTAGCTGTTCTGCTACTATTTTAGTCTGTTTTTAATGATATACTCAGTGCAACAGCCCTCTTATATACAATTACAATTTTGAAAAGTCACTAACTTTGGTTACAGCTATATACATAATCTCAGATCCTTTACTGAGGAAGAGTTTGCATGGACATTTTTGTTTGTTTCTACACCCAAACAAAGATATTTGACAGAACATGCCAAACTACAGCCAAACAGAGTGGATCTTCATTACATATATATATAAAAATATGATTTATGGAAGAGAACTCCTGGGTACAGGAGGTCCATTTGCACCACAGTATCTAAGAATCTGCTTTTACTTTTGTGCTCACACAGAGACACAAAACCACACAGACACACACACAGACACATAAAAAAAAAAAAAAAAAAAAAAAAAAAAAAAAAAAAAAAAACACCTTTGCTGTTGAATTTAAAAAAGCCTTAAAATTAAAATTCAGCTTAAACCTCTGATCTGTTTCTCTGTTTTCATTTCACATCTCTTAAAGATGACTGGAGAGAACTGACATTTGGTAGCCATCTTTTGTCTACTCAGCAAAATGGAAGGTTAAATTGACAGAGACTGACAAACACTGAAGCAGTCATTTAAGATTAAATTAATGGAGCTGGAAGATGCTGTACAACATCCCACCTTAAGTTACAGTGAGAATGATAAAGGTTCTTAAAGAACAGTCTGTTATTATCAAATTTGCCAATAGGTCAACACAAAACTGCTATACAGCAAGGAGCAGTGAGAGAAAGAGGAGAGGTTAGGCAGACAACAGAAGCACAAAAAGCATCTGTGTTGGAACTTCTTTTTGTTCTACAAAGAAACAGCTTTGGATCGTCCCCATGTGGAGGATGATAGAGATAAGAAGCTCTCTGGTGGTAAGCATCTGGGATGGGAGGGAAGATCATAGGATATTGTGGGATTCTCTTTGTTTCTTTAACTGTGTATGTCTTTGCTGGGTTTTGAAGCTTGTCCAAACCCCAAGGCTTCTGAAGTTCTTGCATCACTCATTTTAACTTTTTTTTTATATAACAATGTCAGAGCAATGTGTATATATGTTAACACAGGAGAATATCTGTGTTGGGCCCCTAATTAGATTCATATTCATATTGAAATTTTAAGAAGTCACCAGCACAAATGAGTTACTGCAATGATTACTTCCCTCCTGATGGGAAAAGATAGCAGTTGTTCCGCTATGTACTAGTCCCGAGCCAAGGATATCCACAGATTCAAGTTTAATTGAAGTTCAAATGGATTGTGACACAATGAACTTCATTCTTCAGTGCTGCCTTGAACAAACCAAGGCTCCCCCACTAAGTTTCAAACTGCCTTGGAAGATCCTTGCAAACTCCGTGTATGTGTGGTAGTGTTGTTTGAAATCAATTAATAGTCTTCAGAGTTTGTAGTACCAAAAGATGTTGTACTTCACTGGAGAATGACCAAGTAAATATTGGAGTGTTGCCATCTAAGTCAAAAGAGAGAGAAACATGTTAATGGAGCCAATTTGCTGTAGGGAACTACTTTAGGGGGTGGGAGGAAAGAGTTTAGGGCACAAGGGAACAAACCCAAACATGCCTTATATTTATTCAGCGCTGTGTAGGCAAATCTCCGGTGGCCTTACCTTTAATGCTGAACATTTAATTTTTTTTTTTGTAGACAAACAAGAGCTCAGTAAATATTCTATTTTCAAGGTCTCTGCTTATCCCACTCATCATGTACTCTTTGATCAGTGGGAAACTGAAGTAAAGGCAATGCTTTTGGGACTGATCTAGAAAGCTAGATAGTTTTATTTACATGAATAGAAATAGACAAGCCTATGCTAATGAGATGGGGCTGTACGTGGAAATGTTTAAGAGGTAACTTAGGATGTGTTAACTTGTCTGTGTATGAAGGCCATTCAGACAACTCTCTTTGCTAATAAGGATGACAAAAGTAAAGTGAAGTAGTAAACTAATTATCAGCATGGATTGAAAAGGAATCACACATTTGACATCTGATCTACAGACAGTTGATACAGCAATTAGTTGAAAACTGTGTTGAAAAATATTATTTTCCTTTAGTATCTTTAATACTTTCAGTGATTTCTATCCAGAGAAAAGAATTTGAAATTGGAAGTCAAAATCCAAAGATTTTTTATTCTTGTTTCCATAAGAAATCAGGTCTTTCTCAGTCAGTTGGTCTGACTTCCTGTCTTTTAATATGGCAGTTATTGAAAAATATCATATTTTATCCCCTGAGACTTAAAAAGGGCAATAATTTCTCAAAAAGCCTAATTAAGTGTGAAATTTTGAAATATGTTAGAGTATTTCTCCAACTTAATTTTGTATTGAGATGTGCATGTAATATATCTTCATAAAGTTTGAACACAAGTTGATAGATTAAGTACAAAAGTAACTTAGAATGTCTCATCAATCATGAAACAAACCACATAAAAATCTTGCTAGTTTATTAAACCAGAGTTTTGTACAACAATTCACTTGTATAGACAATTATATTAGTAAAAGCTGCTTTTTACCTGATTGTGATGAACAAGAAGTTCTCAAGGTTAAGGCATTTCATTGGTTACTGTTGAAGTTAAATGTTTGAATTTAATTTAGGAACACATTTCTATGGCCTGTGCTTTATATGGAATCAAATCATCTGGACATAGTTAGATCCCAGCTGTTCTGCATTGCTATTTTCCACTGGCTTACCTGCATTTTCAATGACCCTACCATATGCCAGGAGGGGCTTTTCTACCTGTGCAAGTTGGTTTCCCTGTCTAGAAACTGTAATTTATTTGTTATGTCTGTAGAAGCATAAATAAAACCCAGTGGTGCCACTTGTTCAGGGTACAGTTTATGGGTTTGGGTGTTTTTTTAAATCCAGTATCAGTAGATGCAAATTATTCTAAGTCATAACTTGCACAGATTTTCTTGCTATCACTGGGGATGTAACAACATCCCCACTGAGAGTAGCTCTAATCAGTGGTCATTTGCCAAACACAGTGACACGACTGACTAAATACCAAAGTGGTTTTCAAGATTTGAAGCTATAAGCAATGAAACTATTGGCTCTATAAATTCAAAAGGGATTATGCATGCCTGCAAATGAGTGTGATCTACAAGGGCTTGGGTCATAAGAGGTGATAGGAAATATCAAAAGATTAATAAAATGTTGTAAATGAAATGAAAGATTAAATATAGACAACCTGGCAATTGCCATATCTGCTTGTTGGTGTCTTTTATGCTGCTCTTTTTCTACCATTTTATCAGTCCTCTCTGTCCATTAAATAATTTTACACCTTGATTTCTAATTTGGCTGAATTTGGTGGCAGATGCAGAACATAGATGGACTCTATGTTCTCAAAAAAACTCTTGTCATTTTGATTTGGAAGTGCTAAATATTGACAAAAAATGTACTTATTTGCTTATTCATTGTCATCCTCATAGTAGATACATGTCTGTATGGAACCCTGATGTGATTTGCACTTGTTTTTTGTTATAATCAGACTTTTTCAAATATAATTTGGAAGAAAAGATGGTATATTGAACAGAGAATTTTTGCTATTTTTCCAATATTCTGTGATTTTTTTTGTTCACGACCAAGAACACTATTCACTTTCTTGTGCTGAAAAGTGACCAATGGCCCTTGGTGAGAACCTTTACCAAAATGACAGGGGAGCCTGAAATGAGAAACTTTTTGACAACTGGCCATAAATAAGTTTAAGGATTCCAGTCATATTTTATCTTGGCAGCTGCCCTTATCAGTTTAATTGGAAAATGTTTTCAGTTGTGTGACCAAGAAAGAAGAATGTGACTGGATTATATAAAGGTTCTGGATTTGTGATTGTCTTAGTTTTCCCAACATGCTCTCATGCTTCGGAATCATTAGGGCTCTTACACATGCTGCTTCTGTAAAATGCCTCAATATTTCTGGATTTTTAGTAGGAGTGTGCACAGACAGAGGAAGGTAGATTCAGCTACCAAAAGAAACTTTTTTGTTCTAATAAATACTTTGATTTGCTTAGTCTGTAACCTACAGGGGAATACCATTCAGTGGGTTGTCAGAGTTCACATGATTCTGTGTGTAATTACCTTGGTATTATAATTGCCTGTAACTGTCTATGCTGGAAATGATGTAAGTTTCTGACCAGGGGGTATGTTTTTACATTATTGCATTATTCATGTTTAAAGCAAGTTGGTGAGGAGTATAACTGGAAAGAGAGAAAACAAGGAATTTAGATTAAAGCCCTTTATAGTAAAAGAATTTGGGTTTGGAAGATTTATTTTTGTATGGCAGGATGGTTGTAAGGCAGATTAACACATTTCCTATCCTATAGAATCATTATTTCTGCTCAGAAAAAGAATTAAAATTTTATAATAGGGAGGATTTTGGAAGAAGTCTTGACTTTATGAACAATTCCTGAAAATAATGTGTTTTGGAACAAAACACATCATTGTGAGAGCGTACAGATTCCTGTACTGCATTACCAAATAACAATAATTAAGGGAATGATATTATAACACTAATCAGCTTGCAAAGTAGTTAAATGTAGTTTCAGTATGCTTGTGGACTGGTTTCCTCTGCTTTTCTGGAGAAGTGGAATCAGCTTCTTTAAATTTCACAGGAAAGTTCATAAAATCAGTAAGATTAGAAATGTAGCAATTTCTACACATGTGCACTAGCAAAACTCCCTGTTTTAATTAGTTTTAAGTAATAATATAATTTAAATTAACAGTTATTTTCACTTTTTGTCACATTTTCTATTAAAAATCACATCATTCATTAATATAAACCAACTTCTAAATTATCAGCAAATGTTTCAATAGGCAGCAGTTAGATTTTATAGAATAAATGAATGTATTGATTCTCATTTGAAACATTACCATTTCATATTTTCTCCTGTTGTGCTCCAAATTATTTGTATCACATACAACTTTTGTAAGCTTCATAATTCTAAAATCAATCATTCAAATTCTGGAATGAATTAAAAACTTACAGCAATTTTAAAACAGTTAAACACTAAATTCTGAGAGAATAAGGTGGGTTTTTTTTAAAATCCTGATTTACCACCCTCCTGGTGTTTCGTCTTTCTATATTATCAGAAACAGTTATCCATTCTCTCAATTATTTTAAAGTTAAATGCTGATGACTATAAGAAAAGAAAAAAAAAGGATACAGTACTCCAACCACAATAAGAAAGAGTTATTTGATGTTTATTAATGGTAGAATACTTTTTTTAGAGTTTACATCTCTGTGCAGAACATATCCCATTACCTGCTTTGGCAGTTACAGCAAAGAATTCAAGACTTGAGGGGAAAAGAGAGGATATGTTTCCTTACAAATTAATGATCATACTAGAAGTGCTATACAATCTTTTAGAATAGTGATGATATCCCTCTCATTTATACATCAAATATTTATTCTAAAATAAAATTTCTCTTATGATTTTCCATTTGCCACATATCCACAGAGGACTCGATTATCTTTACTAACAATACTTGTTCTTACAAAAGTTTCTTTTATGACTTGACTATGAACAGTATCTTATACTGAGCACCTGATCTGCATGAAGTAATTAGGATTGGTCAGAATTAGGCTTTGGACATGTACAAAACAATCACAAGCTCCCCGAGTCTCTCAAAAAGGGATAGTAGTTCACGGGAAAAAAAAAAAAAACCAACATGGAATTTTATAATAGTTTTAATGCTTTGAGACTTGGCTACACCAGCTTAGCCCACAGCATCATTCCTGAATATATTAAATTACTGAAAGATTTAATGACTGAGTGATGATTTTAAATTAAATTGTATTTTATCACATTCATGTGTGTAATTGTGTGAGCATGCACAGAATCACTTGCAAAGAGCTGCAAACCATGGCTGAGTCATCAAATGCCTTTGTGTTAGGCCTCTGGTAAAATATTTTGAAAAGAAAAAGTGCCCTATGCTACACATGGTTGTCAAATATATGGAGTGTTTTTATTTCTCTAATTCTTTCCAGTTTGTTTTGTCTTGCATTTTGTAAAGACATTAGCAATGCTGCACCAAATTGATCATGAGTCAGAAAACTCTTCTAATGCAAAACAAAAAAAAGAAATTTTTAAGGAAGAGAAGACAGTTCAACAGTTTGTTTTTTTTTTTTTTAAAATTTTCTTTTAATTTTTAAAGATGACTAGCTTTAACTTGTGCAGCAGCCTTTGTAAACTGGTTCCATATCTGAGTCTGCAAGACTGAGAGCAGTGTCCACCACCTGCACTGTTGACACAAAACAACGACATGCTTCTGCTTGGTCTGAGCTGCAAAATGCATGCTCACATTCTTGCCTGGCTTATTTAGCGACTTCAGGAGATATGATCTTTGGAGGAAACCTTGTCTTTGGTTTTACTCTGAGCATATATACTACCACTAATGTGAATGAAATGAAAGTGAAGAGTGAAACATGAACTTACGCCCGATTTTTTCGGATTAAGAGGCTGGAGCTTTTGGGGCTCCAGGGGCAAGTCTCTGCTTCACACGAGTGATTGCAATCACTCCATACCCACAATAAATATGAATAGCCTCCAAGCCTCTCTAAGTTGTGCCTGGTAGCTCCAGTTTGCAATAGATAATATACCACTGAG
>VZRO01001565.1:721468-755471 GCA_013397915.1 Daphoenositta chrysoptera | reverse complement strand
GAGGAGAGGAGAGGAGAGGAGAGGAGAGGAGAGGAGAGGAGAGGACCCACTGGATGTTTGTTTTCCTCTCCTGTAGGGCACAGTAGTTTAGCAGAGGCATTAGAAGGAGTTATGTTTAGCCAATTGCTGCTATTTTCTCTCATTAATACGTTGCTTAAGAGGTGTAAAAGAGCACAGAACACATGAGAATCTGGCTTTGTCTTTCTCTTTTCTCTTTTTTTTTTTTTTCCCTGATAATAGTTCTTGTGAAAAATGTGTATTTGTTAAGTGAATGGGGGATGAATACAAAAGTATGCTGAGCTTGACTCAAAGCAAATCAAAAGAGTCAAAGATACTGTTTTGGTGTTATTCTCCTAATTCAACACTTGTTCATTTGCTTATTGAAAAAGTGATGAAGATGGAACATTCTTACCTATTTTCTCTGAAGAGATTCCAACACTCAATTTAGGACTTCAGTAATACACCTTAAAATAGAAAAACAAGCAAATGTGCTTGTGATTGTTTTTCATTATTCATGAAAAGAAAAACTAATTATGAAAATATTTATTTGATGTTTTATTCATGAGCTCAATTTTATAAATTAGTTGCTATAATAATACAGTTGTATACCTTTCTGTTTGGTTCCAGCAGTTTCTTCTATTTATAGCTATGAAAGCTAAACTATAATGATGCAAACAGGGATGACTGATTAGCATAATGGATGTACTGATCAAACAATTTCTTCAGAAATTTCCTCTCTCTGGTTTCAATAACTATAATTATCTTTTTGTTCAAAGTGAGTTGTGGCAGCAGAAAGTACATCCCTTTGGTGGCTTTTGCATTTTGTTTCAAGTGAAATACCTGACAATAAACAACATTGCTCCCCTTTGTTCTTCCGTATGAAATACAAAAGAGTTTTCACACTTGTAATATTTCACAGGAATTCAAATACTAATCTCTAAGTCGTTTAGAAAAATACAGATTTTGACTAAAAATTTATTTTCGTGTTTAATACAAACCCTTCTTTTCATAATGGTCTTATGATTAATATACAGCAAAGTTTTCTCTTTAGCCTGAAACATTTTTTTTCTTGAGAACTGATTAAACAAATAATGAGATTATCTAAATGGAAAGATAGTTAAAAAGTAATAGTTTTGCAAAATTAAGTTATGAAATTAAAACTGTACAGTTACTGATTTTTTTCCCAAGTTGAATCGGGAAGAATGATTTATGACTGCTTAAACTGGTGAAATCTGAATCCAGTCCTACCTGTAAGCAAAATGAGAAAGTAAGGATGAACCTAATATTCCTCTGAAACCTTTCTTTAAACCTGACAACTGATAAAATACAATTCAAGGGGAAAAAAAAAAAGGAAAAGACCTTAAAAACTATTTTTCCCTTCATAAAATCATGGAATCATTTAGGTTGGAAGACCTCTAAGATCATTGAATCCAATCTCTGACCAATCACCTTGTCAAATATTGTGAAATTGAAATCCGTAGAGCCACCTAAATACCTGATTTCTTGCATTCAAAATGATGTTTATGAAATTCAAATTGAGAGTACAAGAGAGAAAGTGACTTATTATTCCCATTGTGGATTAATTAAGAGGAAAGGCTTTGGATTTCAACAATTTGCTTTTAATCCCCTTATTGGTACAGTACAATTACTAAAAATAAGTAACATATAATTTTTCCTTGTATCAGTCATGAATAAGCTAACAAAAAAAATTTGGTGAGTTGGAGATAGGGAACCAAAATAGCATATAAAAGGATGATGAAATCCTTTTCAAGACAGGCTTCCTATACAAATGGGTTCCAGATTCTGCAGAATTAGATCTGTAGGTCCTAAATGTGAGCCCAATATTAATAACTTTATACCACGTTGTGCCTTATGTTATATGAACTTCTTTTAAATGAATTAAATTGCATTCATATGAGCATAAAATTTGCCTAAAGCAGGAGTTTCAATATCTGGTTTTAAAATCTGGCAGCTTATCCATTTGCCCTATGGTATTATGGGTGGGTATGAACCAGCATCTGGTCTTTGCAAGTCAATCTATGAAGTAGATTAAAAAATTTTGAATATAATATTTTTGAAGAAAAGCTCCTAAGTTTTCATTTTGTTTTTCAAAAATAAATTGTCCATGGTCATCTTTCTGCTTCTGAATCTCAAATGAAGACTTATCCTGTTGAATAAGTTAGTTGGTAACAAACTTCTTCGCAACAGAATTTCTCTTTTGTCCTCCATTTTTGTAATTTAGCCTGGCTTAAGTTCAAATAACTTCTCCATTTAGCTACCTTGAGCATCATGTCTTTGCAGGTTAAGAAAGTGGTTTCTGTTCTTCTGCCAAACAGTATGAACAATCAGGGTAGGAACATTGCCATCTTTTTAATGCTTGTATTCCAAGAGAGTAGGAAGAATTCCCAGGATATTAATTGCTCCTAGCTGAATTGTGAATGAAATTCATAATTAGTTAAGTCCTTCAGTTTTCTGAAAACCTTTATTAATCCTACTGTAATGTTAACTGGAAAGCATGGTATAGTAGTAATGAATGGAGTTCCATAGGACTTCCTTTTTTACTAAAGGTTCTTCTTACTCAACAAAGATCTTCATTTAATCAGATAATTTTAAAATGCCTGTGTGATTAAGTGATGCCTACTACATTCAATATAGTTCAACAGCTAAGGCATAGAGACACAGAAGAGCTGTTTGGTTTTTTTAGCTTAGACTTGGGCCCACAGGGTGACTTTTGGCTATTTACTTTTCTTCTCTGATCTATTTGTCTATTTACTTCTCAGCTTTCTTACCTACTGAAATTCATGAAGTGTCCTTCTTTTGTGAAATAGTTACTAACCTATAGGGGAAAGGTATTAGGTAAAAGAAAATTATCTACTTGCAGTAATATTCAGTGGTTTAAAGTTACAGAACCACATTTCAGACCTTGTCTTTGTAGCCCAGCTCCTACCAAACTACCATTCATTTTCCAATCATATGTACAAGATAGGTGATCTGGAAATGTTTCACATAAACCACAAACATGTCTGCTGCAGTATTTCTCACGTTAGCTGTGAGGCTTTTCCCAATGGAGAGCACACAAAATCATGGTGAAGTAAACAGGAAAAAGGGGAATACTGCCCTGATGAATCATAGTGTACATGGGTTCTCCTTCATGGTGGAAAGTCTTCAGAACTCCGTGTTTTCTGGGCTACTAATTGCAGGAAAACTTAGTTGCTTTAATGGTGTCCTTATTTTCTTAGGTAAAACTTGGTATCTGTAATTATGTTCATATATAAATACACACAGAAGCATGCTCAAGTACCTTGATGGAATAGTTCCCTAACATCAGAATTAGCTTTCAGATAGCAAGCAGAAAAAGTGTTGAGTTTTTCCTTCTTAGTAGAACCCAAACTCCCAGAGTGGAATTCATTCAGGATGATGCAGTTAAAGATCTGGGTCGTTCTACCTTTCTGTTTATTCGGTGAGTCTCACACATCTTTTTTGTTTCTTGGTGGTTTTTTAGAGAAGGGAGGCTGGTATGGTTTTTTGTATTGTGGTGTTGTGCTGTTTTGGGTTAGTTTTTTTTGAGGGAGAGGGGGTTGAGCGTGCCTTCTTGTATCACTTCCTTCAGTCATCAAAGTGCCCTTAGCTCGCTGATCCTGTTAGAGGAAGTGTGAAGGGTCTTACTACTTAAATGCTGAACTTTCAACACTATTTAAAACACTGCCAAGCAAAAGACACACCCTTTTACATTTTACATTGGAGTCTGAGCACAGGCATGCAGAAGTCTGCTCATCGGTTCTGTCTGGAGTGGTTTGTGAGAAAAGGTTGCAATTGTTTCATTGCCTTTTAAACTGGAGACTAAGCTATTATTAGCTTGTCTTGTAAGGTCATAATGGGGAAAAAAAGAAGGGAGGTTATTAAATGCTTTGGCACTGATTTAAATGCAGTGAGAATTATAGGTGGTTAGATCATAATATTGCTGGAAGGGAATTCAAGAGGTTATTCAGTCAGTGTCCATTCATCTTCTGCAGGGCAGGGCCAATTACATGCAGGTAGAGTCTGAGACATCTGTGCAGCCCAGTCTTAAACACCTCCAGCACCGGAAATACCATAGCTTTCCCAAAAGGTGTGACCCAGGCTTGACCTTACTGCTGTTATTAACATGTTTTTGTAATACCTTGTTCTTTATAATTTAAGCCAATAGCTGTTTTTCATATTCACATGAATATGATATAAGGTTAGTTCCTTCCCCTTTCCCGAAATTTTTATTTGAATGAATACTAATTTTGTTTGTTTTACATTTCTATCTCAGTTTCTGTCCTTCAGATTAAACTCTTATATTTCTTCATTCAATATTCTGTATTAAATAATGCTTTAAAACCTCTCTAATTTTTGACTCTCCTCTGGACTTCCTGCCACTTTTTTTGAAATGTATTTCCTCAAGCTGGACACAAAGTTCTGCCACTTTGTCCTTACTAGTGCTGTCTAAATCAAAAGATTACTACATTCATTTTTTGTTTCACTATGACAAACCAAGGTTTAGTTGGCTGATTGCAGAAGCATTACTCCATTGGTTTATGTTCTGCTGCTTATTAAGATAACTACTATATACATCTCTCAGAGTGTTTTTTCCCACCCAGTTATTTCAGACTATGTATTTATGTAGATGGCCATCCCTAGTAACTTCTACTTCTCTCTGTTAAATAACATCCAATTATTTTTCAGGGTGTATCTCCAATTTGTCAAATTCAATTCTGTGTTTCAACATATTTCTAATCATAATTTCAGGAGTACACCACCCAGTCTCTTAATGAAAATATTAATAGGTATAAGGACATAGATAC
This sequence comes from Daphoenositta chrysoptera, assembly GCA_013397915.1. Classification (NCBI taxonomy): domain Eukaryota; kingdom Metazoa; phylum Chordata; class Aves; order Passeriformes; genus Daphoenositta; species Daphoenositta chrysoptera. Next base: position 750,645 of record VZRO01001565.1, on the reverse strand, counting down.
ATGAGGAATAGAGCTCTGCAGAAATCTATTTGCCATCTAGGTCAGAGATGATGGCATTAAGAACCTCCACTTATCTCTTGTTCATTGGAGGAGAATTTTGTATATTTTCTCTCATTTCTGTACTCACAACTCAGTTTGATGTTCTTTCATTTGACAAATTGATTAAACATTAAAAAATGGCTGTGATTTTCATTGTTGTATCATTAAAAATAGCCAGGTCACATATTATAAATTTCATAATAGCTTAACTTGAAATAAATAGCTCAGGTGTTCTCTTCTGAGAAAAAAAGTTGTTCAGTTCTAATGCCTTCTTTTCTGACAGTGAATTAAGTAACTGATTCCCTCTATATGTACAAAGACAAGGTTGCAAGGATGAGCAAAATATTCGCATGAATTTAATTTGAAGTCCTTACTCCAGAAGACAAATGCTGTAAAGTGTATTAGCTTGTTTCAAGAATCATGTATATGAAACAATGCCTTTGATGAAAGAGTGGTGGTACAGAGAATGAGCTCCAGAGAAAATCCAAGAAAATGCCATAGAAGTTTTCAATAAAAACAAAACAAAATTCCTCCTAAGTATTTCCACTTCTTTTTCAAAAAGGAGTCCAACCTGACTACTGCTAGTAGTAGCCTAGAAGAAGAGCAAGGATCACTCAGAAATCAAAGGAACGGATACTCTTTAATTAGACAGTTATTGAATTAATTGTACAATTATATTGCCTATCATTTTCTGTCACATATCTATCAGCAACCTTTCTTCACCTGCACATTTAGTGATTACACCAGTTCCAGTCTTGGCAGTGGAGGTATTCAGTTCACTCTACACCATCTTGAAATGCAGTTATTTGCATGTTTTCCCATTTATGCATCTTCTCCTTCAGTGTTATGCTATGCCTCTGATGATATCAGGCAACTTGCTGTCTAGTCTAATGATTTCTCAGCTTGAAAATTGACTTTTTTCTTTTTTTGAGATGCAGAATCTGGCTGGGGTGAGCAGGATGGGGCTTCTGGAAGCAACTGGGGTCGTCCCCCCACCATTTCTGGGCGTGACCTTTGTGTAGGAATAGCTGGACTGGCTGGGGAGCAACTGATATTGAAAAAAGACTTCCTCCAGAAAAGTCTAAATGGCATTATTTGTTGAAAAAGCTGTGCTTTTCCTAAACCCTTTGAACGGGGAAATCCTGAGTCAAAATACATCAAAATAAAATGAAAGCATAATTTTTCAAAACAGATGTCTTCATAACATTTATTTAGGAATGAGAATGGCAATTATTCTAGCAGAGTAAGTGTATATAGTTCCATTGTTTTATTGTGTAAAGTAATAGGTTGACATCTATGGAAACTAAATTTTATTTAGAGAGTAGGTATGACAGCCTGTATTTTCTCACCATTGTTTAAAAAATATATTCTGATTTTAATACAGGTCCCAATAGTCCTAAGACCAAACATTTTCAATTTATAGGCCTTATATGAGCATTACCCATACATGCCTCCCCTTACATAAAACCATTAATACATTTTTTTTGCAGTCCACTGGACTTGTCTGCTGGTCTGTGCGCCTCATTTCACCATGCTTTCAGCTCCTGTGCTTTGTGTTGATTACTGTAATTGGAGCCTGAAATTGGTAGTTTTTTGTATGGGTATATCTGGAATATACATAGTTGTGTGTAGGTTATATTTGCCTTCTTTGGGGTGCACATATTATCATTTCCTAACTCTCTATCTGGAGAAACAAGAAAAGAGTTGGGACACAGAGATGGCACTGACACAGTAGCCTTCACCTAATTAAGGGCTGGGACCAGGGGAATGCTGGATGTTTTTTGGTTTGGGAAGGTCACAGATGGTTGCTGAAAATCCCCATTCAGCTCAGCGGAGGCTTGACCTCGTGGCACATCCTCCTGTTGGGGCAGCTGATGTGATATGTATGAGACCGTGAGAGAGGGAAAAGGGCAAAGGGCTGTTTCACCCTTGCAGATGCTGCTCTGTCAGGGTCAGATCTCCCTGATGAAGCAATTGGTAAAGGTGTTTACCACATTTTGATGTTGGAGAATGACACAATATACAGAGTTGTCTTCCTCCATTTGTGTGGGAGTAAATAGGTTTCTTCTGCTTATTTTATCTCTGCTGTGTGTGAATGCTATCCCACACACTCCAGTGTTTTCAGAACAGGAGAGGTGAACTTAACGATATTTTTTGGGAAGTATAAGAACTCTGTAAGACCCATTTGACATGCAAAGGTGCCTGCATGTGCACACAATTTAATTTTTTTTTCTTTTTCAGAAGTGGAAGTTGTTTATTTTTTCTAGATCTGCATATAGCCTGGGAAGACAATCAGGTTGAAATGGTTAGTTTTGCACCAGAACTTCAATGAAGTGATGGGCTACAGGTTTACCCCTGGGCATCTGACTACCAGCTGTACAACTGAGTCTTGTCACAGTGTTGAGAACCAGATTCTTGAGTTGGATTTACTGCAAGAAGAGGGTTCTGGGTGGCCCTTCTTGTCAGATTCTGCCATCTTTCAACAGCGAGGTCAAAATCTAGATCCACCAGGAGGCTGAAGAGCACATCCTGACAATAGGCCATGATATGATGCTTTTGATTGGAGAAGCAAATACTTTCTAAGTGTGCTGTTTGATTACTGATCCTATGATGACAAAAGAAGCTTTCAAACGTGGGTATGTTTTTTCCTGGTAGCAATAAATTATGAAGAGTTAATTATCAAAGATATCAAGTATGTTTTTCTTGTAGCATTTGGTAAGTAAATTGGAAAACTTACAATTAAATCAGGGAATTAAGAATCTACAGATGGAAGCTGTTGCCTTCCTTTTCTTTTTCATCCTTCAGGTGAGATGATTAGGTTTTCTACTCAATTTTAATCACAGATAGAGCTATTGACTTCTTAATTTGGTGATGTGAATCAATTCAATATGGCAGAGCTTGGATTAATTCTACTGTAGGTAACTGCAATATACAGATACTTTTATAATAAATATTTCTTTTTATTCAAAAATTGTGGAGTTGAGCTAGCTGCCCAATAAAAAAAATTTAAAATGCTGAAGAAAATTTAGAACTGAGAGAAGGCAAATATCAAGAGTTTAAAAAATGTTTTAAATATGATTAAATTTGATTCAGAACTCTCACAATATATACCACAATTTTGGTACTATCACATACAAGATGATACAAACTTGTTAATAACAATTATACTTGAGTCACTTCCACATTCTACGTTAGACAAAATTTCCTTATTTCTTATAAAGTAGCTATCCTTCAATGATGGGGTTGCAACCACTGTTTTGCTATTTTTCATGATACAAGTTTTCTTTAACAAGAAACTTTCCTAATTTTTTCAGCAAAATTAAAAAGTCCTCAGCATCAGAACTAGAGGTGGTATAATTGTTGTAACTGATTTTGCTTACTTATATTTGAGGTTTTAGTTAAGTCAATGAAGAATACCTTTACAATTTTTTTCCTTTTTTCTCGTCATAGTATGTGTTATGTGACTCTTCTACAACATATGCTCTACTACTACTGCTGTTTCTTATGTTTTTTCTTTGATCACCTGAGCTACAAAAGAGCATGACTGTTTTATGTTGCAATCAGTAGGAGATAATCCTATCTAATTCAAAATTCACTTTGGGTTTCTCATTCAGTGATGTCTTGAACTAAGTAAATAAAAGAGCAACCTCTTATGACATTCATCTCCTCTGTCATTTTTTTGTTCCCATCTCCAGAGTTCACCAACCCAGCCCAATATCATCCTCGTGTTGCAGACTTTTAGATACTTTTCCTGCTTCCTACTAGATTAGCTTGTGAGACTGTGTTTTCTGTTCTCAAGTTCCAAACTTTTTTAATAGACACAGCAAGTTTGAAATTTTCAAGAGAATGTTGGGTTTTAACTTAACTGAAAGCCTAAAGGCCTTGCAATGCCTATCAGAGTGGTCAAAGTGGACCACAAAAGGAGACTTTTCAGATCACAAGGATTTGCACTCCTGACCTATCTTGTTTTGTGTATATCCTTTCTCATCACCAACTGTATTCAGACACACTCTATTTTGAAAGGCTACATAACTATGGGGACCTGGCTCTTGACTTCCTGCTGTGAGTTTCTTGAGATGCTTTTTTCTTCCTGAGCTTGCTGCTCTCTCTTGGTACCTAGACGGAACAATTAATTCTGAAGAAAGAAATTAAGTAAGAAAAAAACCTGTGAATATCAAGAATGAATTGGACCAGACAAGCTATGTGCAACCAGAATAAACAGCCAACAGAGAGAAACAGAATAGATGAAATCTTGCCAGGAGAAAATGATGGAAGGCTGGAGAGACCTTGGCATATTTTTACACCTGCCATGTCCCCCAAACTTTATTCTAATTAATTTTCACATGCGTTGCAAATTTTTATCTTGTGTTTCATGAAATAATAGAAGTGTCAGCATTCTGAGGGTTGTGGTGATGGGAATGCCTGTGGACTCTGTTCTCTTTCCAGTTACAGCAGAAGTACAACACTTATACTGAGACACTCCTTTTGAAATACTTGCAGAATAGTTTTACAGGTTAAACTATTTATCCAGAACTTTTGAGAATATTATGAACTTATTCATTTGAGCCCCATGGACACCTGAGACTGACTCAGCACTCTATCAAACTCCCTTGTCTTTTTGCCAGTCATATACATAATATACACAGATGTAAGAAGATTTATATTCATCTTACACTACAGTATATAAGCCCTAAATTTGCGGGGGGGGAGGGGTGAGTATGTTACACATATATAATTTTAGAAAAATCCCTGAGGGAGTATCTTTCTTGAAATATTCCACTATGGGAAGAGAATGATTTTATTCATAACATTAATTGTCTTTGCAGTTCTGTTGTATTTTCCTTATTTCTGTCAATAAGATATTGCTGATTTCACAGTCCTCATTCAAAGAAAACATAATGAGACCTTTGAGGATACTCTCACTTCACAAATTTTTAATGCAGCCTTTCAGTAATTAATTACAATTTCATTTGTTTTTCTCCCCTTCATCAAAGACCAAGAAACAGCCATTTACTTGCCATGGGATTCTTGTGATCTATCAACCCAAATATCATGATATGATGTGTCATGACAAGGAAACTTCTTTGAAATCTCCATAGAACTTGGCTTTTTTTCATGGCAACTTCTGACTGCTATTCTCTTTGTGATTCCTTGGACCTTACCCCAGATTACAGGCTGCTCCCTGTCATCCTATGTTTATTAAAATATCACAAATTTAAGATCCTATCTAAGAATCTTCTGAGGTGTAGTAAGTGTCCTTGAACCTGAACTGCACTGTAATCCTACAAAATGTATGCCTTTCTGTATGTGATGGTCAAATGCAAGGGAAGCTGCTCTCCCTGTGCTGTGCTTACCTTTATCAGGAATGGACAAATGGTACAGGAGGAAAGCTGGAAAACCTAGGTTGAATGTGCCAACTTCGAGGTGCTGTGGTGTCTCTTGTAAATTAAATGATTTGGGGTTCCAACCCCAAAACACAAAACCATCTGTAGAACAGCTCAGAAAAATGTGGGATATATCTCAGAGAAATCCTCAAGTTCTAATTGTATGTTTAATGTTTATATTAACACAAACATCTGAATCTTGTGCTTTTTATGCAAATACTGCAAGATGCTTTGTGTGCATTCACAAATGTGTACACCTTCACATGAGCCTAACACATGGTGTATTCTGCAGCATAGCTTTTCCTTGGGTGTGTATTGTCAGGATTCTTGATGAATTTGGCATTTTGATCACATGTCATGTTCCTGTAGCTATCAAGTTGTCTTCCCTCAGAAAGCTCAACAGCCTTTTCACAGAATGTTCTCTAGTCACACTGGGAGCAGATCACAAGCCCTGTGGAGAAGAGACATTATCCTTAGTAGTTCTGCCAGAAACACTAAAGTGACACTTGTTCTTTTTTTCAAGTATGAGCTGAGTGCATTGTCATCAGAGGATTCAGTGACGGGCCAGAAATCAAAGGTTCAACTTTTTAAAACTAAAACATATGTTGAAATAATTTATGTCCGGACCCAAGAGCTCAGAAAAGTGTAGTCTAGAAATTGTATTGTGATTAAAAAAAAAAAAAAAAAAGAAGAAATTTGTTTGGTGGAAATGTTCTTCAATGGTCTCTGTAAAATGTGATATAAGAAAGTAAAATAATTGTAGATAAATTAATTTTTAATTATTTCCAATGAGGATACACAGCTCAGTATCTTTGCTTTCAAATCTACTAATTTCCATCGTGCACAACTGCTGCAAAATAAAGCCCATGCCATCTAGTGAAACCACCCAGGGAAGGGACCAGCAAAAGAAATCAATCAATAGAAAGGGCCTTTACCTAAAGGTCAGACAAAATTGTAGTAGAAACCCTGGGGATTTTTCAAGCAGCTACTAAGGAAATTTATCTTCTGAGATGATGTTTACTGCAGGTTTTGTTGTGTGTTTATTTTATCTTCACAACTTGTGTAGGCTTCAGAGATCACTTAGAGTAAATTCCAAATGAAAGGTCTCTCCACTTTGTATATTTGTAATAATTTTACTCAGAAAAATGATAAACTCTAGAGGTGATGAGACCATCACTGCAGTCAGATGTACTTAAAATAACTTCACGTGGTACAGATTTCTTTGAAAGAAATTTTAAAAGCAGTTACTATAAAACAATAGCTTTTTATATCACATCCATCAACATCAATTTTTCTTTCACACAATAACATTCCTGCAGATTGATTTGGATCTTGGAAAAATTATATACAGCTACATCTTCCTGTGTTTTATAAGCAAGGCTGCTGAAATTCTACAACTCTTTTGTGTTCCCCTTCCTATTCATGAACGAATTCCTTTCCTAATATTTAATCCATACTTTTCTTGTGTGGAATATTTGTTTAATGCACTAAGCCCTACATTTGAATTGGAATTGGAATATATTTCCCTGACTTGATAAATAAGAGTAGAACAGAATGGACTAATAACTAGGCTACAAGTAGATGCCTGTGAATCAGTTGGTAAAAATCTTACTGTAATGACTCTTGAGTTTCAGCTCTTTCTGACATTTGATCACAATAGACTTTAGCTAAAAATGTCAGCAGTTTAAAGCAAAGCCTTTTCATTAGAGAGGTCTTGTGGAAAAAAAAATAGGCTCCAGAAAGGCAGTAGCTGCAGCTCACCTGGAATACAAAATTGCCATTGTTATCACTGCTTCCTTTGCCATTGGAACATTTTATAATAGGAATAATATATTACAGTAGTGTTAAAATCTATAAAATATACTGGGTTGTTCCTGATCTCACCTGAATACTTCCCTGCACAACTGGAGCCATGTCAAGTTGACTTGCCATTCATTATGTGCTGTATTTCTCAGACATTGCTTGTAGACAACTTCTGTATCCCACCTTTTTGTCCTTTTGTTGTCCTGACTCTACAGCAAAACCGTATCTTTTTTGTAAATACTAATGAGAGAGAGAGAGAGGAAGGCAACAATATTTTCTGAAACTGTTCACTGAAGCACTCTTAATTAGGGCAGCCAAATCCACAACTATTGTGTACATCATTTTCACTGGACTAGATTTTTATAGACACTTGCCTCAGTTTTTTTTTTGCTTTTAAAACTAAGAATGTTCTTTTATGTATAATGGGTCATACCATGTACTCTGCAGTAACTTTTTTGCACTTCTTTCCTGTTACTATATTCTTTTTACCGTGGGATAGGGCATGAGAAAGGTGAAGAAAGACTATTTAATGAAATACTATTGTGGGGCTGAATTTATGATGTGTACAAGTATGTTCCTTCCATTCTTACTCAGAAAAATCAGAAGCTAACACAAGCAGGGCTTTTTCTGAATATATGGCACAGAGTCAGTCTCCTATGTGTGCACATTTGGACTCTGAGCCTTTCCATAATTTATATGCTTATTTCAGCTTGTATTTTTCCTGCAGTGTATCCATACTGGATGGTAAAAAAGTGAATTGTGGTTCTTTGTTTCTAGACTAATAATTGGAGAAAAACTAATATAAGGCAAGCTTAAAAACATGTTTTGCTAATGTCCATAACTTGAGAGTAATACAAATTTTGAAAGGCCTTTTGGTTTTATGATGAATTAAACAATTCCACTTTTCATGATTTGTAAGATTGTCCCCAGATGAAAACAACCATAAAAACTCATGAACAATTACTGGAGAAGCCTGTGCTTTTGACTGCCATGTAAACCTGTCTCTAATTGGAATGGCCTACACTATTTTGTTATACAAATTACAAATGTCTTAATATATTATTTATGCCTTGCTTCTGGCATCAAAAATTGTAGTTCTACTAGGAAAAAAAAAAAAAAAAAAAAAGAAGTTGTATTCAAGCTTCTTTTTAAGCACTCTTTCTACCCGTATCACTCCATTTCATACCCCAACATGGTCTTTGTGCTAAGTTTTGAGACAGTATTCGTCTCAAAGCATTTTGGGTACACTTTTGGTTTTGTATTCAAAGATACATATGGGATGTTTTAGAGCTGCTTTATAGTAATTCAGTGTTTTTTCATGGAGTATCCAAGGGCCAAAAGAGGTGACAACAAAATACAGGGGCAGAACAGGGATTAAAATAGAAGATTCTTTCATAGCCTATTTTAGTCACTAGTGAAAAAATGTCTTTTGGCAGATTTGTGGATCAGATGATCACTGATTAGCATTTTTACCCCTTTCAAGTTAGGTGTGAGAGCATTACAAAGGAAGAAATGTAGCTTTGCTTCTTGCAAATGGGTTGAACGTTAGTTACTGGAGGATGGTGGAAAAGTTATTAGTTTCTGCTGTGCTATTATACTAATAAATACGTTTCCTATGTTCTGCTTACCACTTTATGCCATTACATTAACAAAATATAGTGTTGCAATCCAATAAATAAACATTTAAATATGTCTTTCTAAATGCTTATACAAGACAGTTCACAATAATATCAGAATACCTTACAAAGGCTGTTTCACGTGAAGACAATTAAGCAGGTAATTATTTTCAGCTTTGTCAAAATAAACTGCAATTTGGAATCCGTGTGAGCTTATTAAAAACTCATCATATTTTGCATTTGAAGTTCTGTTTATTTGGCATTTTTCCCCTTACTCATTGATGTTTGCAGCTAGTGCTGGGCTTGCCTCACCCAGTTCAAGACAAAACTCCCATTAGAGAGAGATTGATGGACTGCTAAAACATGTGCATTAATTTTTCTATGGGGTGCTTTAGACCTAAGTCTGGAATGAAGAGCTATATATTGCACCTGATGGTAGTCTGCTCATCCCACAGATGAAACTAGCATAGTGAGTGCTTATCAAGGTCAGGTTTTAGTTAGACTTTCATTTTATTGTGTCCTTATGTCAGGCCTTATTCTCAAGTTCTATGAAAGTGTTACATTTTATGTAGAAAGCATTTAAGCAGGGGTATTCAAATCAGTACTGTTAAAGGGGTGAAGGAGAAGGGCACCAGGCTTATTGTAAAAAGCCAGAAAATATATTTCTACTGAAAGTAGATAGTAATTGCTAACAGGTGTCTTCATCTCCAGGTTACAGATGTGGGGAGAGTACCTCTTATTGGAGTACACTTCAGCACTTCAGTTCTGTGGCTGAAAATCAGACAGTGCAAATTAAAAGCAGTTACACACACTGAGTTCTTCACTGATCTAACAAGATTTAGTAATCATAATAGCTCTTAGTTGATCTAAACCAAATACTAAGCCAATAGGCCTAATGACATTGTTTCCCCTACTCCCACCCCTGTTACACTCACTTTTACTATAATGGGGAGAAGAAAGGAGGTGGAATTAGACCTGAAATTTATGGTCTAACATTTATCTCATAAAATGCTTGCTTAAAAGTTAAATAATGAGTAACTATTTTAGTTTATATTTTCTTTTGGAAGGAGGCAATGTTTGCTTTTCCTAGCACTTAAAAGAAGCAATGACATAAACAGTATCTATTCTTGCATATCCCATAACCTCTACCTGTAAGGCATTCTGAAAGGTAAAGAAACACATGACATCCTTTACAAATTGAAGAGACCTCTCGACATGGGAAATGGGATGCTGTCTCCTTCCTTATTTTGTGAAGTAGCAATCCAAGACAGGATTTTGTTTGTAAGGATCAAGAATTTTTATGGGCTTCTGGAAATGGCACATCTTTATTTGTATATAGTGAACTAATTATCTCTGTGATAGAGATATTTTTGTGTGTTTTGTCCACTGGCTGTGCAAAAAAAAAGGGGCTACTTTTTTCAGGGCATGGGCTCACTGCTTTTCTCTGGCATTATTTTATGCTCTAAGAAATTTATTAAACTTTCAGCTTAAGCTCCTTTCTATCACCACTAAAGCTCAGGTTACCAGTTCCATTCTCCTTATCTCCTTTCATTCGATATAAGGGAAAAGGAGACATGGGGACACAGAGTAAAGGCTTGCTCACTGAGCTAGAGTGGCTGTAAGCCAGGTCAGGGGACAAGAGCAAGTGATAATGACTTTAGAGATTGTTTCACTCTTCTGTCTCATTTTTTCTGTCTTCAAAACTGGAGCCAAATGTATCTGAATATAATGCCAGTTGGGTGCAATATATTCAAATTTTCATAAACATTTGTGTTATTGTATTTAATTTTAAATATGATTTCTACTCTAAAATGATTGCTATTAAAGGCAAGTGAATTTCAAAATGCGTCCTCTGATCAGTTGAGGAAGGTGTGCAATTAATGTAGCATGCGTGTAGTAGCAGTGACAGGAACAAAATCGGAATAGGTGCAGGAACTGTTAGGTATTCAGAACTTGTCACGAACCTTAAAGTGCTCAACAGTTTTCAACGATCAAAGAAATGCACTTTATTTATAAGCATAAATGAAAGAACCTTCAGTGTAGCATGAAGGCAATGCTGGATAACTCGTTGCTATGCTATGATAAGAAACACCCCAGCATTCTGGGGGATTTTTAAATTAACAGCCTGTCTGTTGCTAAATGTTCCAAGTACACCCAACTGATGAGCAGATATGTGATAATATACCATTGATCATATAACAATAGGTGATGTCAATATAGTGGTGCAGTGAGTAGTTAAAAAAAGCTACCAGCTGTCAATTGCTTTATTTGAATTTTCTAGCTTTTATAATTCTGTTTGAGCCTCCTAGACACACAGTAATTAATTTGGTTTTCTTCTGCTTTTTTCTCTTCTTTGTCAGACTGTTTTCTCTCATATCTTTCTAGTTCCTGGTGTAACTGAATTTAACATAATTCTGCATCTTAAACATCCTCATTTGTACAGAAAACTCACTGGTGTTGGAAAGACTTTTGGAAAAAAAGGAAAGCTTTTAAAATAAATAAATAAATTGTTAAGCTCTTACTCATTGCTTTCTTGGTTATTCAAAAACAGGTTCTATCCGTAAATTAATCTTAAAAAATTCAGCAAAATCTTAAAAGATAAGAATTTACATTATAGTGCTAAGATTGGTAAATTTTAAAGAATACACTGTAGAGGCAGTTGTAAAATATTTAATTTTTGTAGAGTAAATGTATGTTCAGGACTCTCATTAGAGACTTTGGGTTTTTTTTAGAGGTGATGACCCTTACCAGGATTGCAGTACTGTAATGCATTTAATTGGGGAAAGAATTTTCTTTACTACTTCAAAAATAACAGAGTTTTCATAATGAAGTTCAACAATTCTGATTTTTGCTACTGTATGAATAATCTAGTGCAGGGTAACAAACCTCTCATTGAACTTAATGACTTCACAAGAAAGGTCATATAGGTCTTGTTTCTATGGAAGGATCTCATTGCTCCTGCAAGTATCCCAACACAATTAGAATTTTCCTCCTTTAACTGTTTCAAACTCCTTTTAGAAAGTATTGACTGCATTCAGTTTCACTTAGGTTTTTTCATTCTTATGCCACTTATGATCTTAGTCTACAAAACCTTACTCTTTGATGAAATGGATCACCTTGTGGTAGGTCCTAAGATAACTTACCTCTTCTTGGAAACCTCTTTTATCTGCATTTGTGTTCCTCATTCCTGCTGGCATTCATAATCAAAATAATGTCCGACAGAACCAGAAGTGGGCCTGCTTTGAGTACCACATACTTCCCACATAAGAAGAGAACAATTTAGACTTAGTTTTGTGAATTTATTTCTAAAGATACGTTAGCTCTGTTTGGAAGTTTAAGGCTTTCAGAATATGGGAGACATCGAGCCAAAACTTCTGTTTTTACTATGCCAAATTTAACTACCCAAGAAATCACTTCTGTTATTAGTGCTTGAATAGCCCTAAGTGTTCTCTACACATCTGTGAAACAGATTGGAATATTTGTTCTGAAGAAAACATGGCAGTGGATGGTGGTTTGCAATACAGGAACCTCGGAGCCGGGTCTCTGACCTTTCTTGCTCAAAGACATGATCTGCTTTGCACAACAGACCAGCACGTGGGTCTGTGCCATCCTTGATCCGAACTCCATGGGACTTTCTGTCGGGTGCCACGGGGATGGCACATTCGGCACAGGGAGTCTCACAAGCTGGGGTGCAGTTCCCTGCCCCTGGCAGGGAGCAAGGCCAGCCAAGGGGCGGCAGCTGGGGTCAGCCAAGAGCCTGCATTGCCAGACACACGTACTGGAGATTTATTAGCATCTTGCTTCTAACAGAAATTGCTGCACTTAACAGCAGGTCTGTTTTACCATAAGATTTGGCTAAGAACATGAAAGGCTTCCTGTCCATTGGCTGAAGTACTTCAGATTTCCTTTTCAATGTTAAGATCATGGACTCACTTATCTTATCTGCATGGTCCTCTGCAGTTATGGAACATTAGTTCAGGTTCTTGAAAAACAAGATCTTCTTTTACCATCTCTAATTTTTTTTCCATCCTATAGCCCAAAGAAGTTTTGAACCTTAGCTTTAAAGTGCAAAGTGGTAAAGCAGATGAGCTAAGCAATAGTTTTTATTCAAAGGAAGAATAATAATTAGGAGACTTTGTACTATATGGCATTATTAGCAGACAAAATCTTTTTAAAAGAAATTGTATCAGGGAAACAAACTTCCTGAACAGAGCAATGTCAAAACCGGGATTCAGTCACTAAAACACATAAAAGTCCAAGCTCTGAAAATATTTCTGTGAGTAAAAGTGATTAAGTTGCTGCTGGAATACTTACTTAGTTGCACAAAAGCTTTTAGTCACATATTAACAGCCATAGCAGTCACATATTTTACTGATAAACTTCTCTTGATCATAGCGACTGTGTCAGTATTCACTGGTTCTGTGAAAATAGTATTTGCCTCATCAAGCAGCACCATAGGTTTGTATTTGGGAAGCACAGCATGTATGATTGTGCTGAATGGTTTACATTTTAGTGCATGGGGTCAGTGAAGATGCAGCTAGTGCCTTTGACAAAAAAAGGCTGATGGAGAAGCAATGTCTCAGAACTCTAAATTGTAATGGGAGAAACTTCTACACCTATTTTCTGAAGCTTCTCTGAATCTCCAGGTGTTCAACTTGATAGGAAATATAAAGCTACCAGTCTTAAACTGCTTGGGTCTCACAGTTCTTTTGAGAAGAAGATTGTAAGTTGGCCAAACAGGCTGCCCACTGGCCTGCAACAAGAAATGACAAAAAATATGACCTGAGGACTTCAAAGATTGTGTCTGATTCGAGGACAGCAATAAAAAGTTCATCTCCAGGCTTCATCAGTTAGTGTCACTGGAACAGCTATTGATCATTAGTTTCTTTCAAAACTTTCAGAACACTTCATAAGTTTAGTCTAAATCCAGAGGACAGCAAACTATATTTTCACATGCACTGAGATTTATTTTCTTAGGTATGTATAATGATAAGCATTAGATTTGTATCAAAAAACATACCTTTAACTATTTTTGTCTTTGTTTTCATGTTCTCAGTATCCTGTATTTTAAGACCAAGTTCTAGGAGTAAGTAATAAATTATAAATAAATTTGTCTGAAAAAATGTGTATATTTATTTGGATAAAAATTTATGGTGGATTGAGATTGGCTTGCCTTTTGGAGATGATTTAAATGTTTTCCTAGGTCCTTTTTAACTCTGCCAAAATCTGCAAAATTTTTGTTATTTTCTTCTGTGTGTCAGTACAAAGTTTTCTTCAATAAATTTTTTTATAACTTGAATTTTTTTTTTCTAGTAAGCCATTTAAGTTTGAGAAGCAAAGTTAAATGAAGTGCTCTGAAATCATGGAAGCAAAGTGCTACATTTGGATAGAGTTACAGTCCACTGTAATGAAATTTCAATTCAGTATCCTATTCAAGACAGAAGCAGTATTTGAAAAATGAGCTTTCCTGGCATGAGAATACTATTTCTCATTGAATAGTAGTTATGAGATCAGAGACCATTTAATATTCTTTTTGTTTATTGTGCAATTTAATGAAACACCCTGAACTAGAAAGTTCTGAATGCCAAGAGATTTTGTTTGGTTCTGAAGACTTGTCAGTAGGGCACTTCTAAGCACTGGTTTACTAAAGAAAAAAGAGGGTTCAGTGGAATTCCTCCTTATTTCGTTGTGGTATCAAAGTATCTATACATGTATATACACACACACAAACATATATATGCCTGCATCTACGCTTGCAAACCCACGTGTAAGAAAAACTACTTACTTTATATGCATAATGGATTTATATCTAGCACAACTGACAGATATTTTGCATTTTGTTTTCTGCTAAGTGGACCCATGGTATTCATTCTTGATTAATTCTGTTGAGATTATGATCAAAAAGAGAATTACTAGAAATTCATTTTCATAGCAAAACAATGAAGAAATATACATATAGAATAAATCGGTACATGGCTTTTTCCTTAGCTCTTATTGAACAGCCTGAGAGAAAAAGTGATATGAAATAAAACATTCCTCTGTATCCATTTAACACCATTTGCTGTTTTACACTTTGCACCTCTTAAATGTGAAAACATAGAACAGATGTCTTATGAATTATGTATATTTCATAACAGAAGACAATTGTCACATGTATTTTGATACTGAATAATTCATAGATAATCTGCTACATCTGCAGAGGGACTGATCCACTTCTCATTGTAAGAGACACTTAGATAATGAGGTGACCTGGCAGAGTGTGCCTGCAGCCCAGAAAGCCAGTGGTGTCCTGGGCTGCATCCAGAGCAGCGTGGGCAGCAGGGTGAAAGAGGGAATCGTCCCCCTCTACTCTGCTCTGGTGAGACCTCACCTGGAGTGCTGCATCCAGCTCTGGGGTCCCAGCATAGGAAGGGCATGGATCTGTTGGAGTGAGTCCAGAGGAGAGACACCAAGGTGATCAGAGGAATGGAGTGGCTCTCTTACGATGACAGGCTGAGAACTGGGGTTGTTCAGCCTGGAGAAGAGGAGGCTCTAAGGAGACCTTACAGCAGCCTTCCAGTACCTAAAGGACACCTGGAAGAGAGTTGCAGAGGGATTTTTACAAGGGCGTTTAATGACAGGACGAGGGGTAATGGTTTTACACTGAAAGAGGGTAGATTTAGATTGGATATGAGGAAGAAATTCTTTACTGTGAGGCTGGCGAGACATTGGAAAGCATTACCAGAGAAGCTGTGGAGGCACCACCCCTGGAAGTGTTCAAGACCAGTAGGATGGGGCCCCCAGCAACCTGATGTAGTGCCCTTGCCCATTCCAGGAGGGTTGGAACTAGATGATCATTAAGGTCCCTTCCAACACAAACCATTCTATATTTCTGTGACCCTATAAACAAACAAAAAACATACCAACCCAAAACCCCGAGTTGTTGGTTTTTATTTGCCCTTGAGATATTTTAGGCATCAGGCCTACTAAGGATTTTGCTGTCAGAAGTTTCTGGGATGACTAAATCTCTCTAATAAAAACTTCAGGCATTTCTTGTGCTAGCTGCTAGTATAGGGAATTATTGTTGGCTTTTTTTGAAAGAAGCACTTCTTTGGGAAATATAGTGTGGTGAAACTTATGTCAGACTCTTGAGCTTAAAGAATAAGCATTATATACCACCATTTCTGGGTGTAATATGCTCAAAAGATATCAAAATAAGGTTAGTAAAACTCACACCACAAATGCAAGGAGAGCATTTCTGTCAGTAATTTGGAAAAAAAGCCTTGTAGAATACTTGAAACATATTTGAAATTATATTTGTCAAGAAAAGGATAATTTGAAATTGTCAGTACATTACATTGGGAAGGAGAGAAGAAACATCCAATGTAAAATGGAATGTAATTTAAAAAAAAACCAGGAATTTGTAGTTTGTTAGAAATTAGATGTTACTATGCTGATAAATATTTTATACAGAATTTAATGTGTGTCTGAAAAATTATCAAATAGAATATTATAAATTAATAAATCTTCAGATGATCAAAAATGATTGTCACCTGAAATGAAGAACTCACTTAAATGATTTTGTGTGCATTTAATTTACCACATTGGCAATCTTTTCTCCTTCTAAGTAAAATGGAACAGTTGAATTCTCTAGACATTTGACACATTTAAAATCTTTTTTACTTAGCAGTGGGGACAGTTGATGTTGTGCTCAGGCATGCAGTAACTTCATTATAAGACATGGAATTAAAAAAAAGGCAAATGCAGGCAGACAAGACTTGTTTTATTCAGTATTTGTCTCTAAGTATATTGGAAAGAATTACGCACAAAAACAAGTTGAATGCCAGGAATTAAATAAAAATAAAATACATTTTCTGCAGAATGTAACTTGCAATGAAAAGTGTACAGCAATAAAGTATCAGAATAATTAACTAATTTATAGTGTGGATTTCTTTTTCTAACAGAAGAACAAACATAGAAAAAATTGTAAGGCAAGCTATTAACTCAAGATGAATTTTAACTTTCCAGACAGTGACTAGCATCTATATTAAAGGGAATTTCTTTTCATTACACCAAGAAATTTCATCACATACAATTTCTGGTTCTGAAATGGGACAAGAATTTCCTAACAGATATAAGAACCGAATCATTAAGCTGCCAGCACTTTTGAAAATTTGAAAGAATTCATGAAAATTTTGACATAAAGAAAATCAAAAAGGTTTTGAAATAAAACTGGTTAATATTCTGAAAAACTGGGTACAGTAGTTTCATATATTAAAATGTGCCCCTATTGGGTTTTTTTTTCTGTTTCAAACCAGCCTTTACCTCCTATCTGATTTTCAATACCGAGTTTGCCAGTACCATTCTACTAGTCACTCCTATTGCCCTTTTAGATTGAAAACTAAAACCTTCTGAATTCTACCAGTAATTTACCAAGGTAAAAACTACATTAAATAAAGGCACAGTTTCATTAAAACTTTTAAGACCTAATTGCAAATAACAGTAGAAAAAAACATCTACATAAACAGAATTCTGGTGTTTTGTGTCTTGCAGAGACTGTTTACAGTCCTGTTTTGGTGAGAAAGACTTGAACCAGGTGGGAGGTCTCTCTGTGAGTCAATCAAGCTCATATAAAAGAAACTGATGAGCAACTGCTAGCAAAACGAGGTTGTTGAGGTCCAGGGATCACAGTTACTCATGTATATGCAATATATTTTCCCCCATTCTCCAAGTCTCAAGATTCAAGGATGAGAAGAGGATGTAGAGAGGATAAATGAAACAAATCCACTTAAGACTATAGAATATTTGTGGGACAAATCTAAATCCTTTAGCATTACTGTGTTGGGATTTGTATTATCCCTGACAACTGTAGCTGGATAAAAGCCAAATGAAACGAAAATTAAGTAGACTGTTTCAAGGATAAAATTAGCTGCTAAATACACTGTGGAAATTAGATGCCGAAACAATGAATACAAGCACAGAACAGATATGAAATATGACAAATCAAACAGCAAGATTGTATAAAGTAGTTGGGATGTGTATTAAAGACCTTAGTTTTAAAGCTGCTAAAAAAACCCCGAAGAGAAAACATTTCTTAAAGAGAAAAAACCCAAGCAAAATGAAAATTATTAGACCAAGTAGTTGGGCTAAAGTCAAAAATCTCTCAAATTTTGACTGAGTGTTCAAGAATACTGTGTTCTGCACAATGATCCAGTAAAAAACTCTACACTTTTGGTTCCTGAAAACCTCTAGATGCTTTATTTTAATGAGCAAAAATATTTATGATCCTAAATGACTGTTTAATGACTTTGTTATGGCTGAGCCAAAAATTATGTGTGTCACACTGACGGCCATTTCTATTTTTTGACCATTTTCCTAGCCAAATCCTCCATCTTTTTATTAGTTTGATGGTTAGAGGTGTATCCTACAAATCGAAAAATTGTATGTCTTCTACAGCTTTAAAGTGTTTAAAATCCCGCTTCTAAGGTTCGTAAATAATGAGGTCTCCGCATCACTGTGGAAGGGGAAAAAATCCCATCTCTCCTGTTGCACGTATGTAAATGTGGTACTAAGAATCCAAAATTCATTAGGAAAATGTGTTTTTCTTAATGTATACATGATACAACTTTGTTGTATTACAGTTTTGCCTATTACTTCTTGCCTTTTTACTGAGTAACACTGAGAAGACACTGACCCTTGTCTTCTTTACTGCCACCTGCCAGACATGGTTAAGATCCCCCCGGAGCCTTCTCTTCTCCAGGCTGAACAGTCTCATCTCTCTCAGCCTCTCTTCATTCATAGATGCTTCTACCCCTTAAACATCTTCACGGCCCCCCTGGTAAGTTCATGTCTTTCTTGCATGTGGAGCCCAGAACGGGCCTCCAGATGTGCCCCATCGATGTTGAGTAGAGGGGAAGGATCTCCCGCCTCCACCTGGGGATGCGACCCCTGGGATGCAGTTGTCCTTCTTTGCCACGAGGGCACATTGCTGGCTCAGATTCACCTTGTCCAACGGGACTTCCAAAGTTCTTTCTGCAAAATGGAATTTCACTTGAGTGGGAGATTCAAGCCCTTAAATGTTTCAAAACTTGTCATGACTATATTTTATATACTAGTCAGTGCATTATTAAACCCCTTTCCTCTTTGCTTTCAAATATTTTATTAAAACAATGCTTATTTTAATGGAGAATGTCTCTACCGAGTTATAAAACAAAATATCATCTCTAAGTTTCTAAAGAAATTTATCATTTCCCTGAAAAATAAGGTCCTTCACATTAATCTCAACTCTTAATGCATTAATGGGCTACAATATTATTCTCTCATTCATAGTAAGCCCATTCCAGCTTTTCCTTTCTTTCAGAAATAGAAGTTAAATGATACCAAACAAGGAGAGCACTTGAATTCTTAAGAGAAATGATATCTGGACTTATAAATTGTTATTTTTACAGTATTAAATAGATATTTAATATCTAAAATATTATACTTAATATCTATAATAAGATAAACATGTAATAGAATTGAATTAATAACATACAATAAAACATAATAAGTTCAAAACAATAAAATTTTTCATGATCTCAAATGGAAATGCATTTTATTATAAATTAATGGAAATGTATTGTTATAAATTAACATTTTAGTGTATAATAATTGGTTAGTACTACTAATCCTTATTTGATTATCAAGAACTTATAAGGAATACAAGTTGTAATTATAGTTCCAACTGGGGAAATAAAATTCCCTTAATTTTCTGTTTTGTTGGCAATAATTAGCTGCTTTGAACAGATATTAAACAAAGGCTTCACTTACGCTGTGGCCAAAGCTTAAATCTAGCTATCTACAAATAGTTCTGGTTGAAATTATTTCTAGCTATACGTTAATATGCATTTATTTTCAAAAATGATAAAACCCAGTGACATTCTGCCAATAGATTCAAAAACATAAAGTTAGAAAAAACATTGTTTCTGCTTAGTGCAGATGTTCTCCCTGTGTAGTACCTGTAGCACTGCATCTGGCAATTCTGGTAGTCTGGAGTGAGATGTAAATACTGCATTTGTAGGGGCTATCATGTGAAAAAACCTGTAGTATGGAACAGGGATTAGAAAGAGAAGTGCTTTGTTTGTTCTGTATTTATTCTGTTTGTTCTTATTTACAAATAAGTGGAAGGATTATTGGACTGTTACAAGTTTTCCTGCTGGTTTGGCAGCTTTCTGAAAAGAATTCTTATATTCTATTTCATTTTATACCGTTGTGGTGGTTCTGTCTGGGTTAGAGTTAATTTTCTTTACAGTGGCTGGTATGGGACCACACTTTGGATTTGTGATGAACATTGGGTTGATCATATAGAGACTTTTTATTTTATTGCTGAGCAGTGTTTACACCCTTTTCTGCTCCTTCATACTGCCACACTGGCAAGGAGGCTTTGGGTGCATGGGTGGTTGAGAAGAGACACAGCTGGGACAGGTGACCCCAACCGCCCAAAGGGATGTTCCAGACCACATGGCATCATGCTCAGTATATAAAGAAGGAGGAAGAGGCAACATTTGGAGTGATGACATTTTGTGCTGTCTTCCCGAGTCACCAATATTCATGATGCGTACCTGGAGATGGCTGAACACCTGCCTGCCCATGGGAAGATGTGAATGAATTCCTTGTTTTGCTTTTCTTGCACATGTGGCTTTTGCTCTCCTTATCAAGCTGGTTTTATCTCAACCAACAAGTTTTCTAGCTTTTAACCTTCTGATTCTCTCCTTGATTCCACTGATGGGGGAGTGAATGAGAAACTGCATGGTGCTTGGTGGCTGACTGGGATTAAACCACAACAAGCACAAAGAGAGTTTTTACTCTGGTCCACTCCAGCCTACTGTCTCTAAGGTTCTTCCTCAAAAGCAGAAATTAATGGTAGCATTGTCTCTCAGCCATAGCATCCTAAGGGGCACTCCTGGCTGATACTGGAAGAAGATTGCTAGTAGAGGAAGCACATAAAAAGGGTATGTTTTGCTCTTTGGGTGCATGTCCCAACTCCAACTCAAGGCAGGACAAAGCACAGGGTGGGAAAAGGGGAGGGGAAGGAAGAGATAAAAATCATAGAATTGTAGAATCATGGAATAGTTTGGATTGGAAGGGACCTTTAAAGGTTATCTAGTCCAACTCCTACCAGATAAGCAGGGACATCTTCCACTAGATCAAATTGCTCAGACCCCTATCCAACCTGAGCTTGACATCTTCCACCTCTCTGGGCAATGTGTTCAAGTGTTTTACCACCCTCATTGTAAAAAATCTTCTTCCTTATATCTTATCTAAACTGATCCTTTTTCGGTCTAAAACCGTTACCCCTTATCCTACTGTAACAGGCCCTGCTAAAATGTTTGTTCCCATCTTTCTTCTATGACCTTCTTAGGCACCCAAAGGCTAAGGTTTCCCCGAAGCCTTTCTGCTCCAGGCTGAACAACCTCATCTTTCTCAGCCTGTTCTCACAGGAGAGGTGCTCCAGCCCCCTGGATCATCTTTGGGGCCCCTCTCTGGGCTTGCTCCAACAAGTCCATATGTTTCCTGTGCTGGGGAACCCTGAAATGTGGTTTGAAGAGCTTGCAAAGAGAAACAATATTATGTAATTTCAGAAAAGTTAGGGGTTTTTGGGATGGAGTTTTGTCTCTGTTGATTGTATTTTTCTTTTGTTTTGCTTTTTCTTAAAAGAAAATTTAAAATCAATTTGATCCAGATTCTAGCTCATATGAACTTCAGGTGTCAACTTTATACACACTATTCATATAGAATATGCATAGAAGCCATAGACTGTGATTTGAATATGAATATATTTGATGAAATTACAAATTGTTTTCAGAAAATCAGATCAGTCCTCAAAATGAAAAACAATGGTAATATTTTATTCCTAAACAAGTAGGATTTTGTTTCTTGTTAGAGAATGTGCCATAAGTTTAGTATTTCTTCAGCAGATGAATATTACATCAAAATGCATGTGAGCACTTATTAACTTGTGTATCTGTAGGATAGATTGTAGAAAAATTTTATTTTCTAATTTAGAATACAGATACTAGTTGAAATTCCAAAATTTCTTCTGACCCAAATTCCAAAAAACAATGTGAATACTTGTAACAACAGCTTCCAAACACATAGTTTAAAAAAATTAATCTATTTTTGCCACTCATTCCCTTCCTGTTGTTTCTGTTTGGGCTTTTGGCATTCATAACAGAAAGTTGTACCTGTGTTTTGTGATAAATGAGATAATATGGGTGTGAACTGTAGCAAGAAGCAGTGTACACACAGTATCCTGTAAAGTGTCAAAGTTTTAATTTGGCACTTTAGGAAAGGAAGTCTTTTCATAACCTGAGAAAGAAAAAGGTCAGAGGAAAGAATAGTGAGAAAACTGTTACAGAACCATCTGATATTTTTCGAATTATAACATAGTAATGATGCTATTTACTCAGATGATGCCTCTAAAATGGAAATGAATTGTTTTTTCTAAAGGTACTTTCTGAACTTCAAAAGACAAAATCCAGCCAGTTTGCATGTTTCTGAACAGATGAAATACAAATATCTCATCATCTCCTTTCCTCAGTTTTCAGATTACTGTTTCTAGGTATTTGGCAATTTGCCACTGTAATGAGAATGCTGGAGCTTGGCAGTGTGCCATGAAATTGCAATAGAATATATTGTAATTGCTTTTATGGGAATAATAGTGATCAAGATGAAAAATATACTTTGAATCTACTAAAAGTTGGGGAAACATTAATTTCTTTCTCCTTCTTTCTTGTCTGTTTTTCCTTCTAGCTCATTTTTGGGGCAAGAAACTAATTTGTCTTCTAGACAGAACTGTTTTCTAACAACATGCTCCATGTAATGAGGTGAGGCATTGTAGTGCCAAAACCAGACTTCAGTTGTATCCTTTGGACACTATTTGTTGCATTATGCTTTCTTCCAATGCCTTCAGAATCCTGTCCACATGATACAAGTAAATCAGATGGAGATATGCTGAGTTACAGATTTTCATTTTTCTGGGACATTTAAAGAGTTCTAGCTGTGAAAGTGAGCAAAACAGTTACGGCTTCCTATTCTACATTAGTACTTATCATAGGAGTCCATAGAACTATTGTCTCTGGAAGAGCCTTTGGACCATGAGAGCTGGATATACGTAGACACAAAATTAGATAAATGTTAGGCTTAGCTGAAATCAGGTCATATTGTCAGCTGGTAGACCAAAGAATGACTTTGGTAAAACTTACGTATTTGTTTTTCTTAAATTTTAGACAGCCTTTAGCATTTTGTTCCATACTCTGGCTATGTTTTAAATGGCAGCATAGGTAAGCAATCAAATAATTTTCCAGGAAATGCGCTGCCCGGTGGTATCATTATTCATCAAAATCTAAGGAAAAACCCGAGTTGTCCTCAAGGCTTGTCCAACATGCAGAAAATAAGGTCTTGGAAGGGAACCTAACAGAACAGCAGCATGCCCATCCATGTCCATGCCTCTGTGGAGGTTATCCAGAACATAGAATCAAGTCCTTCACAGTGTTCTAGGGCAGGAGGATAAGAGACAGCAAACACTGAAATGAGACTCACATGGGATGTAAGGAACACCTGTTCTGTTATGAGAGAGTCAGACTGATGAAGAAGTTGCCCAGAGAGGTTATGCAACCACCTTCTTTGCAGGTTTTTGAGACCTGGCAGGATAAAGCCCTGAGCATTATGATATCATAGCTGACTCCATTTGAAGAAAGAGGCTGGATTAGAGACCTTCTGAGATCTCTTTTGAAGTGGCTTATCATGTGATACTAGGATCCTATAATAAACAATTTCTAAAGCAAGAAGATTTTCACAGAAAGCCTCTTCTATAATAAAAAAAAAAGAAAAATATATTCTTAAATTTTATAAATTCTCAAAATATTTTCTAAAGTTATACTACACAAACATGGATTTTATTATTATACCAGACTGTATTTTTTCTCCATTTAGAAATCTTTACCCTTCTCTCCACAGGAAGTCTCATAATACAACAGTTAATTTAGAAATGCTTAAATTAAAAAAATCCTGGTTTTTCATGCTAATTAGACCTTCAGTAATATATCCCAAATAATGGCTTTTGTTTTCTTTTTTTTTTTTTGGGGAAAGAAATCTTGTTTTCTTTTTCTCCAACTGTAATATTTCATCTTTTAAAGGTTACCTTTGCCTCCAAACCTTGCCTTGCTTATATCCCCAGACCATCATGGGTATGGATAGAAAACCACTAGCATTACTTGTTTCTCCTAAGTTCAAAGACTGTTTGTTATGATATTTTGAAATGCAAAGATTCAGTTTCAAGGTTTCTGCTTGATTACTTTAAAAAATATTTAAGGACACAATTCATTAATCAGTCACGTAGTAGACAATGCATAGTTTTATATCTTGCATTTGCTACTGCACACCTCAAAAGCAAGTAATTTTTTTTTTTTTTGCTTTTGGTATTCTTGAAAGTACCTTTCTAACTGAGGGGAATTCCAGTTCTCCAGGAGGGAGAAATTTTGTAGTTGAAGGAACAAAACAGAGTTGGCAGGAATGAATAATTAAAAAACCCCTCTCTCCTAATTAGATAGTGTCTATTGTCTTCTTAACTTTGTAGAAATTTAAAATTCAGTTTGTGAAGTGTAAGCTAAACAAGGTTTGGTTGCATAAACAGAGTAAATGTTATAGCCTGCTACATGCAGAACATTGGCTGCAAGCCCTGTGGTAAACTCCCTCAGTTAGAAGTCTGACTGTGGGAAGGTAGGAAAAAAAAAACACAACAGGTAATCTCCTTTTTGTTTTCAACATAACAGAAGAACATCTGTGCTGGATCAGATCAGTAATTCTGCTTTAGACAGTGGTCAGTAATAGGAATGGAGTGTAAGAGACGGGGAAATTTTAAAATACACTGTTTTCTTTTTTATGCATTATTGTTTCCTGGCAATAACCAGGGTAGAGCATTCCTGTCTCAAATGGTTGCTTCTCTGTAGATCTGGATTTAGCAACCAACAATAAACCTATGCTTCTGAACACATTTATACTTTTGCACACAAAAAGTTACTGTGACAATAAATTATTCTTTTTAAATCTGAAAAAAAAATTGTACCATTAGGATCCAGAAATATTTACTTTAAATCTGGGCCTGCAAATTAAAGAAACTGTATTTCTCCTAATAAGTAAGTTGAGCAATGATGAAGCATGTTTAAAAACCACTGTTTTATCACTTCTGATAATTTCTAGTAAGATCCATATCCTAAACTGAGTTTCATAGCATCAGAAGCGAAAATCTCTGCCTCTTGTGTTTTATTTAGTGGACACAATACATTTTTCAGATTTCTCGCCTATTTTCATCTCATTATGAAAGAATTAGGATTCTTGTGTTGTTGATAAGAGCAAGAGGACAGCATTAGTTATGTGGTGTGGCAGTGCACGGAGCACTGCACTTGAAGCATCCTCTTACCCACTGTACAACACATCCTGCCCTGAGCACGGGAGGAGAGGTGCTGGGTACCTGCAAGTTCATGTGGCCCAGGAAACCTCACGTAGCTGCAGTAGCTGCTGTTCAAAACCAGTCTTAGCACTGGTCTGTTGTCTAGATTTACATGCATCTGGTTAAGGTCCAGAGATCCCCTTGTGTTTTTTACTTTACATCAGCAGTACCTCATGGAAGAAAAAAGGAAAAAAATCAGCCTTCTTGTAAGTCACTTTGATATCTAGTGACAAAAGATGATCTATAAGAGCTTGACAATATAGCTATTATTCAATTAAATTATTGTCATAAAAACCTCCTTATTGGATACACAACATGGGTTTTTGCCATTCTGTAGCAAACATTTCTTCTGTATGTGTAATTACAGAATGGTTATCTCAGTTTAACTCATATCTAATTATGCAAATAAGCATATGTGCCCTCAAACTGCTTTTTGCATACTATTCTAACCTAGAAATCATGTTTTTACTTGCTCATATTCATGTCTTAGAGGTGTTGGCCCAAACCTTCTTTACATGAAAGTTTATAAATAAAGATCTCATAAAAGTCATTATTTTTAAGCCCATTTTTATGTTCTTTCAAACATGAATTATGGGCAAATCAAAAGCGATCAAGATGGCAAGATTATGAATGCTGCAGTGCTCAAACTTTTTTACTTCTGTACTGGAATTCAAACACACGTCCTGGAATTTTATGAAAACTGAAATAAAACAAAGGAGAGACAAATATTCTTTTGTTTGGTGGGTAAGAAGTTTGCATGTTGAGACAAAAGTTTTTGCTTGCATGAGAAGATTTTTTCATCCAAAAATCATACCAAACCAGACTGTTCCTGTTGGTCATTCTCTCCACAGACCACTAACTATGTTGTCTTTCTTTCTGAGTGTTTCAGTTTCTGATTTTTTTTCCTGTTAAATTTTTAGCAAGTCTAATCATCCCTCTTGCTTATGTCTGTGCTTTCACTTTTTTCTAGCCATCACAGATGAACATTCCCCAGCAATGTTTTTTCAAAAATTATTTCTGAGAAACAGGTGACCTCAATGGAATAGAAAATATTAACCAAGTGTTTCAACCAATTCTTAATATTGGGTATTAAACAGCTATGTGGTATGCCTGGGTGATTAAGAATATCTAGCATAGTTCTGGTGTTTAATGGTTTAATTAATAATTTTAATTATTAAAGCTCATTCTGTGATTTGGAATCAAGTATTCACATAAGCCTTAATTACTTAAGACAGCAGAAAGCAATAATTTACAATACTCCCAAAAGTCACTCTGCTTCCCTGAATCACAGACTCACAGTCGAGGAAGTACCTCTTGAGACCATCTAGTTGAACACGGTCCTCAAAGGATGATTAACTACAACAGGTAGCTCATGGCTGTGTCTCGTTGCATTTTTAATACCTCCAAGGATAGAGACTCCACAACTTCTCCGGGCAACCTGTTCAAGTGCTCAGCTGTACCCACAGCTGAAAAAAAATGTCTTATTTCTTACTTCTGTTTCAATCAAATTTCCTATATTCTATTTTGTGCCCATTTCCTCTTGTCCTCTCACCAGGTACCACTGAGAAAAGCCTATTTTCTTTATTGATACCCATCAGATAAACAAGGTTAAGACTCCCCAAGGCCTTTCATTCTCCAAGCTGAATAGTTTCAGCTCTTTCAGACTTTCCTCATATGACAGATCCCTTAATTACCTTCCTGGACCTTTTTTGGACTAAATCCAGTAAATCCATGTCTTTTCTGTACTGGAAAGCCCAGAAAAGGACCCAGAACTCCAGATGTGTCTCACCAGTGTTGAGGAGAGGGGAAGGATCACCTCCCTTGACCCTGACGATGTTCTTCTACCAGGATGCCGATGCCATTGGACTTCTCTGCCACAGGGGCACATTGCTGGCACAGGCTCCACTTGCCTACCAGAATGCCCAGGCCCTTCTCTGCAGAACAGCTTTTCACTCTGTTGGTCCCCATCCTGTGTTGACACCTGCAGCTGTTCCTCCCCTGGTGCAGGACTTGGTGTTTCGTTTTTTGAGAATCTCGTGGATATTGCTGGATTTTGAACTTTGAAGAATGTCAGACCATTTCTGCAGCCTATTAACGATATACATTAATAGCTGTGAAAAATCCCCTTAGGTGGCTGGCTTAAAACAAAAACAGTGATCAGAAACCTTTACCAAGAATAAAAGAGAATTCCAGAAAAATAAAAGGTAGAGGAGAAGTACTAGTGTCCTCATAATCAGTTAGATTCCAAATCCTCTAAAAGTTTTTCAAGTTATTCATTTGAGCTGTAGTACGTCTTGAGTAAGTACAGTTGTTCACAAGAAAGAATCAAATTAGAAACCAAAAATTTTACCAGAGGATACTCAGTGAAGACTGACAAATATGTTTTATAATCTCATGAAAATTTGCATTGATACTGTCATATTACAGTTTACAATTTTCTAAACCAGATTCTTTTGCATGTATTCAGCTTAGGTAATATTTGTCCCTCAAATTGGCAAGAAAATGAGTTCAAAACAAAGCAGTTAAAGAAAATACTTATAAATCAGTTAATCTGTTTAAAAATTTTAACCACAGTCTATGGTTTGGATGGAGCACAGGCTTGTAGCAAGCAAATTATCTCTTTTTCATCTGCCACATGGAACACCTGTGTATTATAGCATATGAATCCTTGCTGAAATGAAAAGGCTGAACTTAGCGTGTCACCCCCCAGTTCTGTTCCTATTCAAGCAACTGACAAATATGACTGAATTTCTTCCTACTTCTCTAGACAAATACCATGGCTTGGTCCATCCAAAAATCTTTGTCATTTTATCCAGCTCTGTGTGGCCTTGAAATTCCTGGAGTGGTCCTCAAGCAGACAAAAACCAGCATATTTGTTGTCTAAGTCACATAGGTTTTGATACAGGTTTGTAAAAATGACTGGTGTTTTTCTTTTAGTTCTGATTCAAAAATTCGGGTGTTTTATTAAGATTAATAATTTGTTTTCCTTAGTCACAAATCCCCACATAAATACTTAGCAGAATTCCTTCAGAATTCCATGCAGAACTGATTTGTGATTACTATTACAAAAAATGACATTCTGGTAGATGGAGATCTGTTTATTTCCATACTCTCACCTTTTTTTCTTTAATCTGTACAATTTCTAGATGCCTCAGAGGTTGAATGATAAAGTAGGTGATCTCTCTCAGTTATTTTCAGTGTCTGCATATGACACATTGTTTATGATGCTTTCACTGTATTTAGAAGGTCATAAACTATCAAAAGCCACAATGAAATTTTGCTGTAAAAATAATTCATGACAGAACAAGGCTTTTAGAGGATACTCAATTATAAATTAGATAAATAGGTAAGACTTATGACGTACTTGTAATTGTATTTGGCATTGATTTTATTTTAAATTTTCATTCCCTCAGAAAACTCTTATAGCAAGAATGGCTTTCCTTGAGTTTTATGAATTGTAAAGCACAATCAGGAAGAAATTATTTTAATATTGCTTAGTTTTAACGAAGGGCTATAGCCATTCCAAATCAAATAATTAAAAAAATGAAAGTGTTCATGGCATAGATGTAAACAAGAATTACATCAGGCACTTTTTTGCCATTAACAGATGTGATATAATACAATACAGGACTATAAATATTCTTCACCAAAGACAGAATTCATGTCCCATATTTTTGGGCCAGAAAGTAAAGAGATTGTCTCAGTTGTCACAAATAAAACATAGGGAAAGTTTTTTATGATCCTAGGACTGTTCCTTGAGGAGAAGGACTTCCTCATGCCAGCTGGAGCCATTCAAAATCCAAAGACTAAGTAAAATACATCCTGGATGGATCTCATTATCAGCTACTTATAGTTTTGTAGTGTTTT